>JAVJIX010000005.1:5402500-5730000 GCA_036785185.1 Paratrypauchen microcephalus | reverse complement strand
CTAGCTCATGAAAACATCTGTCTGTGAGTATTGTGTTGTTACAAGACGTTAATTCATTTTGTAAGGCTTATGTGAGGTACTTTGAGTTGTTTTGAATTTCAAGTCCAGGCTGAAATGGGTGATGCTAGTGGAGTTAGCATGTTTATGGGGGTTTCTATTGATGTTAGCATCATGCTAACCACTTGTTTTATAGATATTTTAGGGAAGTTCAATTAATGTTGGGCTGTTATTGTGTATGTATTGAATTGTATTGTGCTGCTCTGCATTGTTTTGTGTGGCTCTCCGTTCATTTGAGTGTGAAAACATTATTGTAATATGTATTTATTTTTGTTTCATTTTTTTTGTCTGTTACAGTTTTACAGTCAACTCCAGTAAATGTTCAGAACAACAGAGGCTTCCTGAGTCTTTATTGGAGGGAATGTTCGCTATCTGCAAAGCTAGTTTCTGAACACTAGTGAAGGCAGAATACACATATTGTAAATATAATTCTGTTGATACACTATAAAAAAATTGGAATAAAAAAAAATTGGCGAAGCAGCGAGGCCGCGAAAGGTGAACCGCGTTATAGCAAGGGACCACTGTAAACACTTAAATCTATCAGAAATTTACTTAAAAGTAGTGAAATTATCTGTCCATGCAGCAAGATAATATTATTTGACAAGTTATCTTAAAATAAAATACCTCTAGACTAGAATTAAGCAGTCTCAGAACTAAGTAGATAATACATCTGAAAACAAAATGAATAACCTGATATAAGTTTTAAAATCTTGGCCAGATCAGATAAATTTGCAGTGTATAAAGCACTTTGAATTATGTGTACGAATTGTGCAATATACTGTAGATAAACTTGTCTTTCCTTCTCTAAACCCTAAAAGACTTGTACCTGAAAAAACACGGCCATGGCAGCGATGATCCTCTTTTCCCTGAGCGCTGCACTGAGGCTGTCGAAGTCGTCTGAGTTGTACATGTAAATCTGCATCTGGAAGATACAAGAACACACAAATAATTAGTGATAGTGAAACATTACCAGAAACAATACTTCTCGTTAAAATCCAACATGAACTTGACATGAAATCAATTTGGCAGCATTTAATTTTATAAGAGAGCATTCCAAACTACACTTCCAAACTTGGTATTGCTTTACAACTTTAATTAGCCTTAAAAAGTGTAAACAAATAGCTTACTTCAAAATTAAAAACTAGTTTGAACTTTTTTGAACTTGAACTAGTTTATTGAGAATTATTCAGAATTAAATATTTACAAAGTCTGAATAATTCTTAATAAACTTGGTTCATTATGAATTCATTTTCTGTTCATTCTTTTTTAAGCCTATTTAAAGTGTAATTATTGTTATTATAAAGTGCCACATTTTCTTTGTTCTTTGCTGAAGAATAGGAGAGGACATGATCTAGTGATATGTGTTTTGGCAATAAAATCAGTGGGTTTAAAAACAAATATACAGCTCTGGGGAAAAAAAAAAAATAGACCACTGCAAAATGATCAGTTTTTCAGATTTTACTACTTATAGGTATGTGTCTGGGCAAAAGGAACATTTTTGTTTGAGTGTATAAACTATTTTACACTCAAACATTTCCCCCAAATTCAAGACAATCTGGCCCTCAGCTGATTTTCTATTAAAATATTTTCATTATATTTTCATTTTCTATTAAAATATTGGGAATTTTCTGTGCCTCTTCCTTGCCTCTTTCCAAACGCTCTTAAAGGACGATCGTTTTGACTGTTGACGTGACACTCTCATCAGCAAAATGTCAAAAATGAGAAAAGTGGGCGCCGAGTGCAGGATTTTCCAAAAAAAATTGACTAATTCCTGTTTGTTCACGGAGGTGAATGGGAAACCTGTGTGCTTGTGTTGAAATTGCATTTTCCAGTTTCAGGTTGTTCATAATATTATAATATTTTGTAAAAGAAAGAGTCCATCAAATAAAAAGACTTCTGTAATAGATTTGTGTTTCTCTGCACAAATATTTGGATTTATTGCTATTTTTGGGGTATATATGCCATGAGGTTTCTGATCCAGCCCCTTTGGGATCAAAGTAGGTTGGATACGGCCCCTGGACCAAAATGAGTTTGACACCCCTGGTTTAGAGCATTTGTTTGCAGAAAATGACAAATGGTCCAAATAACAAAAATGATACTTGTTTTCAGACCTCAAACAATGCAAAGAAACAAGATCAAATTCAAATTTAAAACAACATAATACTAATGTTTACACTTAAGAAGAGTTCAGAAACCAATATTTGGTGCAATAACCCTTATTTTTAATCACAGCTTTCATGCGTCTTGGCATGCTCTCCACAAGTCTTTCACATTGTTCTTGGGTGACTTTATTACACTCTTGGTGCAAGAACTGAAGTAGCTCAGCTTTGTGTTTGTGTTGGAATTCAACAGACGCTGGAATGGAATGGCTGTAATACATGTAGAGATGCTGATTTCAGAAAAAAATGCAGTGGTCTCTTATTTTTTTTCCAGAGCTGCAAATCTAAGATACCATCCCAGTACTACAGTCACGTTTAGTACTGCATGACCTGAAGTTACCTATCAATCCCATTACACACGTCATAATAGAAACACATGTTCATTCAAATGTTAATGAAGACTGTACTGCATTATCCACAGTGAACCCACACATGAATGAGCCCCCAGTCTGTCTGACGCTGCCATTGCATGTGCATATATATGCCCTGCTGTATACATTTGCAAGTCTGCTTGCATAATTTGTAGCACTGGGGAACACACTCCTGCATGCCAAAAGCAATTCTCTCAGCTCTTCTCTGCCAACATCAACACTGTCAAAATCACTTGTGTAGCATTTTTTGCAGCTTGCTAATGCGCACATAAAGAAACCTGTGCATGGCTTTTTGATCTATTTGTGGAGTAAACAGTTGTCAAGCAGTGCAATATAGAAACTGTTTATAGAATTTATGGCAGCTTGGCTAGAATTGACTCATATTAATTAAAGTCAAAGTGGTGGATTGCCATATATGGAGGAGAGACTGCAGCTACACAATTAAAAAGGAGTTGAAACACAGTGAGCCGGTGCCTAATGATGCCGTGTACTGTCTCCATTGGAAAGGCACACTGCAGGGGTTGATGGGAATGCTAATGCAGAGCTAGCTGTGCTGTGTATGAGTCGGGCACTGAAATAAGCTGTTACGCATTTCCAAATAGCTGAGGTAACAAAACATTTTCCTCTTGAAAATATGGATGGCACAGTACAGTTTTACACAGTTTACCCAAGAAGTTTTAACATACTAAAATACTCTTTTTATAGACTTTCGTAATAGATTTTCAAAACTATGGGTCTAATCTTGTGCCTGATCTTAGCGCTAGTGTTAACGAGGAGGCGTGTCCAGGTCGGGCTGTACTTTGCTGCTGGAGGCTGGAGTGGGTCGATACAAGTACATATATGGTGATGACATCTGAACCAATCTCCGACTGCTGTAGCATTTAAAAGCATTGCCTGTGTGGGTAGCGTCAGCAATCGTTGCTTCATTACCAGGCAGCAAAGACGGATGTGGGCAAAAGTTATATATGGGTACAATAAAATGCAAGTACGTACCAGCAGAGGAATATATAATTTTGGATGGGCCGTGACAGAACTGGCTATGTTTGTGTTCAGAAGGCTCCGTGTGCCCCTCTCATGCACATAAGCCCCTGTGAGCCCGTGCACACACATCAACCTTTTTCCTCTGTGTTCCTCATTTCATTTACCTCCCATTACGCAGCAGACGAGCGTCTATCTAATGCAGTGCTTCTCAAATAGTGGGGCGGGCCCCCCTGTGGGGGCGTGGTGTGATGCCAGGGGGACCCTGGGAAACCTGTTTTTTTGCTGTACCGTACTAGAACTAAGTGTAATTGCACATCAACAACAGTAGTTGGCAGTGGCGTTCTCACATGCGATTTACGCACAGTCTCACCATTAACAAAACATCCTCTGTCACAGAAAAAACACGTATATTCCACTGAGTTGTGTCCTTTAGTCCGACAGAAGCTGACACATCAGTGGCACAAGGAGAGAGCGTTTTTTTTTTCAGTGCTTTTAGCTTATGCAAATGAGGTGGTTTTAAGTTTCATTTCTGTAAAACGTAAACAAATGTGCGCAAAGCATTAAAAACACATTAATATTTGAGTCCTCAGTGCAGTCTTTGTTGTATGTTTCTTTCTTTTTTTTGTTTATAATGTTAATAAAAGGATACAATGGTGTTCTCATAACAATTTTCTAGACAAATAATACTATTTATAGTCGCGCGCAGGAAGGGGGGTGTGAAATGTTTTCTTCTTCCTAGGGGGGGGCGTCACAGAAAAAAATTGAGAAGCACTGATCTAATGTGATTTCCACCACACAGCAGACCCCTGAGCACTGCTCTCACCTGGTCGCACCTGCTCTCACCTTTTAAAGGGATATGCCACCTCCAGGAAGGGAGTTCCCCTGTTACGCAGCGTGGTGTGTGCTTCGTCTGTCTTTTTCCGCACTGAAAAATAGTTCCCACCAAAAATGACCAAGTCAAGCTCTCCGTGTTGATTTGCACATTTATTTGCACTCGATATGAATGCGCACTACACAGAAAGTAATTGGGAAACGCATTGAGCAAATTAATTCCTTTTGGCCGAAATCTTTCTCTGGCGACGTTAGACTCCAGTCTAAGGCGGAGTAGCTGCAGATACCGCGGCGGTCAGTGCTGACAAACCCGGACAATGGCTGCGTCACCAGAAAAACCCACCACTTTCCACCACTTTCCATCACTTGTTTTAGTCTCTGGACTGTGGGGAGATGCCCAAGTTTGACCTGGGGGTGGCATATCCCTTTAAGTGGCAATGTTTACAAGTGAACAGGCTAATAATACTAATAGGCACGCAGTGAGACTCGAGAGAAAATAGCACCAAGCGATTATGACCTCTAACTTTTTTGTGTGCAACTGTTTTCTGACGCAAATATATCACTTTTTGGACAAATATTGTTTTGAGAAGAAAAACAAGCTTTATTAACTGTCCCCGCTAACTTGCCGGACCTACTTTCGTCAGCGCCAGAACCGGGGCAGAACTCGGCTCAGAGGACACTGTCAGGGGTAAGCCAGTGTTAATGCACGACACTGCTGAAGGGGATGCCGTACAGATTCCCATCAAAATCCTCCAGCTTGGGTCCTGACCAAGCCTAAACAACAAAATCATGGGGATGGTCCCCGGGACAAATGCAGAAAACGATTTCTCCTTTGTGAGATCAATAAAAAGTCAATCTTCTAATCCTTAATCACTGTAAGGCGCTTTGTGTTACATTTTTCGTATGAAAAGTGCTTTATAAATAATGTTTGATTGATTGATTGATTGACATAAAAAAAAAAACCTAACTATCCCTTTAAGTAATGAGCTCCAGTCTGTGGCCCTCGATCAGCTCTCTGCTTCATCTGTGTTGTGATTTGTGGCCCTTGGTGAAAAGTTGGACACCCCTGCTGTAAAAGCACTGTTTCTGAAAATGTGAAAAACAAAACTAATCCATTTTATTATTCCTCAGTTATTTAACACATTCTGAGCATCCCAATTATTTACGGCAATGAATATGCACTTTCACAACCTTTAGAGGCTAAAGAGCTAGCATTGCTGTAATAACATTGCTAACACAAACTAGCATGCTAACTGTATACCAGCATTTCCTACTTTGTGGGGACAAAAACCCCCCAAAACAAAACAATTTATTACATGTGGACAACATACAGCGGCCTCAGTTTGACCCTAGGATCTGCTTTATTTGTATATCTGTATCTCTGTGGACATTTGAGTCGCAAAGTTTTTCACATTTGGTTGGTATTCAATCCAGAGCTAAGGTGAGGCTAAGTCCAAAACTATTCAAGAAAAGCCCAATTTGTCCTATCACCGTATTTTTTCATTATATTTTAACAGTAATACTAATACTGTAGTTTTAGTATCGATTAGGAGAGGTAGACCCACATATTGGTTGGCAAAAATATGTGCTGATATTTGCACTTATTACTGTAATGATTATCGGCCTTAAATGTGCATTCTGTAACTTTTCTGGTGGAGGGTCCGTCAAGTCATTGTTTTGTCTGGAATGTTTCACAGTATGGTATTAAAAGAAACCAGACCAAGGTCAGATCTGGTCAGATCTGTGGAGAGGCAACCACGCTCACAGTCAGAATGTCAGTTTTTCAAGATATTTTTGAGCTATAAAACCACCGGTAATTTCATAAATGTAAAGTAGTGCTGTTTAATGTAATACCATGGAACATTCCAGGCAGAACAATGACATAACCATAGAAACAAGCAGGTGACGGAGCTGCAACCAAAAAGTTACCTAGTGCACCTTTAAATCTCTAGCAGAGGACAATATTTTGTTTTGGCCTACTGCTGCCTAAAGAATCCACATAAAGCTTTATTTGAACACTGTAATGCAAAGAGATGAGTACACAGCTATCTTAAAGGTTTGTGGTAAAACGGTGGAGGTCAGTTTTTAGAAAATCTAAGACAGAATTTGACATATGAACCCATAAATATCGGCAGAGCTTATAGCCCATTGGTTGCTGTGGATTCTAGTCAAGTCTAATTCTAATATAGTCAATATTCGTGTCGTGTGACTTAGAATAAAGAAACTACAGCTCTGGAAAAAAAATAAGAGACCACTGCAAAATGAATGACAAAAAAAAATGCTGTGGTCTCTTATTTTTTTCCAGAGCTGTATAGTAGAGGAGGCTGTTGTTAACTAAAACAGTGTTCCAATCATGGAACACTCAAACCATTGCCAAGCTCATTAAAATTTCCAAATTAAAAACATAAGAAGCACATGGAAAACATTACCAATTAATTATTGCTTGTTAAATTACAGGCAAAATGATAATATGATTGCAACAAGATAATAAATGTTCTGTTATGTCAGTTCTAATGAGGCAGGGCTCATCACTGGCATACCTGGATACCTTTATGCGTTGGACTTTCATATAAAACAAAGAAAGCCAGATCATGATTGCAATTTCATCACAATTTATGTAGATTACCAACTTTATTATACAAGAGGTAACTTGTTTAAAGGTCCTATATTATGCAAAATTAACTTTTGTGAGATTTAAGCCATGTTAGAATGCTTGTACCTCCTGAAACACATACCTGGAGGTGGTTTTGTTTCATTCACATATGTTTGAGCAATGCTTTATTATTACTCTGTCTACATCTCCAAAGCTCAAAATGCTCTGTTCCACTTTGTGATTTCATGTTTCCAAGTTAACAGCTACCTTTGACCTTTAGTTCAATAGAGAGTATTTTCAGTTTGAGAGAAGAACAGAATATGCACGTTTTGTGTGTTACAAGTTTGACTGAAACAAAACACAACTCCAGGTACGTTTGTGATGAGGGAACAACATTATAACAGAATCAGAAAATAGCGTTATATGGACCTTTTAAAGCCACCATCACTCACTCCAAGCCTTACAGGGGCTGACCAAGAGGCGTAGTTGGTGTGGGAAAATGCCTGTGTTTGAACATAGAGTAGCATTAAAAGGCTTGCATTATGGTAATCCTAATTCCTGAGCTATGTTATAATGTAGTTTCCTCATCAAAAACATATCTAGAGTTCTTCTCTCAAATGGAAAAAATCACTCTCCTTTTGATGTGATGTGGTAATACAATGTGGTACTTCACTGTATTCTTAAAGTCCTTACACCTTTACTAGAATAATTTGGCTAATTTCAGCCATGAAATTGCTAATGTCTACTGAACTACAGGTAAAAAGTAGCTTTTAATTTGAGCTTGAGCATTTTGATCTTTAGAGCTGTAGACAGATAAACTAGGATTAAACAAACATGTGTGAAACGTGTGAAGTTTTGGACGAGGTAACAACATTATAAAATGTCTTAAAATTCACAAGAGTCAGCTTTGTGTAATATAGGACCTTTGATATTCCAGTACATTCTCAGTTCACTTTTCTACAACTCTGGAAAAAATAAGAGACCACTGCATTTTTTTTTTTTAAATCAGCATCTCTACATGTATCACAGCCAGGGGCGTTCTTTGACGGGGGCCACCTGGGCAATTGCCCAGGGCGGCATCGCGGGAGGGGCGCCGCGGTGGCGCGAAGGAAAAAAAAAACAAAAAAAAAACGGTGCGGCGCGCGGCCGCGCGGAGGCGCGGAGCAAAGATCCGCGCGGATCCTTGTGCAGGGGCCGGGGTGGGGGGCTGGTGCTGTGCTGGCTCGTGGTTACATGAAGACAGAGTAGCGCACGGTGTACAGTATATGACAAAACAGTCGCAGTGATGGACTGAAAAAGATTGAAGCCATCAGGTGCTCAATTTCGAAATGGAAAGAAGAGGAGGAGAAGTGAGCAAAAGAAAAAGGTATGCTATCGACTAGTCTTCAAGTTTGACTTAATGATGATGATGTTGTATTAGTTAAACTCCCCCGATGTGATTGTTGATGCATGTTTGTCCTTCCCCCAAGCTCATATGAAGACATTGTGGACGAATTTGCATCCAGGAAGGCCAGGAAATCCAACTTTTAGACTGTTTTCGCCCAGGGCGCAAATCACTCTAGGAACGCCACTGATCACAGCCATTCCATTCCAGCGTCTGTTGAATTCCAACACAAACACAAAGCTGAGCTACTTCAGTTCTTGCACCAGGAGTGGAATAAAGTCACCCAAGAACAATGTGAAAGACTTGTGGAGAGCATGCCAAGATGGATGAAAGCTGTGATTAAAAATAAGGGTTATTGCACCAAATATTGATTTCTGATGTTGTCAGTAGTTTAGTAGTAAAATCAGAAAAACTGAAAAAAAAAAAAAAAGTTGAGAAAAAATCACACTCACCACAAATGCAGTGTTCTATTTCCTTACAACACCATGCAATTTGAACAAAAAAATTGTAAGATGAAGTACCACAATGTATCCTTGCAATTTTAGGAATGGACCTGTATTCTGAATCGCACCAAAGTAAATCGTATATTTAGTTACTTCCCAATACATATCACCACTGTCTTTATAGTAGTAAGTAGTAAAATCAGAAAAACTGATAATTTTGCAGTGGTCTCTTATTTTTTTCAGAGCTGTATTTATTGTAAATAATATATGTAGTTCTTTGCCAGATTCCATTTTATTCCATGTCTGTTTGGAGTTAACAGCGTTTGAACACAGGTGCTCTCTGACCCACACCTCCCCCGGCTCTCTTGGAGGTAGCCACCCGGAGATGGTTGGTTTTCTCAGCCTGTCTTTTGGCCTGCCGTCAGGATGTCAAATCTAAAAGTGAAGGTGCTGGTCTGTGGAACGACCTCTCCTAACTGTTTTCAGTGCGCTAAATAAATCTGTTGTTTGTTGGTGTGATGACTAGCTTGGGGGCTAAAAACAGCTCTGCCTCCCACTCAGGCTTTGAACTGCACAGGGAGAGGTGCCGCTACAGCACCCAAAGGCGCCTCTCTCCTCCCACGGCATCATCACTCAATTGCGCAGATTACACCTTTCTTGTCCCTCGCTATTGATACATCTTTTTCAGCATTGCATTCTAGAACACAAGAGTCATGGGAGAGAGAGGTCAGGCCAAAGAGATCCGGTGTTCAAATGGTTATATTGATTCAAAAACTATTAAGGCATACCAGGTGGAGAGAGCAGGAGTTCAAGGCCCATAGCTACAGTAAAATGGTAGATTTCAGCATTTGTTGTAAACATTCTACAGATTATTGAAGTCAAAGAATAGGTATGTACCATGACTCATAAAGATCTGAAGAAGTCGGTAAGTTAAAGCAAAGGTTTCCATGTAGGAACTATTGCCATCCCATAGAGCTTCTCCAAATCATCCAAAGTGGTCAGGGAAGTATCAAGGTAAAGGATTAGCTTAAAGAACCCATATTATGACATATGATATCATGTTGTAATGTTGTTTCTTCATCAAAAGCATACCCGGAGTTGTGTTTTGTTTCATTCTCACATGTTTAACACACAAATTCTGCATATTTAGGTTGGGTTCTTCTCTCTTTCTTTTTTCCCCCCATACACCTGCACTAGAATGAATTGCCCATTTCTCCTAAACTAAAGGTAAAAGGTAGCTGTTAACTTGGAAACTACTGCTTCATGACATCACAAGGTGGAACAGAGCATTTTGAGCTTTGGAGATGTAGAAAGAGTAATATTAAACATGTGTGAAGGAAACAAAACACAACTCCAGATATGTTTTTGAGGAGGTAACAACGTAACATGGCTTAAAGCTCAATTTCGTGTAATATAGAAGCTTTAAATTTGTTATCTTTTTATTTTGATAGATGACACCGCCCTGACATAGAAAAAACATGCAAACTCTACACAAAAAGGCCACACAAGGTTCATAAAACTCTTAACATGCTGACTCTCACTACATTCTTCGGCTGTATGCAGCAAGTATTACAAGTATTACAAGTATTACTTGTATTACTTGTATTACTTGTATTACTTGTTTCAATGTTTTTCAAGTGCCAAAAGGAAACAAGTGGGGTAAGGACCTCATAGTAGTGATCCAATACACAGAAAAAACAGCAAAAATGGAGAGTGTTAGATGTTGGCTAGACCTTTTATCAGCTGTAAAATAAAACCAGAGAATTCAGCAAACTGTGAAATGAACTCTGTGCATGAATAAGGCTTTCTGAGTATGTTTTTGAAGTAACATAAGTGGAGGGCCAAAATGAGAGGAAACAGATGATAAAAGACCAAGTACAGGCAAGTGAACAGTGAGTAATCTCAGAACCCCACAAAATCAGAAATCGACATCTTACACAGTTTGGCCTCGGATGTCAGTTTTGCTAAATCAAACAAAAATTGATCTACACTCTCAAAGATGATTTGTAATAAGGATTTTGCTTTACATAAGCCTAAATGTGATCAGAATACAGAGAATTCTAGAAAGTTCCCAGGCTAGCCTGGTGGAGAGATTGCCAACATGAGCATCAAACACCCATCTCCTTTTAATGTCTTAGCTGTGTGTTAACTGTGCCATACTGTTGATTCTCTTTAAAAAAAAAAAAGATTTTATGCTTATATTGTTATTGTCTATGCTCAAACAAAAACATATTTTTCCACTTATATTTCTGAGATGCTACAGGCTTTTTACACTAAATGTGGCAGCAAATTAGGCAGAAGACCTTCCAGAGGAAAGACTCCAAGACCTTGCAGAAGAAAAAAATTGAGTGAATGTCCCATTTGATCAACATGAAACAAGAGAGTGGAGTAAAACTGTACGCACAAAGCATCAAATCACGCCTCCCAGAGCCAATGTGCTGCTTAAACATTCACTTGAAACAGCAGACGTATGAATTAGACACTGTGTTTGCAAGGCCTTCATTCATCTTGGTCGCCTATTACATCATAAAAGGGAAGAGTCTGACTGAAGGCTCAAGCAGACAGTACGCAGCATCCCGTCGTGTTTGCTGCCAAGTGGTAGCAGAGAGAAGACAGCCATGTGGCGGTCAAGGGAAGCAGTCCTTTTGGGAATAAAGAACTGCTCTGTGTCTTTCAAAAAAAATAAAATACTTTGTATATTTTATATATAATGTTATTTACTCCTATTATTTACTATTAAGTTTTATATTATACAGTTTAGCTCACTATGTTATGTTGCTCATCTTTAATGCGGACACTCTGGGTTCAAGATCCCGCTTTGTCATTTATATTTATATTTTATATTTTGTTCTGTAAACAAAATAATCAATTAAAACTAATTGTTTTTATTTGTTAATGTGATTTTTGTGTGTTTGTAAAGAAAAGTAACTTAGAGTGCATCAACATTTTTGAGCCTACACTTTGTCTCACCCGCTGTAAACCTCACTGGGAAAGAAATAGGTCCATCGCGGGAGCACTATACACGCTGACCCGGTCCACATGTGGACTGGGGAGAGAACTCACCTGGAGCCACTACACCTGTGCTGGTTATATTTGTCAACGGTTTACGGCTCAAACTATAGCCCAGGGAATAGCGGTACCGAGCAGGAGACACCGGTATCAGAGAACACAATGCAAGGCGCTCTGCAGCATGTCTCTGAGCGGCTGAAGCCCTGTCCTCCGGACATTCTGCACTCAGCCAAAGTTATGAAAGCACAGACAGCCTGTCTGCCCCATTGGCAGGATAATCGCCTTGTTTTGTAGAGAAAACATTCTTCAATATGTGTGGAAATCCTGGAGCAGAATCTAATATTTATGAACCTGATGGAATTAAATGAAAGACGGTGAAAATTCTCGGCACACATGGCGCAGTGGAAGCACTGGATGAAATGGCTTTATTGTGGATATAAATTGATGTTTTCTTCCATAGTGGCTTTAAACGGTAAGTCGTGCATTTTTGTTTTTTGGCCTTTGTTTTTGCCTGTAAACATTTTCTAGTCGGCATGGGTTGCATATAAACATGATAGATAAGCTTCAGATTAATTGAGCAAAACCATTTGACATAAACATTTGGTTTTGCACTGGTTGTTCTGTGCTTCCATCACACTAAACGCTCATTGCTGCATGCTGCAGCGCTTTAGTCGCGTGCCTCTACATAGGGTTAACATGGGAATCGCCTGCGCAATCCGTGTGTGCCACATCTGGTGTAAAAGTGTCTTAAGAATGAGGCCTTTCCTGTTCACCTGGCTTCCCCTGGACATAGAAGAGGGACACTCTTGGCTCTCCCTCTCCTCAAACTGCCCTGACACAGGAGCTGCTGACCCTGTCTGACCAGTCCTCCTGTTAAACTGCACTGAGGCCTTTGAATGAGACACAAAGGTTTCTGCAACAAAACTTGAATTTCCCCAAGGAATCTCTCTCGGTCAATTTTGTGAGTGACAGGTGGATTTTCAGAAGAAGCAGATGACTATAGTTACCTGTTTAAGGCAATATAAATATACTTCACATTCATATGAATATTGTTTATATGTCATATCGCCCACCCCTGAGAACTTTGAAACAAGACACTTAAGCCCTTCACAAAGGTCTGAACAAAGAACATAATTTTAGTCAAATGTGGTATGATAGGTTTCCCATTTGGAGGTGACACTTCCTAGGCCCTAATGCTGAGGCCTGGTAGACTGGCTATTGTGCCGGACAGGAGCTGGTCTGGGTACAGGTGACTGGCTTTAATAATAATAATAATTCACATGATGGAGAACAGAAGTAGACAAGTTTGCCTGAATCATGAAATAGCTCTCCAAAAATCGTGACATTGTTTTTATGGCATATTGCCCACCCCTGCCCTTTACATCTCATCATTTGGCCATTGGTTCTCTACTGAAAAGCAGGGAAAGCAGAATGTTGTGTTCAGGGCTTGTCCATAAATAACGCTGGTGTTATTTAGTGGATGTGCTGTGCTGTGATCACGGGCAGACACAGATGTGATCCAGTGTAATGTACTCAATGACGCATTAATATTTGGGAAGGTAAGCACCAGAGACAGCTCCACGGAGGCAGGCAGCAGTGATGAATCAGGCAGGCCGCACAGCTGACACCTAATACATCATTATTATAGATGTTCTAAGTGCTTTCAGAGGGAGGGGAGGACACGCTGATTTAAAGGTAACAACCCACCTGAAAAGTTAAATGTGGGCTCATTCGTCCTGGGACAGTCTTGGATAAGAGTATCTGTCACATGGTTCTGTTCACTATGTTAGAAGCAAGACAGTTAAAGTTACCCCATGGGAAGTTTTTACATTTGAGTTGTTTGAAAGACATTTAGAAGCTTTTCCACTGAGTATTTCAGAGCTCCAGTATAGGAGAAGAGATTGGGAGTAGCACCAGTATGCACCCAAGTTAGGGCAGGTCAGAACAACTTTGTGCATGAGACGGGTACACTATGAACAGTCACAAGGCTGAAAAGGCTGAAACGTGTGCGGATATGTACGCAGCCACACCTGCTTTTCCCACCCAGAGGTGACATACGGTATCTCGGGCCTTACTGGTGAGGGCGACTGTTTGTCCAGGAGCAGGAGCAGGTCTGGTGGCAATGGAGTGCACTTTAATAATAATAATGCATTACTTTTCATTTCAAATTTTCATTTCAAACTACTATAATAGCCAGAGCTGCCCTGGGGGTAGACTGATGGAAGGGAGGCTATCAATCTGCGCCATCAGCCCCTCCGACCGCCACCAACACTCACACATACACTACATTCATATTAGGCAATATGGGTGAAGACACAACAGTTTTGGGTTTTTTTTTGCCATTGGCACCCCACTATGGCACCTGGTATTCCCAGCAGTCTCCATCCAAGTTGTAACCAGGCTCAGCCTTGCTTAGCTTCTGAGATCAGACAAGATCAGGCTTTGCTCTTTGCGCTCTCCAACATGTGCTTTTGTTTCATTTTGAGGCATGCATTAAATTGTGGAGATGTGGTGAAAATATCAGGGTTTTGCTTCCAGTTTGCTTCCAAAGAACTAGTTTACATGTCATCATTGCCCCCTCCCCACACTCCCCCTGCGACGTACAGAGACACTCCTACTGTGCGCCACAGTCAAATACAGAAGTACTAAACTGACATGTTGTACTGCATAAAGCAAGAGCAGGGACAGCACCCGGAGATCAACTGTGTGGACAAAATGATTTCAGTATTGCAGGTATGTATTTGGGATGAGTCATTATAACAGGCTTTGAAAGGTTGTCTAGAATTTCAGACAGTCATGACGCTGTTAATTCTAATTACAGTGAAAAAGGCAGGCTGTGTGAATTGAAGGAATAATAAGAAATGGCTACAGTATAAGACAGAAATTTAGTCTTTATAAGCCAGACATTTAGTCTTGTTCAGGAACTCATTTTAAACAAGAATTGCACTCTGTTTCAAACATCCGCTTATTCACAAGTAAACAAGTTTGGCTGCTGGCTGTTTTGTTTTGGACATTTTTAATAAAACATAGCCCCATTTTTGTGGCAGGATTATTGCAAAAAAAAAGAAAAGAAAGAAATCTAAATCAGAATTCTCATTTTGAATTTCATAAAGTGAGCATGACAAACATGGCTGGAAGGGAAGGGGGCTTGTTAACTCCAATCACATCACAGGCTTCTCATATCTTACTGCTCAAAGTTTTCTGTCCACTGGTCCAATGCTTCGCTGTGGAGCTTGCTGCAGGGCCTGGTGGTGAGGAAGTCCAGGGGTTCTCTTTTGTTTTATGATTTTTGAATACATTACAAACCCCAATTAGTCTGGGGCATAGATTTATTTGTCAAATTGAATGTGTTATCCATTGCGGGGAGCATCATTTGGCTTCCCTGGGCCATCTCAAACAAAAGAGAAAGACCACTGACTTTAAAAATGTAAGTTATTACGATTATATGTGACTTGTGCATAGCTGTGAATGTGCCCAAAAAAATCTTCTGATGAATATCAAAAACATAAAGTGCCGTATACTATCTAAGAGTGCCAGTATTACACTTTTTCCGGATCTATGTTATAAAGTTGTTTCCTCATCACAAACATACTCAGAGTTGTATTTTATTTTATTCACACATGTTTAACACAAAGCCTGCATACAGCTCTGGAAAAAAATAAGAGACCACTGCATTTTTTTTTCTTTCTGAAATCAGCATCTCTACATGTATTACAGCCATTCCATTCCAGCGTCTGTTGAATTCCAACACAAACACAAAGCTGAGCTACTTCAGTTCTTGCACCAGGAGTGGAATAAAATCACTCAAGAACAATGTGAAAGACTTGTGGAGAGCATGCCAAGACGCATGAAAGCTGTGATTAAAAATAAGGGTTATTGCACCAACTATTGATTTCTGAACTCTTCTTAAGTGTAAACATAGTATTATGTTGTTTTAAAATGAATTTGATCTTGTTTCTTTGCATTGTTTGAGGTCTGAAAACATGTATCTTTTTTGTTATTTTGACCATTTGTCATTTTATGCAAATAAATGCTCTAAACGATAATATTTTTATTTGGAATTTGGGGGAAATGTTCTCAGTAGTTTATAGACTCAAACAAAAATGTTCCTTTTGCCCAAACACATACCTATAAGTAGTAAAATCCGAAAAACTGATAATTTTGCAGTGATCATGGCCATACCTTCTTGTCAAAGCCTGATCTCGTCAGATCTCAGAAGCTAAGCAAGGCCGGGCCTGGTCAGTACTTGGATGGGAGACCAGTGGGAATTCCAGGTGCCACAGTGGGGCGCCAGTTGCAAAAAAACTGTTGTGTCCTTAGGCAAGACACTTCACCCACATTGCCTAGTATGATAGTGGAGTGTGCGCGAGTGTTGGAGGTGGTCGGAGGAGCCGATGGCGCAGATTGGCAGCCTTGCTTCCGTCAGTCTGCCTCAGGGCAGCTGTGGCTACAGAAAGTAGCTTACTACCACCAAGTGTGGAGTGAATGAGCAATGAACTCTAAAGTGTTTTGGGTGTCATGAAAGGCACTATATAGACCCCTTTATAGTTAGTAAACAGACGTGACGTCACCGGCATGTGCGCGCACTGTTGACCCAGAATCAACCATGGTGGACCGTAGCGGAGTATCTGAACGATAGGGAGAGCTACATTCAAAAGCTCATGTTGAGCAACGGGGTTCGACTACCAGATTCTTATGCGATCACGGAGTGGCAATACGACCGCAGAAAGTGGCCAGATTTACAGTGGCCAGATAAGATTAAGGCTTTTAGCCTTAATCTTACTGTTATTTAGTTGAGAAGCCCAGTGTGTATACAAGAGAGAAAGTGCGCGCGTACAAATCCATGGATGCCTACCAGTTTGCCGTGTGGCCATGTACAGGAGGTAAAATACCACGATATCGATGGGGAGTTTTGCGTGTTGGCATCTGATGTTCTCTCCAGTCAAAGACGAGGCCACAAGACGACCATGTACAATGCTTGGGCTATCATCAACAAGCGCGATAACTACGTTCTGAATGCCAACTGCACTTGCGTTGCGGGGTAAGTAACATACTACGACTTAATTCACGAGTCACAGATGTGACCTCAGTCATGTCAAATGCCATTTATGATGGTCATGCAAAAACTTATCATGCATTTTAACAAAGTTATTTGTGTGCATTTATATGTGTCTGTCGTAGAGGTTACCCGGTTAATATGTCTGTGAGCTTTGCGGTGTCCTGTGCTTGCTAGTTAATCAGCATGATTAAACACCATTGAACACCTGGGCAAATTACCCTAAACAAGCAGCAGGTGTTCACTTGTGTGTATGTCAGTTGAATGATATGAACTATCATTTATTCCATCTGTTTCTCTTTATTTGAGTTCTTCTCTTTTATATCTTCGCTGGGGGTTTTATGGCAGCAGTGGCTTTGTTTAGAGTCAAAACTGCCCGCGCATTCAGTGATGACGTAGCTTTGAAACTGGTCTATAAATGCTATGAATGAATTAATTAAATTATTTTTTAATTTTTTTCCAGAGCTGTATTTCGAGTTATTCTCTCAAACAGTTAACTTTAAACTCCATACACCTTCACTAGAATCATTGGATAATTTCAGCCCTGGAATTGTCAAATTCAACTGAACAAAAACTGAACTGAACTTGAAAACTTCATGACATCACAAAGTGGAACAGAGCATTTTGAGCTTTGGAGATGTACACAGACTAATAATAAAGTGTTACTCAAACATCTGAATGAAACAAAACACAACTCCACTATGTTTTTGACGACGTAAGAACACTGTAATGACTTAAAGCTAAAACTATAACAAGCAATATCTCTACTACTGAGAAAAGCATACTGTATGTGTATGCTTTGTAAGTGACCTAACTTTAATAAGAAAGGGCAATTAAAAAAGAGAGAGAGCGAGATAACCTTGTCTACAATCCCTTATCACATTAATGGGAATACATCAGCCAAAAGCAGTCAGCACTTTCCTCTCATCACGTAATGGCCAAAAGTCCACTGAAATAGAGAATATTTTACCACCACTTTGCATATTATTTAATAGCAGACAACTACCAAGGAAGGCTTTTATATCATTTGGAGGAGTCTGATAATGTGGAGGCTTTCACAAAAGACTGATAAAGTGGTCCTGGAGGTTTATAGTGCACTGGGGCTGAGACAAAATGGAGTCAGACAAGTTTGAGAGCAGCTTCCACACTTCCACTCTTATATAAAGCCTACACAACTGTGGCACTGTGAACCCAGCTGAAGTGAGCCATCTCCCCTACATCTTTAACTAGTGTGCACTTTACAACAGGAGCCTGTCTCTGCACTGCTACTGCTACTGAAGCCTAGACAGTTCTTAACTCTGTGTTTGGTGGGTATGATTCTTTTTCCTGTTCCTGTATATTAAAAATGATAATATAAATTTTTTTAAGATATGCAAAGTTTTAAAATGGAGTAGTGTCAAAATGTGCTGAACATTTTTTGAAAATATAAAGTTATAAAGTGATACTTCTGCACGTATACATTTAATTTTACAACCGGTATTGTGAGACATTCACTTTTTTGTACTTTTTAACCCTAGAACACTATAACGCTATAAAAGGAACACCATCACTTTTGCCAGGTAATTTTTACCCGATATAGTATACCCAACAAAAAGCAGTTGTCATGAAAAATAGATCAAAATATAACAACACATGATAAATTAGACTGGTTTTCTTTTATTTTCAACTGTGATATGTGTAACAAAATGGGAAAAAAAAATGGAATGGAAAAACAAAATTACTGAAAAATTAGAAACCTGAAAACCAAAAATTCCTAAATAAAAATAAAAATGATACTAGAAACTTGGTCTTTGGTCCACCCATTCCTGGGACATGTGAGACTTCCCTGGTGAAGCACAGACTCCTTGACACATAAAATGTTGTTTTCACCATAAGATATTCCCTTTGAAATCACCATTTTGTGATATTTATTCATAACCACTGCACTAAATAAGGATAGGACACATTCCAGGACCACTCTTACTTACCTATTTTTTACATCCTCTTACATTAATTAACATTTTTTTACAATCTGAGCCTTCTTTCGGCAATAAAACAAGTAGTTTTATTCACCCATAGCCGTTTGCTGTCAATTGGAGCAGTATCGCAGAACTTATGTTGAGCCGTTCTGTTCTACCACTGATCCCGTATCTGTTAGCATGAGTGCTCGGGGCACTGATTTGCAGTGTCCAAATAACACAAACTTTAGCACTTTTCAAATCACAGAAGATCGCTGTGCCAGGGTAGACTTTCAGTGGATTCCAAAACGGCCTGAAACCCGATATCGCAACAGTTCAGAGCGGTGTTAGCCTCTTTCGGACTAGCTGTGTTTACAAAACAGCTGAGTTCACGCATGCGCACTGTCCTCTCTGATGACGTCATCAAATGATACTATAGCTGGATATCGGGTTTCAGGCCGTTTTGGAATCCACTCAAAGTCTACCCTGGCACAGCGATCTTCTGTGATTTGAAAAGTGCTAAAGTTTGTGTTATTTGGACACCGCAAAGCAATGCCCCGAGCATATGATACGAGCACCATGTTAACGGATACGGGATCATTAGTAGAACAGAACGGCTCAACATAAGTTCTGCGATACTGCTCCAATTGACAGCAAACTGCTATGGGTGAGTAAAACTACTTGTTTTATTGCCGAAAGAAGGCTCAGATTGTAAAAAAAACGTTAATTTTCCTTTAAATTAATTACATTCTTACATTCCTCTTTCACTATTCACCCGAAAGCATGCCTGTAGTAAAAAGAGTAGAGACAATTAACTCTGATATCTGAGGCAAGTTTACTTACCACCAGAAAATACTTAATTACTGAACACTGAACATTGGTATTGCTATTCAAGCTTGACCATCCTTCCACACAAGGAGGTTTAAGGTCAAACTGGAGATAAGCTGGCCGAAAAATAATGAGAAGAGCCTAGCATACCAGTTCTGTGAGCTGAACTGACCAAGAAACAAATCATGTTAAAAGAAGAACAAATTCTGTTAGAGCCAACCACGTAGAAATGTCAACAATGATAGAGCTAGGGGTCCTTGTTATGCAGGTTATAGAACATTTACTACATCCATGTCACCTCTCTTCACTTTGTATATTTTTTATTAGTTGACAACAAAGGTTTAGCCACTGAGTCCTACATTCATTTTCTATTCATACTCTTTACATGTTGCACTGAATGGTTAAAATTGTTGCCAAGAAAAGCATTTTGACTGTAAAATAGAATCTATTCATTCTGCATAGCATTTCCTCAGGTAATGCAGAAGCTACTGACAGGGTCATCTTTTTAGTCCATTCAGGCACAACTGTCTGACCCTATCCCGTGGTTCTATAATAATAACTGGATAAGATACTCCCCCTCTGTCTCCATACAAGATCGATTAGTGGCTGCTCCATAACGGCAGTAGCTCAGTGGTAGAGCGCTTGCCTGGTGATCCAGGGGTTGGCAGTTCGAGTCCCGCTCTTGACGGGTGGACCACATGTGATCCAAGCTCCCACAGATGAGTGCTGCCGTTGTGTCCTTGGGCAAGACACTTAACCCCACCTCGCCCCCAGTGTCTGCGGACACTGGTAGCCCCCATGGCAGAAGAAACATCAAGGCCTGTTGTGACATGAGCCACCTGTGGGAGGTTTCTCCAGCCGAGGTCCTGACCAAGCCGAAGCAAGAAGATCGTGGAGATGGTCCCCGGGCGCGCCTCGGGTGCAGCCCACTGCTCCTGATGACAGGATGGGTCAAATGCAGAGGACAAATTTCTCTAAGGAGACAATAAAAGGCTTATCTTATCTTAACTACTCCAGCTCCAGGAGCTCCAGCACAGAAAGAATTGTCCCACAGAGCCCAGTGTAACGGAGGCTCAGCATTAGTGTACCTCACCATAAAGCACAATGGATTTTTGTGAAAACTCCCTTTGTTTGGCTGACAGGACATCGGCAGCTTTCACAAAGGCCGGATTTTGTAGGGATTCTCATGTAATTTTACAATATGAATTTTTCAATTGTCAAACGTTAGTACTGTAAAATATAGCCAAGCCCCACTCTCAGCCCACTCTGAGCCCACGGTAATGCTGTAATTGATTAGACCTACATGTTTCTGGCATCATGCACTGGACAGCACTAGGCCAGTATTTAGGAACTAATGTTCCTGAATACTGGCCAATGAGCACAGGCAAATGAAAACAACACAACGCCATCTTTGATCCATCGTCCAGATCTTATTATACGTCCATGCCCTATCTCAGGTACTTGATTCAGAGTCATGGTGTGGGAAAAAGGACTAAGTGGGTGGGGCTAAAAGTCCAAACTAAAACATGTTCATCATGGTCTGAAAACAGGCATACACCCTTTAAACCAAACCAACATCTTTGACAAAATCAGGACACAGACCTCCACTGTGTACACTCCTCCACTGTCCATTCACCATAATAACCATCTCGTCCTTGTTGTCCAGTGTGAGGACAACAGGCAGACATCTCTATCTGCCCCTGTGGTGGGCTTCCCAATTCCCCTGGCCATCGCAGGACAGAGGGCGTTCATCAAAGAAGGTTGTGTTTGGAGGGAGCCCGGTCGACCGATGATGCGCGCGCACATTAGCTTCCATCTCCCGCTAGCACATCCATGCCAGAATCTGGGTTATGAGATATGTTAGGAGCACGCCGAGACCTTGTGCAATCTATCTTAAAAACCCAATTGAAATGCATTACTTGAGAAATGGCCCGGAGAGTCAGCTGCGGCTTTTTCAATCCAGTGAGTGTTACTTTTTCATAATAGCAACCAGGGCAAATATTGTTTTTGCCCGGATAGCGGGAAAAAAAAGAAATCTAAAAATGTACGAATGCTAGCTCTATCAGCAAGAAAGATTATTAAAAATGGTTCAAAGTAGGGTTGGGAACTGGGACAGGCTTGCCATGCCCCCCGGGTGTGTAGGTCTTTTAAAGAATGCTGCTCTCTTTGTCATTGTGGACTCGCTGAAGGAAATATAACATTATGTTGGAAATGGCTTGGGCTGGTTATCTAGAGGGAGCCCCATCGTAAATAACACCATCGCAGCCCAGCAGTCATCAGTTATCTTTGAAGCTTTTAATGGAACGTAGCAGGAGAGGGGAACGGTGGAGAGGTGAAGAAGAGAAGCAAGGAGGGATAGATGGATGAGAAATGCCTGATCCCAGGACAAGAGAATTCCAGGGACAGTCTTCTAATGAGGTCAGGGTATCTCCATAATGTGGTCCAGCAGGCACAGAGCAGTCAATTCACTTAAGGCTCATTTACAGACAGAGTTGTGGCACAGGGCAAAACAAATGGGGCCCTCCACTGGTTCGGTCTGTCCATCATGTGTGAGTGTATGGGATCTAAAGGTCCCTGTGGTGAACATGTGCAGCTACTGGCTGTATCACGGTGGGCTGTTTAGTTTTATACCTCACTGAAGAGTTGCCTCAGGAAAAAAAGGCCAAATATATAAGGTGTTTAAAATATCAAAAAATAAAAAGAGCCATACAAACAGTGCAAAAATAATAATGTCGCCAGGATATAAGACAGGGCAGCATGAGTGGAGGTAAAAAGTAATTCAATTACCCCTATTTTATGTAATCGTATGTATTTTCTTTGGTTTCTTGTAGGTTTATTTATAATGATATGTATGTAATAGATTTAATGAAAAAAAAGAAAAAAAGGTAGCAGTAAACAGTGGGTGAGACATTCAGCACAAAACAAATAGACATCTTATTTGATATTGTATTTTATACTTTATTACTACTTTTCTATTTAATTCTGATTTGTACATATGCATCTATTATTATTATTATTATTATTATTATTATTATTATTATTATTATTATGTCTCATTTGACACTGGTCTATTGCTTGCTATTCCATCTATTTTTTATTACCCTCTGTTAGATATTATATTTGATGTGTGAGCTACTGTACCCAAACAATTTCCCTTGTGGATCAATAAAGTTTGTCTAAGTGTAAGTCTAAATTTAAAGGGCCACTCTATCAACTACGTGCTGTCTGCATCTACAGCGTTGTATTGTCCAATAATCGGGAAGTGCACATTAGCATGCTAGTTGCTGTTAGCAATGGCAAAACTCTTTGAATGCATAAGGTAAGTGAGGAGTCATCTCGCATAATTTGCTAAATCATCTAAAGACCAGTCCCATTTGAATAAAGAGGAGACAAACACACCCGATATGATGTATCTGAGATTATTAACCCTAGAACACTTTTGCTATAAAAAGTAACACCATCACTTTTGCCGGGTAATTTTTACCCGATATAATATACCCAACAAAAAGTACTTGTCATGAAAAATAGATCAAAATATGACAACACATGATAAATTAAAATTCTAAAAATAAAATTCTCCATGAAGCGAAGCTGGTGACCGACCCTCCACCAGAAAAGTTACACAGTGCACCTTTGACAATAATGACAATAATGAAGTGGGTAAACAAATAAATAAAAATAAAATTAATTAATTAATTGCCAACTGGACGTTTTCTTTTTTAAACTGAATAAGGTTGGCCACTCACCTAATTAGCTTCTCCAGTCCTGAATTTTTGTCCATTTGGCAGAATTTAACCTTCTTTTGCTATTATTGTTTTATGCAAGGCTAGTGTGTGTGTGAAGTTAAATCTTTGCCAACTATAATGATTTTATTATTATTATTTTTTAAATCAGTACAATGCATCATCACACATTGTTTATTATATATCCTCTGATTGTACATCGTAATTAAGATAAACACAAATTGCAGTGCAGCTCTTGTGTAATCACTGCAGGGTGGCTGGACCAGCACAGGTTTCCATGGCGACTGAGAAAACCCACTATAACAGTTTTTTTGTTGTTTTTTTTAACCTAAGTCTGGTATAGTGGATTAGCCAATTTCACCCTAGATTTACCAAAACTATTACTGTGGCCTTCCTCCGGTACTTCAGTGTCTTTTCACTTTACAAGAAATGCATTGTTAGGTAAGCTGATTCTAAAATTACCTTTAATGAAAGAATGTCGAAGAAAATGGGTTTTGATCTGTGTAGATTGTGTTTTAGTCACCTTTTCCTGTTATGAATGCTATTTTGGGAGCTTTTGACTATTCAAAAGATGAAGTATTTCATTTTGAATTGACAATTACTATGGCAACCATCTTTTTCTATATGGAACCGTTGATCACTATGACCTGGCCACAAGGCAACGTAACGACTGTATTGGTAGTATTGTTAGGCCTGATTTTAGTTCCCAAATTTAAAATTAATAGTTTAAAGAGAAGCTTTGTTCCAGCTGCTATGCGGGTAATGAACAGGGTACATAATTTATTGTTTTTTTGTTTTGTTTTGTTTTTCAGTAGACTTTTTCTTATATTGAGTTTTAGTCTAGCATATTTAAGTATTTGTAGCACTAAAATAATTTTGCGCTGGAGCACTGTAAAACTTTTCTTCTTTTTGAAGTGTTTACTTGCCTGTTAAGGGGGTGAAATATTGTCTAATGTGGGACCAAATCCAAATCCACTTTATAAAGCACATTTTACAAACAGAAGTGCTTGCCTGGCAAATCCAGAATGATATTTATCTGGATTTTTTTTTATAAAGGGATATTAGTCTGGTCTCCACACCCTTTGTCACATCTCCATCTAAACATGATCGTCCAGATTTGTTTTTTTTAGTGATGGATGTGAAACAAAGGAGCTCATTGGTCCCCTGTCATTTGATCAAATTACCTCAGTGCACTTAGTTTAGTGCATTGCTCATTGATTCTGCAGAAATCCACAATGTTTTTCAGTCCCTTGTGATCCCCCCCCCCCTTTTTTTCCTTGTAATCAGCCATAATTGTTTTTACACTCCATGATTCTGTCTCATATAGAGATCTGCAGAACCACATGGGCACAGCACTCAAACCAGCTGAATCACTTTTTTAAAAAGCTGTGAAAATATTGGACAAGAAACCTTTCTCAGTTCACCACTGCACTATTTTAGACAAGTACAACTTGATTAATTTTAATAATTTTGTTCATTTCAAATATGGATGTTTTACATATAAAGTTTTACATGGGCTCCTCAGGATTTTATTAAAACAAAGACTGTCAGTGGGATGGGAACTAGGGCCACGGCCCGAGGGAACTGTGAGGTCCCACACAGATGTACTACATTTGGACAAACAGTCAGAGGCACTAAATTCTGAAACTTTATCCCATCAATAAGAAAGACTCCAACACTGACCACTTTCAAATCATATTTGAAACAGCGGCTAAAGGAAAACCAGACTTGTGGACACTTTTAATATTTAACTGCTCTTATTGTCACTTGTTATTGTTTTTGTTGTTTTTGCTGTGGTGCCGCCTAGGGACTACAGATTAGCATTTTTGCTCTAATCTGGCATATTTACACTGCAGTGTTGTAGATGTTCATTAATATGCACTGTCCCTATTAAATCAGGAATAAATAAATAAATAAATAGTTGTATGATATGAACAGACCATGCCTGTCACTGATTGGCTAAACCACCTGTCCATCACGCCCATTTAAACTCTAGGAGATTCAGACTCACGTTTTCGTAAAGTATTGAAGTATTAAAAAAAAAGCACCCTGACCCTTATAGCATTGCACTTAGTAACATTACTAAACCCAAAACATTGAGTTCTTTTACTGACAACAGTCCTAGTCTCTTCATTCTCAGGTCTCTAGCTGTCTGTCCCACACCTGCGTACTGCCTCAGATCAGCCGGCTCCCAGGTGCCTGCCGATCACATGTCCAGACAGGGCTCTCTGTAACGTCAGGTAGAGATATGAGGCCCTCACTACACTTCACATCCCTGTCCGCAGGCTATATACTCCAGCCAAGCACTCAGCACATGGACAGGAGCAGGGCAAACAGGGCTGCTATCAAACAGTATGACCTCAGATAGCATTACAGCAGCCGTGAGGACAGTTTGTCACCATGTCTCCTGAATATAATCATGAGAACAGGGTTTGAAATGTAAAAGGAGAAAAAGATATGCTGTCCGGTTACACTGCCTTCCCCGATGGAAAAGAAAGACTGGATATCAGATATACAAGCTAGCAACAAATGGTCCATGGGTATGAACACCAGAGAGTTGGTTTACAAGATCAAAAGTGGTGTTATTTCTCTAGAAAATCAGTATACAAGACAAAAATTGACTCTTTAAGTGAGCTTTAAGGCATGTTATAATGCTGTTACCTCATCAAAAACAGCCCAGAGTTGGTTTTGTTTCATTCACGCATGTTTGAGTAATCCTTTATTATTAGTCTGTCTACAATTTCCAAACCTCAAAATGCTCTGTCCCACCTTGTGATGTCATCTAGTGGTAGTTTTCAAGTTAACAGCTACCATTTACCTTTAGTTCAGTCGAGACTGGCAATTCCAGGGCTGCAAACATCAACCTAAATATGCAGTATTTGTGTGTTAAACGTGTGAATGAAATAAAACAATTCACTGGTGGCAAATTTTGTATTATTTATTGTGAATAACTGTAGTAAATAGCATTGGGTGGGGATAGGGGGTAGGTGAAAACTGAAACTTTCCTACCACACCAGCTCTGAATGTACAGCTCTGAAAAAAATAAAAAATAAAAAATAAAAAAATAACAACAGACCACTGCAAAATTATCAGTTTTTCTGATTTTACTACTTATGTAGGTATGTGTTTGGGCAAAAGAAACATTTTTGTTTGACTCTATAAACTACTGACATTTCCAAATTCCAAATAAAAATATTATCGTTTAGAGCATTTATTTGCAGAAAATGACAAATGGTCAAAATAACAAAAAAGATACATGTTTTCAGACCTCAAACAATACAAAGAAACAAGATCAAATTCATTTTAAAACAACATAATACTAATGTTTACACTTAAGAAGAGTTCAGAAATCAATATTTGGTGCAATAACCCTTATTCTTAATCACAGCTTTCATGCGTCTTGGCATGCTCTCCACAAGTCTTTCACATTGTTCTTGGGTGACTTTATTCCACTCCTGGTGCAAGAACTGAAGTAGCTCAGCTTTGTGTTTGTGTTGGAATTCAACAGACACTGGAATGGAATGGCTGTAATACATGTAGAGATGCTGATTTCAGAAAAAAAACAATGCAGTGGTCTCTTATTTTTTTCCAGAGCTGTTCAGACAGGATTAATCTTCATGACTCAAACAAAATACAATTCTCAGTAGCAAATGATGAGTTGGTTAATAGTTCACAGAAGTCAATTTACATAACATCCCCCCTTTAAAGGAGAATTAACGTTTTTTACAATCTGAGCCTTATTTCGGTAATAAAACAAGTCTCATCCATCTAACATCTCTGCCAGTGCTCCATATGACACCAAAGTGCTATGGATGAGTAACCCATAGCACTTTGGTGTCATATGGAGCACTTCCAGAGATGTTTTAGCGATATCCGTAATGCGAGTTCTTGGGGCATATAATATTTGCCCCGAGCATGTAATATATGCCCCGAGCGGTCTCCAAATAACACAAACTTTAGCACTTTTCACATCATAGAAGCTCGATGTCTTAGTCTACACTTTCGTTTGAGTGAAAAGTGGCCTGTAATCCAAGATTTATCCATAATTTACAGCTTTGTGTTTCATGTTTGGGTCCCGGGAGCTGAGAGCGAAATAAGCTGTGACTCCGCACATGTGCACTGGCATCCTCATCTACTCGAAACTATGGATAAATCTCAGATTACAGGCCACTTTTGACTCAAACGAAAGCGTAGACTAAGACATCGAGCTTCCATGATTTGAAAAGTGCTAAAGTTTGTGTTATTTGGAGACTGCAAACATATGCCCCGAGAACTCACTTTACGGATATCGCTAAACTAAAACATCTCCGGAAATGCTCCAAATGACACCAAAGTGCTATGGGTGAGTAAAACAACTAGTTTTATTACCGAAATAAGGCTCAGATTGTAAAAAACGTTAATTATCCTTTAATGTTAACACTATAATTCCTGAACCCTCTTATATTGTATATTTATTTTTCTTTATCTGACTACCACTACAGATTATTTTACACTACTGAAATCTAAACTAGTAATGACTCAACAGCTTTGCTAATGCCATTTAAAGCACAACCAATCTCCCCAAACAGATAACACACCCCATGTATGTGTTATTAGCCTGGTCATGACTGTAATGACTGCCCAGTGTATGTGTCTCCTCCCATGCCAGAGGTGACCATAAACAGCCATGTGGTGCATGTTGATGAAGGTCATAAAATCCTCAGCAAGTGGCAGTTTTCGGAGCGACTTTGATTGTTTGGCAAATAGATGAAGAATAAAAGTTTATAGTGTGAGTTTACAAGGCAACATAAAGGACACACTCTGTGCTGGGAACACTGATTGGGATGCTGTTTGTCTTGGCATTCCTGATCACACTCACTAATGGGAATTGCATGAAATTTTAGCAGTGATTAGCATGGTCATTGTGAGGAGTATTATTTCTCCAAATTTATGAAATGTATAAATTTAGACAGGAGTGGGATGTGTGTTATTGGAGTGCATTTAAAGGAGCACAGTGTAACTTTTCTAGAGAAGGGATGGTCATCTGCTGCAGGCCTAGACTGAACACAGAGAGATTTACTTGTGGACTGAGGGACTTTTTGGGCTGATCATTGTCAGCAACACCCTGATGTAATGATTAAGTGGCACAAACTTATTCAGCCTGTATAAGTTCTACTCTGAGATTACCACAACTCCACACACATGTAGCCCCACAGAGATGTGCTCCTGGCCGAGTCTTTTATCCCCCAAAGCTGACAGGGTAAGGCTGGACCCGGAGCACCAGCCCTTGTCCCGAGTAGTGAGCCTGTTCATTGAAATTATGCTGAAATCAGCACATTTTGTGAACACTAGGGATGTTTCCCAGCCCATGAAGGCACTCTACACGACGACTACTGGTGTAAAACAGTTTTTGTTTTACACCAGTAGACCTCATATTCACATCGTTATTATTTTTTACTGATTGTTTTTAGCTCATTGAAAAAAGGCTAATTTTCATGTGGCTCAATCAAAGCATTTACTGCGGACGTGCCATCTTACAGTATGTAATGATCATAGAAACAACTAGCATGCTAACAGTTTATTATTGCACACACAAACAGCAGACTTATTTTGACTTCAAAAAAACTCACCACTAGAGGGTACTGCAGCACCCCCACTTCCTGCAACCATGTATCTGTCCTGGGGCAGAACAAATTTTACTGAGATACAAAGGAAAGATACAGTTGTAAACCAAACCTGGACAAGAATCGTAGTATTTGTGTGACCAGTGAGAAAAAGAAAGGAAACCTCCCACAAACTCCTGCCTGTGACTAAAGCCTTGCAGATTTATTAGAAGTACACACAGTTGTGATAGGAGCAAACTGTTTGCACACTTCCTGCACAGACGGATAGCACCCTGAAATGAAAAGTGCGAGCTGCGTTATCATTATTCATCTCATGATTTAGGAGCCTGAATGTGCCTTTCATTTTCCATGCCGCAAAGGTTGATGGGAAATAAAATCCCATTCATCAATGACACATCTTTATCTGAGATACCTGGAGCCAGCCCCGCCTGTGTCTGTAACAGCAGGCCCTCCCCTCCCCCAGCCTCTCCTCTCCCAGCTGCCCCCTACCGTGCGTTAATTTACAGTGCTCGTCTCCAGGCAGGTGGGTAAAGGACCACCCTGTATCGCTCCATCGTTCCGTCTCTCGTTTATCATGAGTAGGGGGTGAGGGACACTGATAAAGATGAGTGCTGGCACAGGGCACTCGCACACGATGGATGGCCCAGCACTGTGGTCAGTCTCGGGGGCGTCTGATCTGGATGAGAAGGGGAGGTCTGCATTGTCCTCTTGCTGAAAGCACATTCTGCACTGTATATACTTACTGACAGCCAAATTCAGTGTTATATTTATTAGGATATTTGTTGCAGTTTGTAATGAAAATAAAGTGAAATTATGCCTTATTGAGACCAGTCTCTTGCTATTTTTGCTACTTATTCTGAATTTATTATTGCCATTTCTATTTTTGCTCTTTATTATAATAATATATTGTGATGTGTGAGCTAGTGTATTCAAAGTAAAACTTCCACATACAGGTTGAAATATGGTGACTGAAAGCTTCTAGATATAGAATATTTACAAACGAATTGCATAATAAAATAAAATCTAAAATTGTTAATTCTTTTTTTTTTATTTTGATTTAGCAATACCACAGTCTTTGTTCTAGAAAGGTCTTTTTGTTTGTGTTTGAATCTCAAAGTTTCAATTAGAAAAACAATTATCCAAATATGACCATGATTTTATGTAGTCGACTATAGTCATCATTGCATTGCTGCAGCTCTAGCCAGGGCCTTGTCAGACATTGTATTCATGCTGTATACAGGGTCTATATATTCTAATTACTATTGTTGGCATGGACCATAATTGTCACCTATGATAATATCTAGTGTGTTTTTCTGCACTGGCTCACAGTATGTAGTAGTATCATAATATGTGATTATGTGACACAAGCTTAATACTCTAACTGTTAGCATAGGTTAATTATTTCCATCCATCCATATTTCCATCTGGAGCCAGGTCACAAGGGCAACAGTCTAAGCAGGAGGGACTCCCAGACTTCCTTCACCCAAGACACTTCCTCCAGCTCCTCCGGGGGAACCCCAAGGCGTTCCCAGGCCCGCTGAGAGACATCGTCCCTCCAGCGTGTTCTGGGTGTTCCGGGTGTTCCAGGGCCTCCTCCCAGTGGGGCATGCTCGGAACACCTCCCGAGGGAGGTGTCCAGGAGGCATCAGGAACAGATGCCCGAGCCACCTCACCTGACTCCTCTCAACGTGGAGGAGCAGGCTCTACTCCGAGCTTCTCCTGTGTAAGGCTGCAAACCTCCCCAGTGCACGTTAGAGGCCTCCTTGAACAACCACCTTAATGTGGTGGAGGGGTTTGAGTGCCCGAATGATCCCGGGAGCTGTCGGGGGCTTCAAATCCCTGGTAGGGTCACCCAAGGCAAACAGGTCCTGGGGGACGGGTCAGACTAAGAGCAGTGTAGAAACTCCTATGATGAGAAACATAGCAAGGCCAGTTATGTTGCCCAGATTGGCATTACCGGGGCCCTACCCTGGAGCCAGGCCTGGGGTGGGTGCTCGATGGCGAGTGTCTAGTGGCCGGGCCTTCCCTCACGGGGCCCGGCTGGGCACAGCCTGGAGGAGCGACATGGGGCCATCCTCCCGTAGACCCACCACCCACAGGAGGATCCACAGGGGGCCAGTGCAGGGAGATTTGGGCACCAGTCAAAGGCAGGGGCCTCGATGACCGGATCTCGGAACATGGAGATGAGCTCTGGGAATAGGTTAATTATTTGCCCTTCGTAAACCATATTGGAAGAACATGTGTAAAAAGCTCAAAATGCACCACGAGACATTAAACACAACCACATGCTCCTGATGGATGGGTCAAATGCAGAGAAATTATTTCCCTATGGGGATGAATAAAGAGTGTCTTCTTCTTCTTCTTCTTCTTCTTCTTCTTCTTCTTCTTCTTCTTCTTCTTCTTCTTCATAATCATGGTTGTAAGTTTAATATAATGCCTCCTGTTCTCGGTATGTGGCGTATGTTTGGTTTATGTGTAGCTGCATTATGACACATCACCACAAAAATTCTACTTACGCCTATTCTAAATAAATACAATAAAAAAGAAATGTTGATTGACATGTTTTTCACATAGTGGTATGTAGCAAACAACTGATAAACATTCTGAGTAAGAATTCTTCATGTGTATGGAGTGTGTTTGTGTGAATAAAGTTCTTTGTCTCCTTCCAATGGCCTTTCCTTGGACACTTACTACATATTGTATGCTCAAGATTCTTGAAAATATACAGTTCTTGGAAGCTTTGAGAAGACTATAGTAGCTCTCAACTTAAATACAATATACTAAATGTATACATTAACAATGTATTTAGCAACCTGTTTTCAATCCATTAGTACTAGGGGAATTCTCTTAAATATTATTTATTTATTTATTTGATCGGGGCAATGCACATTAATGAACAGAAGTATAAAACAAATGTAAATACTGTATGCCAAATGTTAGCTACAAAGCTAGTTTTCATCCATAGTCCCTAGGCAAGCAAATACATAAAAATACAACATACAATACATCTTTATGACTCATGCATTACTTATACTTACAAATCTATTATAATAGATTTTTTTGTAATGCCCACAATTATTTATTTTTTTCACACCAACCTGTCCAGATACTAGAGGAAGTTGGTGATTGTACTATTTTGCTTAGGTCAGTGTGTTCATGTGCATTATAAATAGTGATGTAACAATAACCAAAATATCATATCGTAATGTATTGTCAAAAGTCTCATCCAGGATATATATATTGTTGAAGTATAGTCTCATTGCTTAATTTAATAGTTATGGTGCAGCAATAGCTAAAAAAAAGATATAGGGGAACTACATAGACCATGATCCTTTGCTCTGTTTCACTGCAGACCACATGAAGAAATAACTGGAAATAGGCACTTTTAAATCTTTATTCTTTTACTTATGACAGAACCAAAGGCTTGTCAAGATACTTTAAAAGAAAAAGCCTATTCACAATTTTGTTAGATTCCACAAATGATTGCAATAAATATCGTACCGTGAGTTGCATATTGTGAAATTATTGTACCGACAGATTTGGATATTGTTACATACTGACAAATAAACTAAACTGGTGAAAAACAATGTTCACAAACAATTGTCATGCACATGAGGGGGAGTGCACACTGGGAGTGGGAGGGCTGGGGGTGTGAGGAGAGCCTGGTTGCACTGTGCCTGTAATATTAAGTGGAGCATTAGTGTTTAAAACAGCAGGTAGAGGAGCAGCAGGGCCCTACTTCATCATGCCATTCAAGCACCTATTAGACTACATTTGCTAAATGGCACAGCCTGTAAATCATACATCATTTATGTGGCTCACTTGAGGATGTGTCTTCTCCAACCGCGGGAAAAGAAATACATGCAAAAGACGGTGATAACTACACAATCATAATAGCAATCTCATCTGAGTACTGCACTCCCCTCCACAATACAGTAATCCATTTGAGCCAGCATTCACAGCACTTCAGACACTTCATTATTCAAAAGGGTAACTGCGATACAAAGCAAACAAGCAAAGCCAAACTCTGATTTAAAACCAATTTTGAAAAAGAAGAGATGCTTCTCAGTTGGATTTTATCACTGGCCACTGTCACAGATTCAATGAAAGTGACAGCAGCAGAGGTATGTGGCCCATGACTGAAATTTTGGCTTTCGTTGTAGCATCTAGCCCCCATTACAGATCTAGGCTACTTTCTGTGGAATCTAGTGCCATTACCGATCTAGGCTTCCTTCTGTGTCACCTGCCAGTATTTGTGGCACCTGACATAGCATCTGCCAGATATTTTGGCTTTTTCAGATTCCCATATGTTCACACATTAACGTCAAGTCAGAAAAAGTCATTAAAAGCTCTCTTTCTCCTGTCAATCAAAATCCTTTTATTGTGTAAATTATTTTTAAAAGATGAAAAAAAAAAGGCATTCCAATAAAGGTACAGTGTTCAGAAGAGAGCTTCTTTAGAACAGCTCACTTGTCTCTAAACCAATTGAAGAAAATGACTTATTTAGTTGTAGCTCCGCAGTGGAAGAATAATCGTTGTGCCAGATACACATTCTTACCACCAGTTCTGCCAATGACAAAGGTTAAGATTGGAGTTCTTTTCAAAAGTCTGCTGCTAATGATTTAGTCAAATATCTTCGAATAGGTGAGAGAAGTCAAGAAAAAGTTTACTTCAAAGTAAACAGCTTTGATATGTGTCCTCCACTATCTCACTGGTGAGTAAATAAAATAAAAGCAGGCGGCTGATTAGAGTCTGATTCCTGGGTTGGTTAGGGTTTCTATGTGTAGAGTTTGCATCTTCTCCTCATGTCTGGTGGGATTCCAGGCTAATACTTTTAGAGTTGTGTACCTTCCAAATTTGTAGGGGCGATTCTTAAGTCTCATATCAAAACTTTTATTAAATAAAAGTTGATCTATTTCTTTCTGTAGCACCATCACTTTATTTACAATACTGTACTGTAAATACTGTACTTTTAACAGTAACCAAACATACTCCAGTGCCCCCAAAGGCATTACCCACTGCTCTGAGCAGGGGCGGTTCTACATTGAATTACTCCCTGGGCGAGACCCCCTCCGAGCGCCCCCCCCCCCAGGAATGAAAAAAAAAAAAAAAAACATTTACCACAAGCAGCCATGTTTAATTATCACTATAGAGTGGTTCTCATTATCACAACTTAAAAAAAAAAAAAGTGAAACTACCATAATAACATTTTTGTTAGCTAATTACAGGGCTCAACGTTTACCCAAATTATGGAAACAAATAATAACTGAACTTGTAACAGTTTTCTTGCAAAGCCAAATCTTGTGTTTGTTGAGCTAAGACGGAATTATTGTTAAGTATAGCAAGCATCACAGCTAGAAGGCTAACGTAAGCGTTAGACCACAACTTACAGTAGCCTTTTATTCATGGCATGGATAACGTAATCATGTAGAGAGAACATAGTTGCATACCTTTATCTTTTGCTCGTTTCTCCTCTTCTTCTTTTCTTTTTTTTTCTAAATTGGGCACGTGACGGCTTTGACCTCTTTCTGTCCATCATACCACGGAGGGTGAACGATCGATTTAAAAGTGATTAAATGTTGCGTTATACTAACTTCGTTTACTATTGTCTTCTGTAGTTTCCGTGTTCCCGATGTGAGCGCTAGCGATTCTTGGTAGGAGCAGACATTGGTCAAATCGTGGTAGTGTGAGCTCGACTCGCAGCTGGCCGCAGAGAGGAGGGGGTGAATCCTCTCTCTCTTCTCTTTCTTTCTCTCGTCCTTTTCCCCTCGCGCCAGTGTAGGCTCCAGCAAATCTCTGCGCTGCGCATTGGCCCGCGTGGAAGGGAATGTATTGCGCGTGCAGCCAGAGGGGGCGCCAATTTGCCAATTTCCTACACAGTGATATGATATATAATTTTTTTTTTTTTCAAGCGCTCGGCACGGCGCCCCTCACGAAGTTCCGCCCTGGGCAATTGCCCCACTTGCCCCCCCCAAGAACCGCCTCTGGCTCTGAGGTAGACCGATGGGTCATATTTTCCTATGGGGACAATAACAATAACATTTTTTTGTATTGCTTTTGTGATATCCCAAATCCTATTTTATTGTTCAGCTTCAATCAGACATATATACACATCCTTTTTCATCCTGTGTACCTTTTATAATGTGTACCTATAGTAGTCCCTCTCCTGAAGCTATAGACTTTTTTATTGCAAACACGGAGAAGGAACAGTGGCTGTGAAGCCGTGTCCTGAGCCGAGCCTGCGTGCCAATATAGTCTGTGCACAGTGCAGCCTGTGTGCTCGCTGGTGTGTGAGAGAGAGAGCGTCTCTGGAGAAAAACTATCGTTGACTGCCAGCCTCAGTCAATATAAGAACAGGGCTTGATTTTCACTGGAACTTCATAAAAGTGCTATACACAAACTTTCCCCCGCTGATGTCCTCACATTAAATCAATTTGGATGGCGTATTATAAATCTCTCCGTTAAAAGAGCCATCGCACGGAGCTCACTGATGCATTCACATAAGGCTTTTGTTCCTTCAGCAGAATCTCCAAAGTTTTTTCTTTTTTTCTTTTAGGTGGCCAATATTGCAGATCTATCATCACTATGGCGACATAACACAGAGGGGGAAAACGATGAGGAGGAGGAGAGGATGACAGTATCGGGCGGAAGTGGATGGGAAAGGTTACAGCATACATATTTATCATTTGTCCTGCTGTAGTGAGAGCAAAACCAAGCTCAACTCACTCTAGGTCCTGAGATGATGTATATAGTGTATTATCTATGTGTGCTCAAACTTGTCCAGGTCAATACAGGAATACAAATGAGCAGAGGTAAGGTGAGGTAGCCAAAAGTTGTACTCTAACTAATGTTATTAATAGTAGTATATGGAACGAGTAATTTATGATAACCTGGTTGCAGAAGTGCACACAGCCTTGAACTTAAATAGCTTTAAAGCACATTCTGACTTAAAGGGCTCATATTAGGCTATTTTCTGATCTGCATATTTAGGCTGTGTTCTTCTCTCAAACAGAAAACACTCTGTTCCACCTTGTGATGTCATGTGGTAGTACAGGAAGTGATCCCTTGTGTTTTTAAACTCCAATTTCTGGGCTGAAATGATCATTTGGTTACCTGGCCAGCCAAATGATCTCTCTCTGTATTTCCTATACACCGCGATACCATTTGGACACTCTCCATCCACTCTCGCTCCTCCGGTTCCAAACCGACTCCGCGATTCTGATTCGTTCAAAGATGGTGACGTCAGTGCACCCGCCTTTGCCCGCAAAGTCACTCTTAGGCAGCGGAAGTTCCGCCTCAGTTTTGAATCAAGATGGCGCAATCTCTGATTGGTTCACTTAGCTGTCTGTCTACGCGCAACCGCAGCGCATTCTGTGGATCAAACGTTACCAGACTCACTCGCTGGTACAGCGATGAGTCATGGATTCTTCCAGGCAAATCATTTGGATAATTTCAGCCCTGAAATTGGCGATTGTGAAAGATAGCTGTTAACATGAAAACTAACACTTGATGACATCACAAGGTGGAACACAGCATTTTGAGCTTTGGAGATGTAGACAGACTAATGTAGACAGACTAATAATGCTAGATAACTCAAATGTGTGAATGAAACAAAACACAAGTATGTTTTTGAGGAGATTCTAACGTTCAAATATGGCTTAAAACTCACAAGAGTCAATTTTACGTAATATAAGACATCCCGTAGCCTTTTGAGTGTGATCAAGTATTACAGTTCAGTATATGATCAACCTGACAGACATGACAGGTTTGAGAACACCTCTTTCTGCCTGGAGAAGGGTGTGTGAAACTTTCTACTTTCTGATTTCAATGGCCTCTTTGATCCAGCATCAGGCTGATCACACCTCAGGTATGAGCAACAGCTCATCTGTGACACGGCTCCATCAAGACCTGTGGCAGTTCTGAGAAAGGCTCACAGCCAGCAGCACAAACATGACATGGTAAATACAGCTCACTAACAAAGATGTCTGTCTAAAAGAAAACCAATATGACTAGCTTGGATTTGTTTGAGACCTCAAACATATGAATAACTCAATAGTACAACTTTGGTTCATTTATTCTTTTTTATAACAAGATTGAACCACACTATTCAACATCTTCCTTTCTTTGTGCCACAATCAGTGATGGGAAAATACAGCTCTGGAAATACAGCTCTACATGTATTACAGCCATTCTATTCCAGCGTCTGTTGAATTCCAACACAAACACAAAGCTGAGCTACTTCAGTTCTTGCACCAGGAGTGGAATAAAGTCACCCAAGAACAATGTGAAAGACTTGTGGAGAGCATGCCAAGACACATGAAAGCTATGATTAAAAATAAGGGTTATTGCACCAAATATTGATTTCTGAGCTCTTCTAAAGTGTAAACATTAGTATTATGTTGTTTTAAAATGAATTTGATCTTGTTTCTTTGCATTGTTTGTGGTCTGAAAACATGTATCTTTTTTGTTATTTTGACCATTTGGCATTTTCTCCAAATAAATGCTCTAAATGATTTACCTGGCCAGCCAAATTATATCTCTCTGTATTTCCTATACACCGCGATACCATTTGGACACTCTCCATCCACCCTCGCTCCTCCGGTTCCAAACCGACTCCGCGATTCTGATTCGTTCAAAGATGGTGACGTCAATGCACCCGCCTTTGCCCGCAAAGTCACTCTTAGGCAGCGGAAGTTCCGCCTCAGTTTTGAATCAAGATGGCGCAATCTCTGATTGGTTCACTTAGCTGTCTGTCTACGCGCAACCGCAGCGCATTCTGTGGATCAAACGTTACCAGACTCACTCGCTGGTACAGCGATGAGTCATGGATTCTTCCAGGCAACTAAATGATAATATTTTTATTTGGAATTTGGGGGAAATGTTGTCAGTAGTTTATAGACTCAAACAAAAATGTTCCTTTTGCCCAAACACATACCTATAAAATCACACACAAGCGCAATGTTCTATTTCCTTACTAATACCATGCAATCTGAACAAAAAAGAAGATGATGTAAGATGAAGTATGTTTTCTTGTAATTTTAGGAATGGACCTGTATTCTGAATTGCACCAAATTAAATTGTATATTTAGTTACTTCCCAATACTTGTCACCACTGCCTTTATAGTAGACTGGCTGCTTACCTCCACAGGGAACCGATGTCCATTGATGCTGTGTTCTGATCCCTCTGAACCATTGCTTGGGCCCCAGTGAAATTCCACCTTTTCTGCTTTAAACCTTCCTGGTAGTCCTGCTCCTCGCACAAAGTAATCATCCTTCAACATAATGGCCACTGGAAAGAGAGAGATGAAAAAAAAAACAGAGTCAAAGAGTTATGTATCAGCCAACTTGTACTCAGACAACACAATAACAAAACAGAACAGTATATTTTGAAATAAATGTATTTTACATTCTTTTAAAAGTGCAGAAATACAATAGAAATAACAATAAGAACAATAAGAAACAATAAGAAAAACAAAAACAAAACATTTGCCCAAAAAGGAGTGGGAAGAAGAAAACTTATTTAATCCCGCCCCCTCTTCTAATTTAGCATAATGAGCTTTCTTCTTTTCTGCATTCTTCAGACATTTTACATTAGACTTGAACTATTTACAAAAGGATAGCAACAATGGTAAATGAAGAATGCATTACACAATATTACATAAAATGGATTCTTGTGAACTTTAAAGGGATATGCCACCCCCAGGTCAAATTTGGGCATCTCCCCACAGTCCAGAGACTAAAATAAGTGGTGGAAAGCGTTTTCCTGCTCACCCAGCCATTGTCCGAGTCTGTCGCCACTGACCGCCGCGGTAACTGGTGCTCCTCCGCCTTAGACTGGAGTCTAACGTAGCCAGAGAAAGATTTCGGCCAAAAGGAATTAATTTGCTCGATGCGTTTCCCAATTACTTTGTGTGTAGTGCGCATTCATATCGAGTGCAAATAAATGTGCAAATCAACACGGAGAGCTTGCCTTGGTCATTTTGGGTGGGAACTATTTTCCAGTGCGTAAGAATACAGTCGTATCACGCACCACGTTGTGCAACAGGGGAACTCCCTTCCCGGTGCGTAACTGGGATTCCCCTGGTAGCGTACTGCGTGATACGGCTGTATTCTTACGCACTGGAAAATAGTTCCCACCCAAAATGACCAAGGCAAGCTCTCCGTGTTGATTTGCACATTTATTTGCACTCGATATGAATGCGCACTACACACAAAGTAATTGGGAAACGCATCGAGCAAATTAATTCCTTTTGGCCGAAATCTTTCTCTGGCGACGTTAGACTCCAGTCTAAGGCGGAGGAGCACCAGATACCGCGGCGGTCAGTGGCGACAGACTCGGACAATGGCTGGGTGAGCAGGAAAACGCTTTCCACCACTTATTTTAGTCTCTGGACTGTGGGGAGATGCCCAAATTTGACCTGGGGGTGGCATATCCCTTTAAGTCATGTTAGAATGCTGTTACCTCTTCAAAAACAAACCTGGAGTTGTGTTTTGTTTCATTCACACATTTGAGTAATCCTTTATTATTAGTCTGTTTACATCTCCAAAGCTCAAAATGCTCTGTTCCACCTTATGATGTCATGAGGTGGTAATTATTAAGTTAACAGCTACCTTTCACTTTTTGTCCAGTAGAGATTCCAGAGCTGAAATCATCCAAATGATTCTAGTGAAGGTGTGGGTGTAGGTAGGAGTTTAAAAACACAGTGGAGCACTTCCTGTATTACCACATGACATTACAAGGTGGGACAGTGAGTCTTTTCTGTTTGAGAGAAGAACTCAACCTAAATATGCAGGGTTTGTGTGCTACAATAGAATAGAATGCCTTTTATTGTCACTATTCATATGTACAATTTACATTATACATACTCACAATGAGATTGAAAGCATCTCACTTCAGCACAGAAAAATTTAAGTAGACATTTAAGATATATACACAGCTGGATATTTACAGTCCAGTATAAAAACAGTGCAAAAATTAGTGCAAAAAAGTCCTGTACTACACATTGGTTATCCAGGTTATTGCAAGTCTTGCTCAGATATTGCAGTAGGGGTGACACATACAGCCATATACACACACACTTGAGAGTCTCGACATTGTAGAGGGAGATGTTTCACAGAACTCAGTATTAAATGTTGTCAACAAGCTATAGCAGTGTTAAGTATTGCACCACAGGATATTGCAATGTGATTAGGTATTAGGTACACAACAACAGGTGGATATGCTACAAAAACCCAGTTTAAGATATCACACAGTGATAAATATTGCCCAGGTGGATATGCTACAAAAAACTATACTATTACACTGTAATAAATATTGTCCAACAAGATATGCACCGTGTTAAGTAATTGCAAAACGGGTGGATGGGAGGAGAGTGTTGAACAAGAATATGGGGTGAGTCAGTGCATGTGAGTGTTCAAAGTGTTTATGGCTCTTGGGAAGAAGCTGTTTTTCAGTCTGTTAGTGCATGTGCTAACACGTGTGAATGAAACAAAACACAACTCCAGTTATGTTTGTGATGAGGACACAACATTATAACTAGTGCTGTTAGGCGATTAAATTTTTTATCTAATTAATTACAGGATTTGTAATTAATTAATCTAATTAATCACATTTTAAGAGTGTGAGAGAGAGAGATTGTGAGTGAGCGAGCGATCGAGCGAACCCACTTTGCGATCGCTTTGCTCAATTGTTTCCCAAATTCTGCGAGCATGGTTTGGTGCTTTGGTGAAGTACACACTATCACCGGTAACAATGGAACTTGTCCAGACGTGTTTTGCATTCAAATGATCCGTCAGGCTGGAGCAGCTTCGGTGATCGGAATTTTTTTTTTAACAAAAGCTACATATCACCGCGTTCTTGTTGATAGTCCCGTCTTCATTCTTTTTATAAATAAACTTGCCGTTCAAAGGCCCGAGCAGCGATTTGCTCACCGCACGCCAAATTTAAAATGTGCGCACACTGAATTGCCACTCATAATTAATTGTGTAAATTTTTATAACGCGTTAATTTGCAGTGTAATTAATTAATCTAATCAACACGTTAAACTGACAGCCCTAATTATAACAGAAAACAGCGTAATATGTGCCCTTTAAACCCCAATACATACAGGTATCAATACTAAGTAGATTTGTATATTTTTTTTCTGTTCGAATCAAAAGGGAACAGAGAGGTGGAGTAATGGCCTCACATCCAGTACACATTGTCCTTTTACACTCTTTATAATGTAGTACAAATTAAAATAGTCCTTATTTTAGAACATAGACAAATGTTGAAAGCATTGCAGTGTTCCATTAACCCGAGTCGTCACCCCAGTGCCCTCTCACTTCAGTCCTGCTATTTATAGACACAACATAACCACTCAAGTATGACCTGGTTCAGTGCAGCCACTTTTCGACCAATTCTCTAAGAAAGATCCGAAACGCCACCTCTTTGTTCTGCGGGAATGAGTTCAATTTGGAAAGTCACCTGGATTTAAAGTCATAGTTACACTCCCGATACAAAGTGGTTTGAGAGTGGCAAGGGCAGGGATGAGAATCTGGCAACGTACTGTGCAGTATTAGAATCACAATAAAATATATTTTCATTTTTTGATAATTAATTCACAACTTTAAACATCTTATAATGCACAAAATTGACTCTTGTGAGTTTTAAGCCATGTTATAATGTTGTCATCAAAAACATACCTGGAGTTGTGTTTTGTTTCATTCACACAATCGACTAACCTTTTATTATTAGTCTGTCTACATCTCCAAAGCTCAAAATGCACCGTTCCACTTCGTAATGCCCTGAAGACCTAGTTTTCAAGTTAACAGCTTTATTTGACCTTTTACTTTGTTCAGTAGAAACAGTCAGTTTCAGGGCTGAAATGATTTAAATGATTCTACTAAAGGTGTTGTTCAAAAACACAGTGGAGCACTTCCTGTATTACTACATGACATCACAAGGTGGGGCAGAGTGTTTGCGAGAAGAACCCAGCCTAGATATGCAGGATTTGTTTGTTAAACATGTGTGAATGAAACAAAACACAACTCCAGGTGTGTATGTGATGAGGAAATGACATTATACTGTAACATAGATCAGAAAATAGAGTAATATGGGTGTAAAAAGTGCATTGTGTACATTCCTTAGTGGAGGGTCCGTCAAATGCTTTTCTGGAGATATTGTTACTATCATTACTGTCTGGAATGTTTCAAAGTGTGGTATTAAGCCTTTCTACCTTTATGGAGACCAAACCAGACCAAGTTACAGTTCAGATTTGGGGAGAGGAAACCCCAATTACTACAAAGTAAGATTAGTAAAATAGAATATTTTGAGCCATAGCTAAAAAACTTTGGAAATAGGTCTCATAGTGTGACAAGGGCAACAATTACCATTAAAAACAAGCTGCAGTTGATATCCAGCAGTCTTGAATATTAATGAATCTTGGTCAGACTGAGCCCTCTCAGTGTTTCTACAATCAATCTCTGTCAAGCATGTGACCAACTGTAAACACAAGTGCTCCATCAAAGTAAAAGCAGAAGAGCTCAGCAGTGAACCGGGACCTTACCTCTCCATTTCCATTCTGTGACTTTTACAAACCCCAAAACACTGCTAGTACGTCCAAGCCTCAGTTAACCAAATAGAGTTGAGAGCCTGATACTCACTCAGACAAAGCTTGCTACAACAGATCTCGTGAACCTTCAACAACGTGAATGTGTGCGGTCTTATTATTGTAAATTTGTCATGTTGTGTAGTGTTACAGCCATTAAACTTATAAGATCGTACAGTGGACAACAGGCTTACGAAGGACTGGCTCACTAGGTTCACCAATCAGAGGGTTACCAGTTCTAACTTCTCTTGATTGCAGACTGCTATTGTGTCCCTGAGCAAGACACTTGGCACCTTTATTGGTCTCTCCAGTTACAGTAGATAGTGATTAGGAAGATTATCAGGCCAACAAAGATCAGAAAATAAGCTTAGCCAAGATTGTAAATATGAATTAACCAGTTTTAATTTCTTCTGATTGCATACTACTATGTCCTTGAGCAAGACACTCTTGTGGCGCTCAACAGTGACTGCTCATCCCCCAGTTCCAGAACTAAATTTCCCATAAATTTTTCTCATAGACTTTCAGAAAAAATTAATAAATTAATAAATTAATAAATTAATAAATTAATAAATTAATAAATTAATAAATTAATAAATTAATAAATTAATATTCAAAGTTAAAAATCTTGTACATGTTATTAAGTTATTAAAACATTTTACAGAATCTTAAGTCTGCCTTTTTGGATTTATAAGTTATAAGTTACCACGTAACTGCTTAGTCTCCGCAATGTAATATTTGATTTTTTCAAAAAGTCTATGGAAAAAAGAGTTAAATTACTTCCAGAACCTGAGTGAGCGGTCACTGATCTCCACTGACCACTCCATTTCCAACAGAAATTAGGAAAACCGTCGAAAATATACCTAGCCAAGGTTATAAAATATGAATTAACCTATACTATGTTGTCTAAAGGAAATGTCACACGCTGTTTTTGACACTTCTGACAGGTCTGTGGCAGCAGTGATCAGCTACTCCTTCAGGTAATCTCTCCACCCAACTGTTGTTTCCAAAGTCATGCACACAGAAATGCATTATTCATGAAGAGAAGGGGGGACATTTGTCTTGTTATCCATGTATTATGTAGAGAGCTAGGAACAGAAGCTGAGCGCCATTTTGTTTCACAGCTGTTGTTTGCATAGCGTTCTTGCATGCTCTGTGCACGCTGAGGCTGGTGGCTGTGTCGCTAACTGTGCAGGTGGAGGTCTTTGTCAGGTGCCTGGAGGAGATGTGAGGAGGCCCTGTCACTTCTTTTTTTGTTCTCACATGTTCTGACACTGTTGCCCAGTGCGTAGTGGAAAAGGCAGATTAAAGTGCAGTTGGTAGAGAGTTTGTCCACTGATCTGAAGATTGGCGGTTCAAATCCAGCTCTTGACATAAACAACGGTATTGACGGTATCGATTGGTCAGATCCACTGAGCCACAAGTCGGTGGTGTGTTTCCAGCTCCCACAGATGAATACTGTTGTGTCCTTGGGTAAGAACCTTTACCCCCCAGTGTTTATGTACACTGTTGTATGAATGTGTGGGTGGTTTCTTGTAAACTGCTTTAAGTGCCTTGAAGATGGAAAAGTGCTATACAAAAATGTGACCATGGCCATTCTAACTATTTATTTAATCAAATTTAATTCAAAATTCAGTTAAAATGTGTTTATAACTGAGATTTTGGTAAATCTCAAGTTAAGTGCTATAATTTGCAAGTGAAACCTTAAGATTTAAGAGGTGTTAAAATGTCACCTCAAAAACATACCTGGAGTTGTGCTTTGTTTCATTCACACATTTGAGTAATACTTTATTATTAGTCTGCCTACATATTCAAAGCTCAAAATTTTCCATTTCATCTAGTGATGTCATGTGGTATTAGTTTTCAAGTTCAGTAGAGATTGGGAGCTCCAGAGCTGAAGTGATCCAAAGGATTCTAGTGAAAGTGTATTGAGTTTAATAACACAGTGGAACACTTCCTGTATTGCCACACTGGATCACAAGTTGGAGTAGAGAATTTTTAGTCTGGTTAACACCTGACCATATCACAAGTGAGATATGGGTCTGGAAACTCGCTTCGAAAAATCCCGTAGCGGAGGTGTGGTTAGCGATTGCAAACGGCCGTTTATTGGGCGTTATGAATGTCATTGAGCGTATACGTAAGTCCATAGCCAATCATGTCAGTTGTCAGTTCAAACTACAAGCTTCCGTTTGTCATGTAGTACGCGTCACCGTCTTGCCACACCTCCCCCGCTCTCTGATTGGGGCCCTAAATCTGGGACTCTCGCTTGGACGAGTTTCCAGGCCGCCTTCCAGTTCGAAACGAACGGAAGCGGCCTGGGAATTCCCAGGCTAGAGAATTTTCTGTTTGAGAGAAAAACTCAGCGTAAATATGTAAGATTTGTGTGTTAAACGTGTGAATGAAACAAACCACAACACAGAGTATGGGCGCTTTGTGTTACAATTTTGTATGAAAAGCGCCTTATAAATATTGTTTGATTGATTGATTGATTGATTGATTGATTGATTGATGTTCTGGATGAGGAAATAATAGCAAACATAACATTATAATCGATCAGAAAATAGCATAATATAGGCTCTTTAAAGTTCTGAATTTAAATAGCAAGTATAGTCCATGCACTCAATTTTGCCACTTCCAGTTCACATTAACATTAAAAAAATAAGGAAATTCAATCTAGATTCACAGACCATTGAAAAACTATAAAATATATTAGTATTGCATGAATCAGGTTCTAAGATTATCAAAGAGCATGAGATAATCCCCATTTACATCAACAGGCTTGACTATAATCCGATAATATGTGGATTATATGCAATATGCAAGAGGCGTTGCCATGGTGAAACCAGTGTCATTGCTAGCGCCTCGACAGTGAGGGCTGATGTATGGATGGCTGACAGCATGTGGAGCGCTGGAACAGCCCGGCTGCATTCTGGGTATGACAGTTCAGTTTGACCTGCTTCTATTAACCTTTGTAACCCCTGAGTGGCTTCACTGAGGGATGGCTTGGCGCTATGGAAATATTACTTTCACCGCTGAATTGAATTGAACTTTAGGGTTGAAATTGTGGTTGTCATGAGCTGTTCTGATAGCATATACTGCTCTCTCTTATTATTATTATAGCACCCGGCAGTTGCTCCACTAGTTCAACCTCAAAAAGAAATAATCATGATGGCGCCGCAGTGCCAAAAGTGCCATGTCTTGCTGACCGAGCGAGGCAGGTTTCAGCAACCAAACCTGAATGTTTGGAGAAGCTATATTTTCCATTATCAAGATTCAAAATGATATTGTCATTGATACATTTGTGCTATATTTGTGAAAATTCCGATCCTACAGTGACTCACCCCTCCTCTCTCATGCACTCATAGAAGAGTCACAGAGCACTGACTTTGGATAAGAAGAGTTATCACTGAAATTCAAGACTTTAATCATGATTATTCAAAAATGGGCACATTTTACATGGAAAATAGCTCTGGTTGAACTAGAGATGCACTGATCCAGGTTTTCAGTTACAATCCTGATATCAATATTGTGTATCAGCTGATATCCAATATCAACAGATACCAGTGTAGGGGCTCAATTGGCATTTTATGCTCACAAAATACAGTACAAAATTGATCAGATTGTGTTACTTGTGTAACTGTTATGTATCCTGCAGTGACTACTGAAATGCTTTGTATGAATTTAAGTTCAAACATCATGAGATGTCCTGTGCCTATAGCAGTCAGGAGGTACCGGTATCATGGAACCGATACTGCACATTTTCCTGGATCAGCACATATTCAATACCAGTTTTGGTATCGGTGACTCCCTAGGTCAAACCCACGGACAATAGTCCTTGTCACTCATGACGCTCTTGAAAAGCCGCCCAATCCGACCTGGCAACCCTGCAACCTGGTCTTCTTGTTCAATAAGGCTTTAGGGCTTGAATCTTGCTGTGCTTAGCTGATGTTTAGGGGTTTCATTCCATTTATCTTTCCCAGTTTATGAATTACAATTTGAATTCTTTTTTTACAACCATATTTCACTACCCAGGAAAAGGCTTGGTCTACCACGATGTTTTTTTAACCACAGAATGTCATTTTTCAGTAATTTTGTATCAGTAGAATCAGTATCTGGTCAAATCAGTATCTTGTCTCAGTTATAGTTTTAGTATTAGTTAGTATCTGGATACATACAAAAAAATTCATTTATTTGTGTATTTATATATATCAATATATTTCCAGATCCTGCTTCAGTCTCCGCTTCTGTATCTGCAGACTTCAGTACCAAAAGCATTCATTGAGTGGAAGGACTGCTTCAGAACATGACTAGACAGAACTAGGGTGTGCCCTGCTTCTCACTGGATATGTGTGTGTGTCTCTTAAAAAGACTCCAACTACAGGTAAGAGTTCAGTCCTATATGCAGAGCACCCCAGTTAACTATAATGCACTACATTCACAGTCTGTCAGGGGTGACGCTAACCACCTGTGGCCTGTCTTCGCCAAGCCTTTTCAACTGGCTTTTCCTGGGAGAAGAAAGCATCATCCATCTTAGTGACAAGCTCAAATTGTGAAAAATACCTGTTGGTGACAAAGAGGTGTTGGAGATGCCAGGAACACTGAATGCAGGTGGCCCACAGCATTGACACCTGCTCAGGCACAGCTCAAGTACTAAAGGCCTGCAAGATTAATCACAATCGGAATTGCTGTTTGAATGGACGCAATTAGCAAGGCCTGCAATTTTTAAGTAATATTAAAAGTACCATTGTGTAACTTTCCTGCTTGTTCGACAGATATGTCATTGCTCTGCCTGGAATGTTCCACAATAGGACATTAAACATCTCTACCTTACATTTATTCAATTACAGGTGGTTTTACAGCTCAAAAATACCTAGAAAAACAAGCAGTCTGACTGTGAGTGGGGTTGCCTCTTCACAAATCTAAGTTTTTGCCACTGGCCTCTCACTTTTGCACCTGATATTTCCAGCAGTCTCCCATCCAAGTACTAAAGAGGCCCAGCCCTGGTTAGCTTCTGAGATCTGCCAAGATCAGGCTTTGACAAGGAGGTTAGGTACCATAATTTCCTTCACAAACAACAAAATATCCTCCTTATCCATCTTCTGAAATGTTTGTCAGTTTAAATTCCATTTTTTTCTTCTTCGGGTTGTGTTTAAAATTTGAAAGGAATCCAAATAAAATCACAAATCTAACCACAACTGCAAAGTGTGTCAGAAAATTCGCAATTTCTTCACAATCTGTTCCCTGCACTTACAGCAGCTCTCACTAAATACTGTGTGTGGTTGTCTGTGCTCTGAGATTCACTGTGATGTAACGCAGACCTGACACACGGACACCTGCCAATACTGCCATTAGGCTCGGCTCATATTCACTGTGCACTACCTCTCACAAACTCACCATGACAAGAGCGAGAGAGGCTAAGTGTACTGAAGAGAATGTATATAATTCAATTGTATTAACTGTCAAGAACTTGGCCAGCCACAACAATACAACTCTCAAAAAAAAAAAAGTATTTATACTGAATATATTTTACTGAATCATCTTACACCTAATATGGGAATGTCAAAGGCTGTATTTCTAAAGTGAATTTTCCTTACACAAACATCGCCAAAACAGCTTCCACAGGCCCCACATATGCTCTTTGAAAATTGCCAGGTTAGACAGGGGCTGGGGTTGGGGTTTGAAGTCATGCGTCATGCACCATTCTGTATGTTGAATTTCAGACGCTGTAACCAAATTTCTTTAAAATGTACCAGAACTAGATCAGTAAGAGCTGCCTATAAAATAGTCTATATCTGTACTGGGGCAAGACAAATTCTGCTCAGAAACATGGGGAAAAATGGGTATAGGGCGTTGAAGCTGAATATTATAAACCACTACAGGCATTATTGTCTCTTTTAGGAAAGGTGTGTGGAAAATGTGTGGAAGTGGTCTAAGTATAGTGGTCGAATTGCTGGTCAATTTGGTCAATTTTGTGTGATTATTTTAAAAGCTTAAAAGCCCCGAACCTGGTTTTTGCCATCTAAAAAACAGAACTAGCTCATTTAAAACAATTCATAGTGGTTCCAATTTATTCTTCACTTTCCCAACATATTCCTTGCGTGCAAATTATTTAAAGCCATAAGTTTTCTTGTCATGGTCAAAGACTGTATATAAATGAACATAGCTAACTTGCTAGCAGCCGAGTTCCAAACAGGAAGTGAGCATGTGGGCACTTCCACCTCCTCTCTCTATAAGTCCTGCAGTAAGCCTTATCATTTTGGCCTTAGAATGCTCATTATTTAACCCACTCTCCTGATCTTGGTGTTTTTATTTCGTTATTTTGTCTGTTAATAAAATCCTTTCCTAATATGGAACTTGGCTCCAAATTCACCCCATAACAGCTAGCATCGTGACTATGGGTGACGTCACAATCCCTTAGTCCACTTCTTTATACAGTCACAAAACTAGCGTGAACCAGTGCTACTTCCTGGTTCACAGATGATAAAAACACTTTAATGCAGGCAGTACACAGCAGTCTCATTTTGACCCCAAGAACTGTCTTTATAATATATCTGTTCTGGGGCAAAACTGATTTTTCCTTTTACTTTTCTATTTAATTTTGATTTGTGCATATACATTTATTATTATTATCATTATTTTTATAATTATGTCTCATCTGACACTGGTCTATTGCTCTTTGGTTGCTATTCCATCTATTTGTTTATCCTCTGTTATATATTATACATTATATTTAGTGCTGTCAGGCGATTACAAAAAAATAATCGAATTAATTACAGGATTTGTAATTAATTAATCTAATTAGAGAAGAAGCGACTTTATTAATCTCACACTGGAGAAATTCTTCTCTGCATTTAACCCTTCCTGTTATTAGGAGCAGTGGGCAGCACATCACTGCGCCTGGGGACCATCTCCATGATCTTCTTGCTTCGGTTTGGTCAGGACCTCAGCTGGAGGATTTTACCTGGAGCATGTTTTGGGTTGATGGGGGAAACTGGAGTACCCGGAGGAAACCCACACAGACACGGGGAGAACATGCAAACTCCACAATTAATCACATTTTAAGAGTGTGAGAGAGACAGATTGAGAGAGGGAGGGAGACAGTGAGTGAGCAGGCCATCGAGTCAGCGAAGCCACTTTGCGATTGAGTTTGTCAGTTTTCAAGTGGTCACTTTGCTCATTTGTTTCCCAAATTCTACAAGCGTGGTTTGGTGGTTTGGTGAAGTGCGCGCTATCACCGGTAACGATGGAACTTGTCCGGACGTGTTTGTCGTTTAAATGATCCGTCAGGCTGGAGCAGCTTCGGAGATTGGAAAATTATTTTTGACAAAACCTCCAAATCACCATGTTCTTGTTGACAGTCCTGTCTTTGTTCTTTTTATAAATGAACTTGCGGTTCAAAGGCCCTGGCAGCGATTTGCTCACCGCCCACCAAATTTAAAATGCATGTGCATTGAATTGCCACTCGTAATTAATTGCGTTAATTGTTATAATGCATTAATTTGCAGTGTAATTAATTAATTAATCTAATTAACACATTAAACTGACAGCCCAAATTATATTTGATGAGTGAGCTACCGTACCCAAAACAATTTCCCTTGTGGATCAATAAAGTTCGTCTAAGTCTAAGTCTAAATCTGGTATAGCCTCCTCTAAAATAATAGCCAGGTATTGTTTGAGCCTACCTGTTTTCCCAGTGTTCTTCATGGATGTCTTGTTGGATGACTCAGCGCCGAAGCCTTCTAGCGTCAGCTCCTGGTACTCTATGGAAACTTTCGCCTCCTGATCCACGATGTTGATTGGCGACTGGTTCCTTTCTCTGCATTCTGGGTACACTCCGGCCCATCCTTCATCCGGCCCGTATATACCTGCAAACACCAAACAAAAACAAACTGTCAGAACAGCGTGGAGACCATTTGATGCGATTGCGAGCGGACAGGGTAGGCATGGAGGCCCGCTGACATTTCAAAACCATCTCGTGTCTTCACAAACTGCTGACGGTGAGCGGAGCCAAGTCATCGGTATTCCAATTAAAGCACACTCGCAGAATAAACAGCACCAGGGCAGACGCAGCCAAACACTTCCATTCATGTGGCAAATAGAGATTTCAAATGTCATTACGGTGACGAGGCAGCTAGTCCCTGCATCATAAACTGCAAGTCAGGGCTGTGTTGCTGGAGTAAACAAGCTTTTATAGGGCACACTGCTGCTGTGGTTTCAACTTGGTTTTGTACAGGTTCAGTGCAGTTATAAGATGGCAATGTAGAGTTCCAAACAGGGGCGTCGGACTGACAGGGTAAAAGGTAATGTTTAACCAGGGCCCAGTGCAGTGAGGGGCCTTCACAAAGTTTGTAATGCACATTTTTCATTGGACAACATGTAGTGTGGGCCAACCAAGATATATACACAAGGCCCAGAATTACAGTACAGGGTATGCTCCTGGTCACAAAACAACTCTACTGAGGGCCTGTTTACACAAGAACGCTTACGGGTAAAAACAACAAACTATTTTATCGGAAGTGCCTTTTGTTTAGACAGTGACAGTGTTTTGGGGGCTTAAAAATGCAAAAAACTGAAACCGCCCTCCAAAGTGGAAAACTTGAATACGCTCCGCCGTAGCGTTTTTGTTTACACTGCCCAAGAAGCAAAACTCTGGTCAAATCTGCTGACGCGTTTACGTCACATTGGTCCATATATCACTGTACTTTGTTTGGCAGGACTCCCAGTCCACACCTTGTTCTGCCTTCATTGCTTTGTAGTCTAACGTGGTCTGAAGCAATAGTTGAACTTTTTCATCTGACCATACTTTTTTTTTTGCTACCCGTAGCCATGTTTTGTTTTGCTTTTCGTGGCGCAGATGAGAAGAAGGAAGATTCTCCTTAATCTGTATCAGGATTAAAGTCTATTCTTTAATATCATAATCGAGTTTGAAATTTTAGTATTGTATGAACGCATGACAAATCAGGCCTATAGAATGTGCATGCTTTTGTTTGTATGTTACTTACTCATGCATAGTACACTTTATTTGCACAGAACTTTGTTGTTTCCTTGCAATTGCACTTCTATAAAAATACTGGTGTGTGTGTTTCTGTTTGATTTGACTCTGCAATTCTTAGTAAGCTGTATAAATATTTAAAAAAAATTACATAAGGAATAAAATGTAGATATCCTGCTAAACCAGCAGTGTGGGCAGGATTGGTCATAATCTTCAACAGCCTCGCTCCTGATTGGCTCTTTGATTGTAATCCCAAATATGGAACTGGACTCCAAATGTGCCCCTATAAACGCCAGCCTCAATGAGCTTACTTTGACTGGAATCGAACGCTGTGGGTGACGTTACACTCCATTAGTCCACTTCTTTATACAGTCTATGGAGCAAAGTGATGCTGTTAAATCTCTCACTTGATACAATATTTAAAAAAATAAAAAATAGTCTCGCACTTAGTTAATGGCACTGGTAAGTGTATTTTCAATTTGTCCAAGTGGAAATTAGACAAAAACTGAACTCCTGTCTCACTGCCATCTTGATTGATACTTCCAATAGCAATATAGCATTTTATAGATTGAAGATCTCAAGATGGCAATTCATCAAATGTAATTAGCTGTTGTAGTCTTAGGTTCATTGTGCTTGTGTGAGGGATTGATTCGTTTTGTTAATATTTTACTTCTCACAGCAGCCGGCTCCTCTGCTGAGCTGTGAGCTGTGGTGAGTCACTGGGAGACAGACTTTGCAGAGCCATTATCAGTTTGTGTGAGATAATGAAATGCAAATACTTTGAGAATACCTTCCCTGAAAGGCATTTGTGCTATTGGCATTTAAACACAGAGAAAGCCAGGAATAGTGCCTCAGAAGAAAAATGAAATCCCTTCTCACCTGTGCTCGCTTGGCCACAGTTGAAGAAAATATGTGAATGTCACCGCATCCATTTTGAACATTAGAATGTTTAGAGCAAAGAAGAGCAATGCTTTTTAGAACAGCTTTAGATGTGCACGAAATAATACAAAATTCCTAACACATTCATAGAACTATTACTCCCAATCTGAAATAAGTTTTTGTCATTCATGCTATACCTATAATTATGGTGATTATGTGTGGCATGAGATGCAATTTCCACAAGATGAGCCGAGACATAAGATTGGATCTACGGGAACAAGAAGATGAGAACGAGACAAGAGGACATTTTGACATTATTTATACTAAATAAATTATACAATCCAGTTCCTAGTTTTGGCCTCACCATTTTTGATTTACTTTAATATTTCTGCTGTCATTATAGCGCTGCTTTTTGGAACTACAGCTTCTCAAAAAATGTAACTTGCTAACTTTTATCTCATCCAAATGTAAAAATATGGAAAAGAAATCTCAGTTTCTTTCATGTGTGCAGAATCTTGTAGCAATTTTATCTGTGGCACGAGATCTTGTCCAAACCTAATGATATTACAATTTTACAAAGACGTGAGACTGGTCACCAGCGCATCTCTCTGAGTTGAGATGGGTGTGATTGACAGGTAAATTTGTCAATAAAGTGCAGACAAGATCTGTCCATATCAAAACAAATATGGCTGCTCACAAGGGGAAAACAAAATGACAAAAAAACACTCAACTCTATTCACCTAAGGTGAGAGAAATGTGCTTTTGTTCAAAACGATAGAAGACCAGTCAGTTTTGTTTCACATGCATCACTACAATAGACTAATCTGATTGGACGGTTCTGTTTGAGTCTGGCTCAAGGTGAAATGGAACGAATGGTGAACAGCCTTATTTCCCTCTGTATAAAAAATACAGAGACATATACAGCTCTGGAAAAAAATAAGAGACCGCTGCAAAATTATATTTTTTTTCCTGATTTTACTACTTATAGTAGTAAAATCATTTTACTACTTATAGTAGTAAAATGTTCCGTTTGCCCAAAGGCAAAAGGAACATTTTTGTTTGAGTCTATAAACTACTGACATTTCCCCCAAATTCCAAATAAAAATATTATTGTTTAGAGCATTTATTTGCAGTAAATGACAAATGGTAAAAAACAAAAAAGATACATGAAATTAATTGTAAAACAGCATAATACTAATGTTTACACTTAAAGATCCCATGACATGGTACTTCTTGATGCTTTTATATGGCGCCTTAATGGCTCCCCAACACTGCAAACGAATCCCTCTTCAAAATCAAGACTCAGTGCATGAGAAAGCCTCGTGAACACAGCCAGAGCCAAAAACATCCCTCTCAAACACTCCATTATGGGCGTTGTTGCTTGAACGCAAATGAGGAGGACAGAGACAGGCCAGTGCAACGGGTGGGGCGTGGCCAAACTCTCCGCTCTTTCCTCTTCAGCGGCGCTATGCGCGCCGGCCCCACTTCCGCATTTATGCACGGAGGAAGATATGAGACGATTTCCATTGAAAAATAAACACATTTCCACAGAAAATAAAATTAAACCACTGCTGTTTCAGAGGTTCGGAGGCTCGGATAAAGGACATCCGAGCCTGGAAACACTCTCACGTGCCTCCAGGCAAATAAAAAAACGCATCTCGCATTGCGTAGCTCGTTTGCAGTCCAAACTGTCTTCCATAGACGGTGGGTAGAATCCAGACGGGGGGTGGACCTGCATTTGCATTTTTTCTTGAATGTGACGTCAGAAACTTCCGTTGTTCAGAACTGCCCGTTTGGGCTGTCTTTTTTTCAAATGCAAAAAAGGATCGCAAATGCTCAGTTTACACATTTCGTAACTTTTAGCCATGGAGAAGGCCCTAAACAGGGTAGGGGAGCTCACATTAACATTTAAAAACCTCAGAAAGTGAAAATTTCATGCCATGGGACCTTTAAAGGGATATGCCACCCCCAGGTCAAATTTGGTGCACAGTAGACATTAAAATCACAGGTGGTGGAAAGCGTGTCTTGGCATGCTCACCACAAGTCTTTCACATTGTTCTTGGGTCTGTCGCCTTTGACCGCCACGGTATCTGCAGCTCCTCCGCCTTAAGAACTGAAGTCTAACGCTCAGCTCAGAGAAAGATGCTGGCCAATGGAATTAATTTGGCTGTAATTACTTTATGAAGTAGATGCTGCATTCATATCGAGTGCAAAAAAATAAATGTGCAAATCAACACAGAGAGCTTGCCTTGGTCATTTATTTATTTATTTCATAAAGTGCGGAAGAATACAGTCGACATCACGCAGTACGCTGCCAGGGGAATCCCAGTTACGCACCGGGAAGGGAGTATTGTTGCACAACGTGGTGCGTGATTCGACTGTATTCTTCCGCACTGAAAATAGTTATCTGACCCCCTCTTCCCTTTATTTGCACTCGATATGAATGCCCCAACACCGATAGTGACTGTAAAACCTTTCCTCATTACATTCCATTTCAATCACAATTATTAATCAATTGTAAACATAAAGCTTCATTTCAGTGGCGACAGTGTAACAATTTAGTTTTCTTTTTGAGCATACATACACATTTCCACATTGGATTTTATGTATTTTTTAAATTTATTATTCCATAAATTGACTCCTTTAACCCTCTGGTCGTGTTCACCTCCAGCCCCCTACTTTAGTGTTCCCGGTCAAAATTGACCGGTCTGTTTTAACTGCTCTTAAATTAGCACAAAACATTTTTTTTCAACACCAATCTTTTTTATTAAACATTCTTTAGTTGAGAACAATGTTTCAAAGTAGTGTCTAACAACAATTTATAGAAGTAAACATTAAATAACATCAGTGAAAATACAATTGGGCACTGAAAATGAACTACAAAATGAACATATAATACAAAAAATAAATGGAAAACCAAACACCAAACTCAACAGTGTGTGTGTGTGTGTGTGTGTGTGTGTGTATATGTGTGTGTGTGCGTGTGTGTGTGTGTGTGTGTGTATTCATGCACATGAGTGGCATGTGTGCGTGACACTCAGGTCAGAGTGGGCTCGTTTTGATGTCTCCAGGGGCACAGAGGCCACAACGCTTCCTTTTCTGCCCATGTCCTTGTTGGGGGAGAACAGCCAGGGCTGGGGCTGGAGCTTGCATGCTCCTAACCAGACTGGTGGAGGCTGGTGTGCGGGGAATGTGCTGGCGTCACTGTATAAGAGGAGTCACCAAAGCTTTCCTCAGCTCATGACTCCGAGGAAAATTTTGTCTCTCTCTTGAAACTTTTCCCATCTGATTCCTAATGGTTGGGTCGATTGCTGTCTACACCACATACACATTGAAAGCAGACACATGCAGGATGTTCCATGGAACAGTGCCACAGGCCAACGAGCCGTCATCCGCTTACAGGTGTATGTACCAGTTTCATAGCTTTTCAATAAAGGAACAATAATGTTGTATAATAAGAGATTAGGAACAATATTCCCAAGTTCTGTTACATTACACAAAATGCCATGATTCACCTAGATAAAAGTAAAATAAAATGCATGATGAGACTTTACATTACCTTATCAAGGCAGTCAACGCCTCCCTTGTTCTTGTTGTAGTCCTGGATCATCAGGGGCTTCCTGTCCTCTGTGGTGCTGACAGCAGCGTCTTTGTGTACTGTGCTCATCAGGATGACATTTCTGTTCTTCTTGGGAACGTATGACACAAGAGTGTGAGTGTCAGTGAATGCAAACTGTGATGAGAGTGCCTGTCTTCCTCTGGTCGATACCAGCGCAGGGGGAAGTTCAGGCTTGTTCTTCTTCACTGTCCCTACCATGGTGAGCTTTCTTTTCAGTAGCTCCTTACCAAGAGCATGTGATGTGAAGAAGTTGTCACATGTGATATTATGGCCTTGGAGACCGGTTGTCATGTCCAGCACAACACGCATGCCCTGGTTTGTGTGTGTGTGTGTGTGTGTGTGTGTAAATGTGTGTGTGTATATGTGTGTGTGTGTGTGTGTGTGTATGTGTGTGTGTGTGAGTGCTGGGACAGTGTGTATGGGGATGTTTTCTGTATGTTGAATGAATTTACTCTGGATACCCATTCATTTCCTATGGCGGTCACTTTTGACCGGGAACACCACAGGTGTAACAAGGTTGATTAAAACACTCAAAATTGAATGAAATAGGTGATCATCACTTTTATATGTTCAAGTCCACAGTGTGGAGGATATCATAAGGTCTTGAGGTAATCAGATCAAAAACATAATATTTATGAGTATTATAAGTTGTAAAACGGTCAGATTTGACCCGAACACGACAGGAGGGTTAAGAAGAGTTCAGAAATCAATATTTGGTGCAATAACATTTATTTTTAATCACAGCTTTCATGTGTCTAGGCATGCTCTCCACAAGTCTTTCACATTGTTCTTGGGTGACTTTATTCCACTCCTGGTACAAGAACTGAAGTAGCTCAGCTCAGATGCTGGAATGGAATGGCTGTAATACATGTAGAGATGCTGATTTCAGAAAAAAATGCAGTGGTCTCTTATTTTTTTCTAGAGCTGTATTTTGGGCTTGCCAGGCAACTTATATAATATTGTCTCATTATCATACACAGCTGGATTTGTATTTTGCTTCATTCGTAATTGTTTCATGAATCCTGTTTTATGAGGTCCTCTTCCTCAGAAATTACATTTTTTTTGCCAGATTGTGACATCAAAGATAGAAATTTGAAATGCAAAATCTGAAAAGATAGAAGGTCTTGTTGAAGTAGTATCTCCTACTACAATATAATGACGCTTTCAAAAGAAGATGAGTTAAGTGTTTCTTTCATTTAACCATGTGCTGATACTAATAAAAAGATCCTATCCTTTCGAGTAAGACTCTAATTCAGTTTCAGTTTTAGTATAAATTTGTATCTTGGTATTGATTTCTTTATCACCCTAGTGCTTTATGATGCTGAACTATCAACAACGCTGGTCTAGTATTTCATAGCTCAATCTCTCAGATACATCAGGGTGTAACACAGCTGAGCCCCGCCTCCACAGAGACCAGCATTACACTTGGTTATGCCTCAATAACAGCCATTGTGGTGCTGATGTGTAGATATAGAGACATGTGCACCCTTGGGCCCCAGCCCCTTCATTCCACTAGTGCAGGAGAAACTCGGGCTGATAGAGCTGAGTGCTTACAAACATGACGTTCTTATCAAATCCAATTCCATTTAGTCTGCAAATCAAATCTAAAAACAACTTGAGAAGATGCAGCCTCCAGAGGACTTTATTTAGAGATAAACAAAAGGCAGGGCGTTGGTGGGAGCTGAGCTGGGCAGAGCAGTTTGTTTGGAGAAGTACTGAATAAATGCATGAATGCCACTGCTCACATCCCACACACTTTCACTTTGGATCGAAAGAAGATCATCAACATGTTTTTTTTTTTTTCTAAACCATTTTAGATATTTAGTTTTTTTCTAAAATAGTTACAGAAAGAAAAGAAAAGTGTAAGAAATACTCATACAGGTACACATACATGCTCCTCTAAGGTGGAGGGTTCGCTACTTCATTATCTCCATGTTATTATAAAAAAATATAGACATTATATTAAAAAATAAGTCAGAAACACTTAATAATAATAACTAAACTTTAAAGGAGCATTGTGTAACTTTTTTGGTGGAGGGCCTGTCAAATGCTTTTCTTGTTTCACAGTATGGCATTAAACCTATCTTTAATATCTTTAATATTTTTGAGCAATATAACCACATGTAATTGAATAGACGTAAAGTAGATCTGTCATACTGTAGAACATTTCAATCAGAGCAATGACATATCCATAGAATCAATCAAAAAGCTACATAATGTACCTTTAATATAAAGAAATAACTTTTTCTAAACACTTTCACAATATCCAATTAAGTATGAACTGTCAGAGACCATCCTACCGTGTATCCGACTCCCCTTAAGATCCATGCCTCAATTTCCCCTGTCAACAAAATCTGATCTGAGTTGTGTCTGCGAGCTGCACTTCCACAGCTCCGTGCACCCTGCAGCTCTAAACTCCGGCCTTAATTGAAAGCAATCCTGGGCTCCTGGGCTCTAAAATGAATTTGTGTCTGATTACTCATGCCCTGGCGCGTTGTGAAGGCCAGGTAATGTCTCTTTCATTGAATTAGATGGCATCCTGTTCTCCTTCCTCTCCTCTGAATCCCCGTCCTTGCCTGGGGGGCTGCTATCAATTGAGTTGGTCTGGGTTCTGTATGGGGTTAGCATTACCTATGGATCCAGTCAGCAGCAAATGCACTGGGGCGATTAGTCACTGACTTAATACAGCTAATTTGTGCTGAAAGCAGTGCAGAGTGCAAAAAGGGGGGAAATGGAGCCTGGCTTGAGTGGCTGGGCTCTCACCTCACTCACACACCTGGCTAATGGCTGAGGAGCATATCCCTCTGCACAATACAGCCACTTCCTGGAATATCCAGCCATCGCTGAAACCATGTTAGATTTAATGCAATATTTTGGTTCAGATAGAGGCCATTTTCTACATTGTGTCCTTTAGATAATGCTCCAGAGTTGCTTAGATCCTGTTCTTCCAACTAGGCAACCACTCCGCAGAAATGAGTTTGAAGTGAGCCATAAGGACATGTGGATGCTCAGTTTATAATAAGAAAAAAAATAAAGACTTTTTTTTTTTTTTTTTTTAATCTTGAAACATTTGAAATTAGAAGCCAGTGAATTAACGATGCACTGTCTAACTTTTATGGTTGGGGCTCCGCTACCATGGAGATGCTATTGCTTTGCCTGTAAGACATAAGATGCTTTTATTCAATTAAGGGTCTTTTTATTGCTCAAAAGTACCTTTAAAAACATGCATTCGGAATGGGAAAAGGGGTCGCCTCTTCACAAATTTCACCTGTAAATTGAAATGGTGGCATGGCATGATTGTTTCTATGGGGATTAAAAAGTTTAATGCTATACTTATACTGGATATTGGAGGTAAAGCAATAACATCGCCATGGAGACAAGTAAATGGCGTGTCCTCTACCAGAAAATTTACACAGTGCACCTTTAAACAAAATATCATATCTTGCGTGTGTGTTCAGACTGCGGTACATGCAAGGTCTATGGGGTGTCTATTGAGTGTTTGAGTGTTGAGACCGTTTGAGTGAAAAACCAGAGCTTTTGGCAAAACTGGCCAAACAAGTCAATCAATTCAATCATCCGCTCTAAAATCTGAAGGCGTCTGGTCCATCTGGTCTTTGTGACAAAAATCCTGCCCAAAACTCTGGACTGCAAACTGGAGCAGTATGAGGTATGGGTTGCACAGAGGACTATACTGGAAATTATGATGTAATTTGTTTCTCTTTCTTTTACTTAAATGCAGATGGAATCATGGAAACTATTGATACTTTGCAGCTGGTGTCACCAACATTCCCTGGAGGTGTATTGCTAACTGTAGACACTGCTCTGTCTGAAGCTCTGTTACTCACGTCAGACTTTAATCTGAGTTTTATTTCAACACAATCTGACCATAGAGAACTACCTTAGCTGGAACTACAACAGGTGAGCTGATTTGTGCTCCTAAACGTCTCTCATGCATAAAACTACAGTCACAAGCTAGCATTAGCCAGCAGTTTTTCAGTTAGTCACTCTCACCTTTTTGTTGAAACACTTAAACAAGACCAAGGTTGCTTGTATTGGTCACAGGCTCCTGAAAATGTGCTAGGGTGACATCAGGTAATTTGAGCCACATTTTGGTTAATGTCTTAGGAAACTCGTAAAAAACTATTTATGACACTGGTTTATATTTATTTTAGTTAATAAATACAATCTTTAATATTTTAGGGTTGAATTATTGTATAACATTTAATCATTTAGGTTTTACAGCTTATAAAACATCAGCTGTCCCACATTTTTTTAACGATCAGTGTTCAGGTAAAATGAGCCACCCGGTCAGCTAAATTGAGCCACTTACCAGCTTAAATGAGCCACCAAAAATGCAAAGCAAAACATTCATTTATTTATCATAAAAACATATTAGTAATTCTAACACACAAAATATAACATCACATAACGTGTGTGTGTGTGTGTGTGTGTGTGTGAGTGCACTTTAGTACTTTATTGGACACACACTCACGGAGAGGCGTCTTTCCAGTACTACGGCCCACGTCTATGGAACTGCCAGAGGACCTCAGGGCCAAAGAGAACGTTCATGTTTTTAAGAGTGGGCTCAAGACTCACCTGTTTAGCCTGGCCTTTGATTGACTTTGTTCGTCTGTTTGCTTGTCTTTTGTTTGTTCTTTTATTTGTTTGTTCACCTGTTTATTTGTTTGTTTGTTCGTCTGCTTATTCGTCTGTTTGCTTGTTTGTCCTCTGTTTGTTTGTTTGTCCTCTGTTTGTTTGTTTGTTTGTTCGTCTGTTTGTTTGTCCGACTGTTTGTTTTTTGTTTTTTTTCCCTCTGGCAGCACGGTGGCTGAGTGGCTAGCACTCATGCTTCACAGCAAGAAGATTCGGGTCGCCCGAGCCTTTCTGTGTGGAGTTTGCATGTTCTCCCTGTGTCTGGGTGGGTTTCCTCCGGGCACTCCGGTTTCCCCCACCAACCCAAACATGCGCCATAGGTAAAATCCTCCAGCTTAGGGCCTGACCAAGACTAAATAACAAAATCATGGGGTTGGTCCCCGGGTCTAACATAGAACAACTTCTCCTGTGTGAGATCAATAAAAGTCAAGCTTCTAATCCTTAACCACTGTAAGGTGCTTTGTGTTACAATTTTGTATGAAAAGTGCTTTATAAATATTGTTTGATTGATTGATTGATTGATTGATTTATTGAACCCAAAAGTATATCCAGGAGGGATAAATAGAACAGATGTGGATAAGCAGGCCTACATATCATCAAAATGCTATGCTAATAGCCTATACCATCAAAATATTAGCTAAAGCTAACTCTGAAGGTGGCTCATTTTAGCTGAAGTGCATGGCTCAATTTACCTCAGTACATTAAGGTAAATTGAGCCACCACCAAAAATACTAATTTCATGAAAAATAGTTTAGCTAAGCAAAAATCCAGCATCATATCTGATAAAGGCTGACACATCATGCATTTAACCTATTTTTTATAGCTGTATATCAATTTTTTTAATGATTTATCAACCTTATAAGTTTCAAGAAAGAATTGTCTGCCAGACCACTAACCTCACAGTTCTCCTCAGCAGTATGTAAGTGTGGCATTGTCCCGCCCACGATACCAACCATACACCAATCAAATGTATTGTTTTCTATCAAGTACAGTTGTAGCATGCATTTGATACAGTTTGCAGCCATTGGCTGCTAACATTTAAAGAGATAGGATGCTCAAACCTTAAATGTCTCATTTTAGCTGATGGCTCAAATTACCTGATGTCACCCTATTTTAAATCTCTTTTTCTTTTTTCTTCAGATAAGATCAGATCATTTAAAAACTTTTTTGGCTGTGTATGCTAATGTATGCATTATGCCAACATGGTAACTTCTGATCCAATCAGATACAGGTACATGTGGACCACCCCCAGTGTTATGTCACAGCAAAGTATCAATATATTCATATGGTTTCTTCCCTTTTACAGTGTTAAAAAAACAGTAACTCTATCTAAGAATATGGACCCAAAAAATTTCGTATGACTGCCTGGAAATCAAAAATGTAAACAACAAATAAACGCGCCCATATAAATCCTTTTCACAACAGCTGGAAGTGCCCCAGTGTAGGGTTTGCACAACTTCCAGTTAATGGTTTTCTATGGCAAAATGTCTGTGGAAATGTCTCACGTATTCTCCACCAGAAAATAAATCTGCATGCCTCATCGCCAAATCTTCAACCAACAAGGTCGACAAAGGACATAAATTCTTACGTAAAGAATTTATCCACAACTATCAAGGCAAGAAAGAGGAAATCTTAAAGGCTAACAACTAGCATTAGTGAACTACTACTGAGCAAAACTAGCATCATGGTATGGTATTCTAGTGATGTCTAGAATTCAAACTGCACAAATCTATCTATGCTAAAATCAACATGAGTACAGTATTTTGTTTTGCTCCAGTATCTGCGCTTTTACTTCAGTAATAAAACTGAGTACTTCTTCCACCACTGCCCAGTAGAACCTGTTTTTTGGCACTGACCTGGCTCTCGCTTCACTCCAGGTGAGGTTACTGAACCCACTGGCCGCTATGGAGAGCGGGGGCAGAGATTACAGCTAATACTGGACCTGCTGGACAGCCAGTGGTTCAAATCCAGCCCAACTCCCAGCTGCATTGATTCCTGCCACTTCCACACTAATCCTGATGGGATTGCAATAGAGGAAAAACATCTCCGGTGCCAAATGAAGACGGAGACAGTGCCCGGCTTGGCAATTCTCGTTATTTCCACGCTTGAGGAGACCTTTTCTGACTGGAGCGCTTAATTGTGGACAATGGACATATGGCAAATGCCTATTCTACTTTTTTCAGTCCAGAACTAGCCTTGCCTCGAAAGCTCTTTCCGTTGTTTTGATGCTGTCCTATAACTCATTAGCAGTACGATGATTTCATTGTTTTTCTCAAGTTTGTCAGATTTTTTTTTTTTCTGGCTGCAAATTCCTCCCCAAGGTGTTTTTTTGTCTTTGTGTGAAAAAATAGCTTTAGTCTTCCGAGACTCATATTCCATAATTGCAGTCTTACAGTCCCTCTTTCTCCGTCGTAGTTTTGGTTTGTTTATGCTGTAAATTGGAGCAGTGGCAAGTTTGTGAGCAAGGAGTGAGTGAGGTTGAACGCATGGCAGCTCCTTCAAAACTGCTTCTTAATTGACTGAAAAGACTCAAACTCGCTCAAAGGTCAAAAGAGACAGCCAGGTGTATTTACAAACTAGATAATTGACGAAGACGAGGAGCTGGTTCTTCCACTTGGGGCTTACTGACAATGCACCCTCACCAAAGCAGTGGGATCTCAGAAGGCACCAGCCCTCCATCAATCTGTGTTTACCTGAACATATTCCGGGATTCTTAGCTCATGGCCAACATGTGAGACTGGACCCAGCTCCCAGCTCTGGCACACATTTAATGACTGCAGGGTTCAAATAGGTGAGGCTGTACTTCTCCAGGGCTCTTCTCTGGAAACATAACAGGGTGTACAAGGGGTGTACTTGTAAAAAAAAATAAATAAAAAATAAATAAAAAGCCGTAGAAGGGGGTTATCTGGGGAAAATGGTTAGCAAAATATCTGAAAGTTGTTTTAGCATACATCGCAAGGATGCCATCTTTGTGTTGCAGATGAAAAAGACAAAGATTTATGCAGTACATGGTCATTAAATGAGCATTATGAAACATTTCTGGGTGGGTGTTTACCACCTGCTTGTCTCCACGGAGATGCCATTTGTCTGAAATGTTCCACAGTGGTATAAAACTATCATGAATTTGGTCCATTACAGGTGCAACAAGCAACAACGTCTCCATGAATACAAGCAGGGGGCAGACCCTCTATGTAGAAATCACTAGTGCACTTTTATTCAATACTATTTTATTTTATTCTATAAAATTGACAAATAACAGAAATAAAAGTTACATTCTTATTTTAAGTGGAAAGTTTTGTCTTTTTCTTTTAGTACAAAAATTTCTTGTTCCATTGGGAGAAAATTTGACTTGCCAAATAAAATCAAGATTATGTTCTTAAAAAAAAAATGACTTACTTAAATTACTTGCAGTATTCTTTAACTTTAGAATGAATACTGTTCCTTTTTTATTTTATTTTGTTGAACACTAATATTAGTGAATGATACATGACAACAGACCAAAACAGCATAAAACCTGAGGATTTGCTTGAGTCTGTCCACTCAAATATCAGCCAAAATGAAGAAGTCACACTGAAGATCTTTGACATTTGGTGTGGATCAATGTTCTCTCTCTCGACTCCAGGACTTGCTTCTGACCGAGCTCCTAAGCCTCTGTTCGCGCTGAGGAAGGGTGTCATTGTGATGCGGGTGCACGGGTGAAGCTGGGTGACATTTGAAATAGAGAGGAGAGGGCAGAATAACAGAGTGGACGACTCCTATGTGTCATTCATGTGAGGAAGAGGCGCTCACTGCCCCCTGGTGAGAGGATGAGAGTGCACTTCATTAAACACTGCCAACTGGCTCTGTACAGACTCCCTGACCCTATCATTATACAGAGAAGGTGAAGTCGTATTTATCAATCACGTCCAAGCTATTCTCGTGTCGTAAATGAGGCCGTGCCTGTATACACAAAGATTAACGGAAGTCAAGGGCTTGTCAATGCTAAGATTACTCTGCTAATGCTAAGATTAACTGTGCTATATTATGCAAAACTGACTATTGCAAGCTTTTAGTCATGTTATAATGTTGTTACCTCATCAGAAATATACCTGGAGTTGTAGTTTATTTCATTCACACATTTTGAGTATCCTTTATTATTAGTCTGTCTACATCTCCGCAGCTCAAACTTGTCTGTTCCACCTTGTGATGTCACGAAGCAGTAGTTTTATGTTTACAGCTATCTTTTATGTTTAGTTCAGCAGAGACTTGCCTGACAGGGCTGAATTTATCTAAATGATCCTAGTGAAGGTGTGTGGAGTTTACAAACACAATGGAGTATCTTTTCTGGTGGAGGATATAAGCTACTTGTCTCTGTGAAGGTAGCTTTGCCTGAAATGTTCCGCAGTATGGCATTGAAACTAACTAATGTTGTAGCTATTCAGTTTCAGGGGTTTTTATTGGTCAAAAATGCATTATGCAGTATTTATGGGGGCTGACCTCTCCACAGATCTGACCTGTGACTTTGGTGGTTTGGTGGCATCAACTGATTGTTTAATGCCATACAGTTATCGATAGGGGTGGGCGATATATATCGTCTGCAATATTATCGTGATTGTTGTTTTAATGATGTGCAAATTTACATTATCGAGTATTTAAATTAGTTTACCAAAACCAATGAAACGCGCGCCAACACTTCACGCTACGTTCACACTGCAGCCTGAAACGACCCAAATCCGATTTTTTTTGCCTCTATGCGACCTGTATCTGATCTTCTAATGACAGTGTGAACGACACAGATCCGATTTTTTCAAATGCGATCCAGGCAACTTGGATATGTGGTCCTAAATCCGATACATATCCGATCTTTTGACATGCGACTGCAGTCTGAACGGCCAGGTCGCATTCATCCGACCTGAGTGTGTTTCCTCCAATGAGAGTGGTACAAGTAGGCGTTCACAAATGTGCACAAACGTTCTTCTCGTCATGCGAAAATAGTATATAAACTCGTATCAGTGAAGCGGCGAAGCACGTAGCAATCCCACCTTTCCTGCCTGTGACTCCGCACCCACATGTTCCTTTCTGCAGACGTTGCTGCCACTGCCCCGCAAAACGCTGTGGCCAAAAACCTTGTCCTTCTCCGTCTCCTCCTTAAAACAAATAAGCTGTACATGTTTTGGCTCCGGTACGAAAGCAACTTTAGGCGACTTCCGTAAACATTGAGCGCGTTCGCTGCGTGTGACGTCATCGTGTCCTCCAATGCGCATGCGGGACACTTTTGGGGAGTTTAGCGTTCACACTGGAGATCACATACAATTCGCATTTAACTGGAAATGTGAACGGCCTCGCAAAAAAATCGGATTTCACAAAAAAATCGGAATTGAGCATTAAGCTCTGCAGTGTGAACGTAGCCTTACAGACGCCGACAGACATTAGAGCACAGCAGTGCTCCCCACACTCAGCTCGACTCTGCCGCTCGAATTGTAGGCCTAGGTGATCACATAACCTCTCTTGCGAGCAGCCTTGTAACAGGTTAGCAGCGCAGTTTGAGAAAATGCAGGCAGAGGCAGCTAAAGCTCGGTCTATTTCAGAGGATTTAGTGCCGAGACGCGGGTCTACTTCTCTGGTATGGAAATAGTTTGGTTTCGAAAAAAGACTGACATTGGTCAAAACACTGTCATATGCAAGATTTGTCGGAAATCTATCGCTGTGAAACAAAGCTCCACAACAAACCTCTTTCACCACCTCCGCACCAACCACAGTAAAAAGAACGAAGAATACGAGAAACTTCAAGACTCTGCAGCTCAAGAAAAACCAAGTAGGTGACCTGTTCAGCACACCCAACAAACACTTGCGGACTCATTCAGCAGAAAAGTGCCGTATGACAGAAAAAGTCAACCATGGCAAAACATAACCAATGCCATCACCAGATTCATAGCCAAAGAGATGTTGCCAGTGCAGTCAGACCTACCAACATGTATGCATTTTGCGTAGCGGGCACGCAATTTTGACCTCCTTGTACGCTTGTACGCTTTGTTGTTCTAAATTACGCATATGGATCTCACATTTCGTCCGTTTCACTCAAGTTGTCACTGACATTGATTCTGCTACTGAGCCACAGATCCACGGAGATCTGCATGTAAACAGAGAACTTTCAGCCAATCAGAGCGTTTCATTTCCTCCCAGCTCCCCTGCCCTGCCTCGCTCCACGCCACAGTTCAGATTCAGGGATGTGAGACAGCGCCAGCTCCCCTCCTCACCCACTGATCCCAAAAAGTAAGATTAATACGTAGAGTTAGCCCGACATTAACCCGACGGTGTTATTAGCCACTCGTCAAGGTTGCATTGGTCACCGCCACGTTTCCCTGTATTCATTGCAGTTTTGGTTTTAAACTGCAAGGCTTGCGTGACATGGCTGAACCGCCAAAAAAATAAAAAATAAAAGACTAGGAAACAACAAATATTTCAACAGGTACGAACACAGTTCCACACACACAAATCCCCCTTCCACAATGTCCATATCACACCCGTCATCTAGAAGTCGGGCTGTTTGGTGAAATTGGTATAAAGTTTTAGGTAGGCTCGGTTGTCTGATTGTAAAAATCAGTACGAGCCTATAGCGTAGCTCTATTGCTTGAACATAAAGATTAGCCTATATATACACACACACAATAATTTCCGAACTATAAACCACTACTTTTTTTCTCACACTTTGAACCCTGTGTCTTATGTATTATGCGTGTATGCATGTATTATGGACGGATTATTAGTTTATGAACACAGCGGATGTGTGTGTACAGCCTGAAAGGAGGAAGCGTCGCTGTCTGTGGTTAACATGAAGTTGCAGCGTTAGCGAGCCCTGCTGTCTGCACTAAAACAGTTTATCGCCATGTGATAAAATAAGTATATATATAATAAATATATTTAAGACGATAAATGGGGGGGGTATCGACATAATATCGTCATCATTAAAATCATTAAAATTCTACAAATATCGAGATTTTTTTGTTGTTGCCCATATCGCCCACTCCTAGTTATCGATGTGGTTACTAATATGAAAATGGTTATTCTGAAGGAATATTCAAGTCATTTGCGATCAAGTAAAAGCATAACAGCAGTTTTATATTATGGCAGTCCAGCTATTTCCTGCCTTTTCACTGTTAAATTTGTGTCATATCTGCCGTTTTTTTTTTCCTGGCGGCACGGTGGCTGAGTGGCTAGCACTCATGCTTCACAGCAAGAAGGTTCGGGTTGCCCGGGCCTTTCTGTGTGGAGACTGCATGTTCTCCCCGTGTCTGGGTGGGTTTCCTCCGGGCACTCCGGTTTCCCCCACCAACCTAAACATGCGCCATAGGTAAAATCCTCCAGCTTAGGGCCTGACCAAGCCTAAATAACAAAACAAAATCATGGGGATGGTCCCCGGGTCAAACATAGAAACAACTTCTCCTGTGCGAGATCAATAAAGGTCAATCTTCTAATCCTTGACCACTGTAAGGCGCTTTGTGTTACAATTTTGTATGAAAAGCGCCTTATAAATATTGTTTGATTGATTGATTGATTGATAAGTAAATCATATCAAACGTCCTCATATAATTTTGGTAACATGTTTTAAACTCATGGGTACAAACTAAAGACATGATAAGCAAGCAATGATATGTGAGCAAAGGAGAGAGCAGCTCTGTGTAATGACGGATTTTGAGAAGATGCATTAGGCTTTATGAATGAGGTTACCTGCAGTCATTAGAGGTAAGATCGGGCCTAAAAAATCCAGCCCGACCCGACTCGGCCCGCGGGTATTAAAGCCCGACCCGGCCCGAGCCCGACCAATTAACTTGATTTGCAGGCCCGAGCCCGAAGCAAACCCGAAATTTCATATTTTATTTGTGAGGGGCGTTTTTTTGAAACAAATGATAATATAGATGTTTGACGATCATCAATTTTGCTAGTACAGCTGTTCAAATGCCTGCTCAGCGTCGAGGTCAATGTTCCCCCTAATGTTTTATGTGTCTGAGCAAACACACTAACTCCCTGAGCGCTCCTTGGACTCCTGTGCGCGACATCCGACATGCACCCCCGCTACACGCGGAAAGAGCTGCGCGTGCTCGCGGCTTGCGCGTGCTCGCGGCTTACACCGGTAGAAGTTTAATACGAGACACATACTTTTGTTTCTGAATACTGGACGATTCCCCCGTATTCAGATGACCCCGCGGCTGAAAAAAAAGCGGAACTCTTTCATCCCTGCGCTGCATAGGTTTTCTTGTGCGCTGAGAATGTGTGAGCAGTGCGCAACTGCACAGGCGCGGAGAGGGAACGTCGAGGTGCCAGTCTTTTTGCTCTCGTATGAAAGCAAAGCGCCACATTGACTACATTCAGCGAAGCCAACGCAAGTAGCATTTTCAACAATCAATTTTAAGCTTTTCCACACCTCACTCTTACCGGTGCGTGTTTGTCTTTTCAGTTCTCCTGTCTTTAGTTTATCCTTAATTTCTTGCTCCTCCATATTGGGGATGCCAGGTCAAAATAGATGCGGACTTGCGGAGGGGAAGATTATTAAGAGCGGCTCCTGTTTAATAGTTAAATACCTTACAGCGCCTTCTCTGTTTTATCCAAATTATTTATTTTAAAACAAGTATTCCTTAGTTTAGTATCCACACATCGTTTTATTATACATTTTTATAAACATATATTTATTTTTAAAAAAAGTCAGCGAGAGAGAAGCCCGAGCCCGAGCCCGACCCGAAGCAATGATTGACATTTTAGGCCCGAACCCGACCCGAAATTCGGGTCGGGTCAGGTCGGGCTCGGGCTCGGGCTTAAGATCTTACCTCTAGCAGTCATCCCATTACCTTACATTAGAACAGGCCTGAATCCATGAGGACCCATTAGAACCCTCTAACTATATAAATGTGTACTGTATGACAAACTCGAAAAACAGCAGTCGGGTGCAGCAGATGTACATGAGGAGTATGTGAGGAGATGGTAGAAGAGTACAGGCCCTGCAGGGAGACAAATATAGCAACATTTGGAGCTGATTTGGAGTATAAACACTTAAAGGTGCATTATGTAACTTTTCTGGTGGGAGGATCTGCCATTAGTGTGTATAACGGAGTTGATTTGCCTGGAATGTTAACAAACAAAACCTGCATATTTAGGCAATATTTAGTTCTTCTCTAAAACAGAAAACCATCTGTTCCACCTTGTGATATCATGGGAATAGGGGGAAAGTGCTCCAGTGTGTTTTTAAACTCCACACGCCCTGAGATTGCCAGTCTCTATGGAACTAAAGGTAAAAGGTAGCTGTTGTCTTAAAAAACACCTCGTGACATCACAAGAGCATCGAACAGAGCATTGTGAGCTTTGGAGATGTAGTCAGTCTGATAATAAAAGATTACCCAAACATGTATGAATGAAACAAAACACTTCAGGTATGTTTTTGAGGATGTAATAGCATTATAACATGCCTAAAGCTCCTAGAGTCAATGTTGTGTAATATAGGATCTTTAATTAAAGCAATATGTTCCTTAAAATAGTATTAAATCTAGAAAAGTCAGTTTTACACAACACACCCCCACGTTTAATAGTTGTAACAGGAAATAGCCATGCAGCGGAGAGCCTCTTTTATTTATATATATATAGACTCCCCTACGCTATGTTATCAAGTTAATATCACGAACAGTATTACATCACACTTACACAGACCTTTCAAGTTATATTTGGTGATTCAATTATAGCCCCTCCACCCACCAGACTGCAAACATTAGAAACTGTGGGTAGTGGCTTAGTTCAAAGACAAAGCATTCCTTATTTGGAAATTCTTCTCTCATGACTGAATTCAATATAGCCATGTCACTTTAAATTTTCTGACTTAAACGTCCTATATTGCGCAAAATAGACTTTTATCCTTCTATATTATTTTATGTTAGAGTATTTCCTTTTACCTTTTACCTTTAGTTCAGCAGAGATTGGTGATTCCAGGGCTGAAATTATTCAGATAATCCAAGTGAAGGTGTATTGATTTTAAAAAGACTTGAGAGAAGACCTACAGCTCTGGTAATAAAAATAAGAGACCACTGCATTTTTTTCTAAAATCAGCATCTCTACATGTATTACAGCCATTCCATTCCAGCGTCTGTTGAATTCCAACACAAACACAAAGCTGAGCTACTTCAGTTCTTGCACCAGGAGTGGAATAAAGTCACCCAAGAACAATGTGAAAGACTTGTGGAGAGCATGCCAAGACGCATGAAAGCTGTGATTAAAAATAAGGATTATTGCACCAAATATTGATTTCTGAACTCTTCTTAAGTGCAAACATTAGTATTATGTTGTTTTAAAATGAATTTGATCTTGTTTCTTTGCATTGTTTGAGGTCTGAAAACATGTATCTTTTGTTGTTATTTTGACCATTTGTCATTTTCTGCAAATAAATGCTCTAAACGATAATATTTTTACTTGGAATTTGGGGGAAATGTTGTCAGTAGTTTATAGACTCAAACAAAAATGTGCCTTTTGCCCAAACACATACCTATAAATAGTAAAATCGGAAAAACTGATAATTTTGCAGTGGTCTTATTTCTTATCTGATCTTATTTCTTTTCCAGAGCTGTAAGCCTAAATATGCAGGATGCAGTGTGATAAATGCTTGTGAATGAAACAAAACACAACTTCAGGTATGTTTTTGATGAGGAAACAACATTATAACATTGATTAGAAAATAGTGGGGCCCTTTAACTGTTGGGAGATGAATCGCTGATAGTTTTACGTATTTGGATTTCTGATAGCTGGACATCTGTTAATTGGCCTGGGATTGTCCATGATCTACCGCATAAATTGTAAGCTGGCAGCTAGTAAAGAATCCCCTAAGCTGTCTGCAGAAATTTCGAGCCATTGTGAAGCCGTTGGAGATCTTGTGAAAGGATTACATCAGACATATTGATTAGAAAATAGTGGGGCCCTTTAACTGTTGGGAGATGAATCGCTGATAGTTTTCTTGACATACAATGTGACCTGCACTCAGAAGTGGGTGGAGAAGCCATAAATTGCACTTAAGAGTAGCGTGATAAAAGGAGAAATTCAATTTGTCAACTGGTCGAAAACGTTTCGCCGCTCATCCGAGAGGCTTCGTCAGCTCTGGTTCTAGTGCTGGTTAGACCCTGTTTATATTTAGCTGCAGGGAGGAGCTCCCTACACTGAAATAGCTCTGAGACTATCTCGACTAATCTCTTTTGTATTACGCATTCCTCTGGCGTCTAGTATTAGCACTAGAACCAGAGCTGACGAAGCCTCTCGGATGAGCGGCGAAACGTTTTCGACCAAACAAACTTTGTCCAGTTGACAAACTGAATTTCTCCTTTTATCATGGATTCTACCTGGACGACTGAGGGACTCTTACTTCAAAATAATATTAGAAAGTATAAGTACAAAGTTGTGGTCCACAAAATTATTCAAGTAAGAGTAACTTACAGAGAAAATATCTGGACATAACATTTGGTATTTACACATAAATTAGAAAAACTAAATCATATCTGAAGGAGCAAATCTAATATTGTCAAAATAAAGCTTCACAGTGGGAAAAGCTTACTTCAATAAAAAAATAATACTCAAATAGGACTAAAAGTATGCTTCTAACACTATCACTACTGCCTGCACTCTATTGTAATTGTGTGTTGCATAAGCTAGCCAACAGAAAAAAATAAAAGTAAAAAAAATATATATATATACGGTATATATATATATATATATATATACATATATATATATATATATATATATATATATATATATATATATATATATATATATATATATATATATATATACGGTATATATATATATATATATATATACATATACACATATACACATATACATATATACTGTACATATACATATACATAGGTGAAGAGATAAACATTATATTCATGGACCCAAAACTTAATAGGAAATGAAATTCATAACAGATTGTTTGAGCCACATTAAAAACCAATTCAGGAAGCCTTCTGAGCTAATTATTTTAACAAGTTCTGAGCTGTGTGATGAATGTAAAGCACTAAAGATTAAAATACGAATAATTTGCTTTATCCTATACTCCAGAATTCATTTCCAAACGCACTCCTCTAATCGGAAATTGAGACACACGAACCCCATCTTTCACCGCTTTAATTGAATAGTGTTAATCAGCGTGCGATTAATATTCATGAATGTATCGTGTGGAATCGGGCTGTTAATAAATATAACGCATGATCTGCCCTGTGCTGCAATTAATTGTGTTAACTGTCTGTCAGCGTTACTCAAAATGGCTGCCTCATTATCTCCATGGAGACGTAGCCTGACACCCAGCGTGGCCAATTACACGCTTTCATCATCGACACACGAGCAGAGAGTGAGGGGGTCTGCTGGGTTTTGCTCTGCCTAGAATGTTTCACAGTACAGCATTAAATGTCCTATATTATTTGAAATTGACTTTTGTGAGGTTTAAGCCACGTTATAATGTTGTTACCTCCTCAAAACCACACCTGGAATTGTGTTTTATTTCATTCACACATGTTTGAGAAATAATAGTATGTCTACATCTCCAAACCTCAAAATGGTCTGTTTGTTTTGTGATGTCATGAAGTAGTAGTTTTCAAGTTAGCATCTAACATGTACCTTTAGTTCAATAGAAATAGACAATTCCAGGGCTGAAATCATCCAAATTATTCTAGTGAAGGCCTATGAAATTTAAAAGCACCGTGCTGCATTTCCTCTATTACCACATGGCATCACAAGGTGAAACAGATTTGTTTTCTGTTTGAAAGAAGAACTCAGCCTAAATATGCAGGGTTTGTGTGTTAAACATGTGTGAATAAAACAAATGTTTCTTTTCTTTCTTTCTTTTTTTTTCCCTCATAAAAACACCTGATTTGACTAACTGACTTCATTATGTTTAATGTCGTATGGTGTAATATTCCAGGCAAAGCTATAACATCTCCATGGTGACAAGCAGGTGGCAGATCCCCTACCAAAAAAGTTACACAGTGCAACTTAAAAACAACAGCTTGCTTGATATCCCTGTGAGAAAACAACAGCACCTTGGAGACAATCTTCTTATCCATCTTCCTTACACCTCCAGCAAAAACAGTTATTTTTATACTAGTGCTGTTAGAAACCAATCTTTGGGTAGGCAATTGTTAAAGACTCTGCTACAAATACATGGGGACTTAGAAGGAACAGAACATAAAGTGCAAGGTTTGCAGTTGAATCCAAATCTCATAATTTTAGTCCTATTTATTTGTAGATTTTACGGTACTTGTGCATATGTTTTTGTCCCTTCTTCCACTGTGAGTGAGTATAAAGAGACAAAAGCTTTTTGTTGACAACATGCAATTACTGAAGCATGTTTTGCACTGTTTCTTCGGATTGGGCGGCAGTAGCTCAGTTGGTAGAGCGTTTGTCCACTGACCCACAGGTTGGCGGGTTCGATTTCAGCTCCCACAGATGAATGCTGCTGTTGTGTCCTTGGGCAAGACACTTAACCCACCTCGCCCCCAGTGTCTGCGTACACTGGTGTGTGAATGGGTGAGTGGTTCCTTGTTGTAAAGCGCTTTGGGTGCCTTGAAGGTGGAAAAGCGCTATATAAAGATTTGTGTTGTTCTGTTTGTTGGTAACTGTCAAAACTTCCTGGAGTAATTTCCATCCATTTTTACTCATTTTGTTGGACTGTTATTTTGAAAAAAATAATTTAATGCTTTGTCTTGCCAGTCAGACTTTGTACTTCTACTTTTTTTTTTTTTTTTTTTTTTTAAGGTGCATTGTGTAACCTTTCTGGTAGAGGGTCCGTCAAATGCTTTTCTCCATGGAGATGTTATTGCTTTGTTTGGAATGTTTCGCACTATGGTATTAAACCTTTCTATCATCATGGAGACCAAACCAGGCCAAGTTACAACTCAGATCTGTGTTGAGCTGTTTAATGTCATACTATGGAACATTTCAGACAGAGCAATGACATTTACAAAGAAACATGCAGGTGACAGACCCTTACACATAGTGCACCTTTAAAGGGATATGCCACCCCCATGCCAAATTTGGGCATCTCCCCACAGTCCAGAGACTAAAATAAGTGGTGGAAAGCGTTTTCCTGCTCACCCAGCCATTGTCCGAGTCTGTCGCCACTGACCGCCGCGGTATCTGCAGCTCCTCCGCCTTAGACTGGAGTCTAACGTCGCCAGAGAAAGATTTCGGCCAAAAGGAATTAATTTGCTCGATGCGTTTCCCAATTACTTTCTGTGTAGTGCGCATTCATATAGAGTGCAAATAAATGTGCAAATCAACACGGAGAGCTTGACTTGGTCATTTTGGGTGGGAACTATTTTCCAGTGCGGAAGAATACAGCCGAATCACGCAGCACGCTGCCAGGGGAATCCCTGTTACGCACCGGGAAGGGAGTTCCCCTGTTGCACAACGTGGTGCGTGGAGATGCCCAAATTTGACCTGGGGGTGGGATATCCCTTTAAGCAACAATACGCTTAGACTTAGACAAACTTTATTGATCCACAAGGGAAATTGTTTTGGTACTTAGGACAATTCTTGGCTATGCTACCGACCTCTGTGCCTTTATAAATGTTACTGTGCAAATGATGGAAGCCAGCAAGGCCATTGGACCAGTCAAACCTCTTTTAGTTTTTTAGCTTTTGACGAGTGAGTGCATTGTCAGTGCTTGTCAGAGGTTCCTATCCTTACTCATGCCAGTAATCAGCCTATCACGGTCTGCCACATTTCCCTGCCAACCAACTTTCAAGACATTCAAATAAATACAAGCTCTCTGCTGTCTCGCATCTCATACCCGTCCCATCTCCAGTCTCCTCAGCTCCCCCATCATCACCAAAACCATAGTCTATAGTAGGTGCGCAAAAATATTGAAATATCGATATATTGTGATATTAAATTTGATGATACTTAGACTTAGACAAACTTTATTGATCCACAAGGGAAATTATTTGGGTGGAGTAGCTCACTCATCAAATAAAATATATAACAGAGGGTAAAAAAAAAGATGGAATAGCAAAAAAAAGAGCAAGAGACCAGTGTCCAATGAGACATAATTATAAAAATAAAAAAAGGATAATAAATGTATATGTACAAATCAGAATAAAATATAAAAATAAGTAATAAAATATAAAATACAATATCAAATAAGATGTCCAGTCCCAGCTATATACAGTTTAAGGGAGTATTAGAGTATCCAGTATACAGTATCGTTATCATGGGCTGCTGTATCAATAGATTGCCAAAAGTATTTTTAGATATCTTTTTGCATTTTTTTGTGACATTTTTTTTTTTGCTTATTTAGTAGAAAGAAAGTTGTTTATGAAATACACTTGACATATTCACTGTTTTGATGATTGCAATTGGTGTATTTCATATTAACTTTACGGGATTAGTTGTTTAACAAAGAAATATTGTTGTTGGAATGTATTTGGTTCTTGTCATGTGCAATGTAGTAATTATCCCATGTATCGCCATATCGTGATAATATCGTATCGTGAGCCACATATCGTGTATCATATCCTCCTGAGACCCAGTTAGTTAACCAGTCTATCTTTTAAGTGTTTTGAGATAGACTCTAGTTTGTGGCTGCACTATGATTTAAAAATAAAAAAAATATAATAAATAAATAAATAAATAAATAATTAAATAAATAAATAAATAAGAAATTAATAAGAAATTAAAAGGAAGTCTAAAAACTTAGTAGAAGCTTGTCATCAAAAAAAAAAAAAAGTTTTGTTAGGTTGTTAACTTCATTTGGATTTAACACTATAACAGTCCATTACAGAGATGACATGAATAAAATAAAATAAAAAATAAAATTAACAAAATGCTAAGGTGTTTTTTTACCTGCTTCATAACCCACGTGCAATACTACACTATATTATGTGTAATCTGTGAAATACTCTACTTACACCTTATTTATTGTATTTTATTATATTACATATTTTTTTATTATATTGTTTACCTTTTCCCCTACACTTTTCGCAACACATTTTTACCATGTACTATTATTGCATGCTATTAGTACTTCTCGACTATCTTAGTGAGTCAACAGTTCTTCTGATCCTAAGCATTTCATTGCTTTGTTGACCTTGTGTTGATCCTGACAAATAAACAATCTTGAATCTCTTACCTCCAAATAGAAAAACAAAACAAAACAAAACAAAAAAAACACTTTTTTTCTTCAGGTCCCAGGAGGACACTGAATCGTGAGGGACCCAACCATAGTCTGTAGATATTGAAAAGATATTTACCATAACAAATATCCATGCTTTAAACACATAGCACAGTAAAGTTTTTTTTCCCCTTTTTTTTCAGGTGAGAATGAGATGCTGCAGGGAAGATTTAAATGGACAGCGAAGGTGCGTGGAGAGAGAGAGAGAGAGAGAGGAGTCGTATATGGACAGGGCAGATCGGTGTGGAGACAGGGGGCCATAGGTGTGCTACAGCCATCAGGACGGCGAGCACCTCTGTCACAGCTCATTTCACACGCAGTCACACACAGCCCCGGGGCCTCTCCCACACAGGTCTGGCACAAACAGGGCCCGGACCACTTCTGATGTGCAAACTGCTGTGGAGCCAACGACTGCATAACACAACGTGGTTTAGAAACTTCAAATCTGCATCTGAAACTGACAGAAAGTTTGTAACTGTCAAAACTTCCTGGAGTAATTTTCATACACAAGCAGCCCAAAAAAAAAAGACTTTATTTCCATGATTTATTATTATTTATTTACTCTGCAGATTCTCAAACTCTGAATGGATACTTATGGAATGTAATAAACAAAAAAGAGACTCAAATTAACTTGAAACTGGTTTTAGATCCCGCTCTCGACAATGGATTGAGCGGTTGGATCCACTGACCCGCGGGTTGGCGGTGTGATCCCAGCTCAGAAACTTCCACAGACGAGTGCTGTCATTGTGTCCTTGGGCAAGACACTTAACCCCACCTCCCCCCCAGTGTCCGTGCACACTGGAAGAGCCCCCATGACACAAAAGTGCATTAAGGCTGGTTGCATCAAGTGACGTGGGGCCGTCCTCCCGTGGACCCACCACCGGCGGGGGGATCCACGGGGGTCAGTGCACTGTGATCTGGGCAGCGGACCTGGACCGTTGCTCCCACAACCCGAAAATACAGAGAGAGAGGAAGAAAATGAAAAAAAAAACAAAAAAAAAAGTTAGCTATTCAAATACCTAAAAATTCAACTTTTATCACCTGTGAAGTGAAAACCATTTCAGGAGACTTCATCATGAACCTCACTGAGAGATGGAGAGAAGGTTTGCAGTGCTGTCCACAAAGTAAAGTGCGAATACACAACTAATTATATCTTGCATCATATATGTGATGTCTTCCATATGTATCTGAAAAGTAGAAAGTGGTAAAAATAAAGAAAGAAGATGTAGATGTGAAGATGTACAATACAAGTGCTGTATTTATGCATTAAGTAGTTGTACCTTTAACCCTAGAGCACTATCGCCGGGTGATTTTCACTTGAGCAAAGGTATTTATATGATTTTCAATATACGTGAAGAGTCCCTCAGTCGTCCAGGTAAAATCCATGATAAAAGGAGAAATTAAATTTGTCAACTGGACAAAGTTTGTTAGGTCGAAAACGTTTCGTCACTCATCCGAGAGGCTTCATCAGTTCTGGTTCGAGTGCTGGTAAGACACTGCTTATATCTAGCTGCAGGGAGGAGCTAACTACACTAAATTCTTCTGAAACTATCTCAACTAATTTGTATTGCAATTCTCTCTTTTGTATTTCGAATTTCTCTGGCGTCTAGTTTAGCATACCTATTCACCCTAACGACCGTCCCCACACCTCTGGCCCTGACCTGCCTGCCCTTTTTGGTTTAAGAATGGAATTGTAAATGGGAGACAAGTTATGTCTGACTCCCCCACTTCTGTTTAAAGAAGTTTCGCCACTCGGATGAGTGGCGAAACGTTTTCGACCTAACAAACTTTGTCCAGTTGACAAATTGAATTTCTCTTTTTATCATCGATTTTCAATATGTTGCATTTTTCTGAGTGTCATGGGTCCCTGGGGAGCTTCATCATTGTTTTTGACATCTTTGAAGGTGTAGGTGTTTCCCTACCCCAAAGCCTACTTTTTCCCTACAGGCTTTTGGGTGATTTTCACCCGGCAACAGTGAAAGAGGAATGAATGTAATTAATTTAATGAAAGAGGATGTAAAAAATAGGTAGTAAGTAAAAGTGGTCCTGGAATGTGTATCTATCCTTATTTAGTGCAGTGGTTATGAATAAATATCACAAAGTGGTGATTTCAAAGGGAATTCTTATGGTGAAAACAATATTTTAGTCGACTGGTCATTTTTACCCACTGAAAAAATACAATTTTTTGCTCGTCTCTCCTGCAACTGTTCATGTGTCAAGGAGTCTGTTGCTTCACCATTATTATTATATATTTTTTATTTTGTTACACATACCACAGTTGAAAATAAATGAAAACCACTCGAATTTATCATGTGTTGTCATATTTTGATCTATTTTTCATGACAAGTACTTTTGGTAAAAACAATATTTTAGTCAACTGGTCATTTTTACCCACTGAAAAAATACAAATAAGAGACTACTGCATTTTTTTCTGAAATCAACATCTCTACATGTATTACAGCCATTCCATTCCAGCGTCTGTTGAATTCCAACACAAACACAAAGCTGATCTACTTCAGTTCTTGCACCAGAAGTGGAATAAAGTCACCCAAGAACAATGTGAAAGACTTGTGGAGAGCATGCCAAGACGCATGAAAGCTGTGATTAAAAATAAGGGTTATTGCACCAAATATTGATTTCTGAACTCTTCTTAAGTGTAAACATTAGTATTATGTTGTTTTAAAATGAATTTTAAAATGAATCTTGTTTCTTTGCATTGTTTGAGGTTTGAAAACATGTATCTTTTTTGTTATTTTGACCATTTGTCATTTTCTGCAAATAAATGCTCTAAACGATAATATTTTTATTTGGAATTTGGAGGAAATGTTGTCAGTAGCTTATAGACTCAAAAATGTTTGTTTTGCCCAAACACATACCTATAAGTAGTAAAATCAGAAAAAACTGACAATTTTGCAGTGGTCTCTTATTTTTTCCAGAACTGTATATTGACCGCCCTGTTTCTTGGACCAAGTCTCTGCCCATTCCAATCAGCTGCTGTCTCTCTGTAAAGACTGTGGAGCTATGATTTCACACTTGTCCTTTGTCCCACTGACCCTGTCATTACACACCGGGCCCACCATTAATCCCATCTGACTGTCCAACTGAGCGTAAAGGCACACCACAATAACAGAGCCGAGCATGATGACAACAGCCCCTAACACACACACACACACTTTTTGGAGAAATGTTATTTAATTGCGTGTATTTCCTAGAGAGACAGACCCTGGAGATATTACTGTTTTGCCTTGATTATTCCACAGTATAAGAAACTTGGTAAGCACAATAGAGAGCGGCTAATTGTCAGATCTATGGAGAAGCAAGTCTGTACATGGTAAGAATTTTTTGAGATATAAAATACCTGTAATTGAACAAATGCAAGGGAGATATGTATAATGCCCTGCTGTGAAACATTCCAGGTAAAGAAATAACATCTCCTTGGAGACAAGCAAGCAGTGGACCCTACGCCTTAAAAGTTACACAGTGAACCTTTCACCATAGTCACTAGTTGCCTAACCTAAACATTAACCTTAACCCTAGAGCACTATCGTCGGGTGATTTTCACCCGAGCAAAATTATTTACATGATTTTCAATATGTTGCATTTTTCTGAGTGTCATGGGTCCCTGGGGAGCTTCACCATTGTTTTTGACATCTTTGAAGGTGTAGGTGTTTCCCTACCTCAAAGCTCACTTTTTCCTACAGGCTTTCAGGTGATTTTCACCCGGCAATAGTGAAACAGGAATGTAAGAATGTAATGAATTTAATGTAAGACGATGTAAGGAATAGGTAAGTAAGAGTGGTCCTGGAATGTGTATCTATCCTTATTTAGTACAGTGATTATGGATAAATATCACAAAGTGGTGATTTGAAAGGGAATTCTTATGGTGAAAACAATATTTTAGTCAACTGGTCATTTTTACCCACTGAAAAAATACTATTTTTTGCTCGTCTCTCCTGCAACTGTTCATGTGTCAAGGAGTCTGTGCTTCACCATTATTATTATATATTTTTTATTTTGTTACACATACCACAGTTGAAAATAAAAGAAAACCACTCGAATTTATCATGTGTTGCCATATTTTGATCTATTTTTCATGACAAGTACTTTTTGTTGGGTATATTATATCGGGTAAAAATTACCCAGCAAAAATGATGGTGTTACTTTTTATAGCGAAAGTGTTCTAGGGTTAAGCTATTTAACCCCATATCTTTGTTCCAGTAATAAAAGTTTTACATTATGAGGGGAAACCTGATTTTTGTTCCCATAAGGCAGGTCCCCATGATGTGAGCTTTTGGTCCTCACAATGTAATAAATAGCTGTCTGCACACATATAAATATACCGTACAAAACATGTGACGGGTTAGACCAGCCCAGCCCCTCCCACATCCATCATCCCTCCAGAAGCCACACAGTGAAGGGCATCCAGGACACGCAGCACCCACAGCCGCCTCCTCCACCCAAACTTCTGCAGGCAAACTTTACAGCCAATGCAGAGAGGAGGGAGTCACTATTCTGGTCCAAATCAGCCACCGGAAAAATCATTAGCCATAAAGGTGCTTCCAAAATAATCTGCCCTGAGAACACAACGTTAAAGGTGTTTGGGTTTGAATAAAGGGTGAAAATCTATCTAAGAGAGACAATAAACTAGATTATGTTTGTGTGACTGCTGATAGTGTTATTGTGCCAGAGTCTGGTCTTAAAAGTGCACGGTGTAACTTTTTGATCACCTGCTTTCTATGAACATGTTGTGAATCTGGTGCAAAATTTCTGTAAAATGTCCTTCCTGTATTACACTATTTTCTGATATGTTATAATGTCGTTTCCTCATCAAAAACAGACCCGGAGTTGTGTTTTGTTTCATTCACACATGTTTAACACACAAACCTTGCATATTTTTGGACAGTGTTCTTCTCTCAAACTGAAAACACTCTGGTCCACCTTATGATGTCATGTGTGTTTTTAAACTTCACACAACTTTCACCTGAACCATTTGGATGATTCAGGTGCTAATCTCTACTGAAGTGAAAGTAAAAGATAGCTGTAAACATGAAAACTACTGCTTCATGACATCACAAGGTGGAAGAGAGCATTTGAGAGCCTTGGAGATGTAGACAGACTAATAATGAAGGGTTACTCAAACATTTGTGAATAAACACACAAACACACACACAAAACTCTGGGTATGTTTTTGATGAGGTAACCACATTGTAGTATGTATTTGTGGTTAAAAGCTCATAAGAGTCAGTTTTGCGGAACATAGGACCTACAACTCTGGAAAAAAATAAGAGACAGCTGCAAAATTATCAGTTTTTTTCTGATTTTACTACTTATAGGTATGTGTTTGGGAAAAAGGAACATTTTTGTTTGAGTCTATAAACTACTGACAACATTTATTCCAAATTCCAAATACAAATATTATCGTTTAGAGCATTTATTTGCAGAAAATGACAAATGGTCAAAATAACAAAAAAGATACATGTTTTCAGACCTCAAACAATGCAAAGAAACAAGATCAAATTCATTTTAAAACAACATAATACTAATGTTTACACTTAAGAAGAGTTCAGAAATCAATATTTGTTGCAATATCCCTTATTTTTAATCACAGCTTTCATGCGTCTTGGCATGCTCTCACACATGTTCTTGGGTGACTTTATTCCACTCCTGGTGCAAGAACTGAAGTAGCTCAGCTTTGTGTTTGTGTTGGAATTCAACAGACGCTGGAATGGAATGGCTGTAATACATGTAGAGATGCTGATTTCAGAAAAAAAAATGCAGTGGTCTCTTTCCAGAGCTGTATATCTTAAAAGGTTCATTATTGTCTTAGTCTTGTGCTTTAGCAAATTTCCTTTTTGACAGCAGTCTGTGGTCTCCATCTGCAGAGGTGTGGAGACACAGCTTACACAGCACTAAGCACATCTGGACACATCTGGACACTGGAGAAAGTGGCTCCGTCTGAAAACCTCAAACTGCCATGTCCTAAAACTGTGTGGGCTCAAGCTGTCATTTGTTCTCATCACAATATGAACTGTTAGGAAGGAAAACTTTCTATTTAGATTATTTAGATGTAAACTGCAGTGGTGATATCTAAACATTCTTTTTGCTTGTTTTTCCATGTCCAAGTTTTCTTTCTTGCTTTTACAAAACAACATCTGCTTTACCTGAAATCACTAAAGAGAAAATAAAAGTTCAGAGGAAAATGTAACTAAAAGCAATATTGACATCTTGGTACAAAGTAAAGTAGTACAAAGTATAATATAAAGCTTCAACTGTAGTGATCTTGGGTCATTCCAGAATTGGAGGACATTTGGGCTTTAAAATTCTTGGAAAATAAACCTTCACTTTTCAGATTTTCTGCTACATATTCATCAATAATAGGTAATGAACAATCAAATCAAATGCTTGATTAGCTCAGCTTACGGATCAATGGTGCAATTTTTATTACATGATTTATTTGGTGGAGTAACCCTGTTACTCTAATCACAGCAGCAGGGCAAATAATTAAAGGGGAAAAAAAAAAATCTTATTCTGATCATATGCATAACAGGGTTGCATGAGGTAGAGTGAGACATTCAATCAAGGCTAATTATGTTATAAAATATGAAAAATAGAAGAGAAGACAAACCTTTGCTCTACCCATTTTACCCACAGTCCAGGGTATCATGTGGTTCTGCTTTCTTCTTCTACCAGTCTAAAAATGTTATGGTAACAGGGCTGCGTGCATGTTGTGGGACACATAAAATAAATTAAAATAATTATTATTTGAAATATTATGTCTATTAAAACAAATGTTCCCACAGTTACAAGAGAGTGAAACAAATAATTAAAAAAAATACATTTAAATTTAATTTTAACTGTTTTATTTGAGATTCAATTTGGCCATCAGAGGGGTGGGACAAGAGGAAAATGGCATTTTGGGGGGTTCTCCAGACTTATTTGGTATTTTAAAAACTATTTTCAAGCATTCTTTTCATTTAGTGTTTTTTTTTTTTTTTTTTTTTAGATTTGGTCTCAAAAGTAAAGTTTTTATTTTTTATTTAATATTTGATGGATGGGACGTAGGGGCAGCAGTAGCTCAGTTGGTAGAGCATTTGTCTACTGATCCAGGGGGGTTGGTGGTTTGAATTCCGCTCTTGACGGGTTGACCGCGTGTGATCCCAGCTCCCACAGATGAGCGCTGCCGTTGTGTCCTTGGGCAAGACATTTAACCCCACCTTGCCCCCAGTGTTTGCGGACACTGGTAGCCCCCCATGGCAGAAGTACTTCAAGGCCAGTTGTGACATGAGCCGTCCTCCTGTGGACCCACCACCCGCGGGAGGATTCATGGGGCCTGGTGCATTGTGTTCTGGGCAGCAGATCTGCTTGGACTGCTGCCCCAGCGACCCAGAAATGGAAAAGCGGAAGAAGATGAATGGATGGATGGGTGGATGGATGGGTGGGACGTAAAATGTCCTCCAATTCTGGAATGACCCACTTACTTTTCAGTAAAAAATGTGGAGTATTAGTAATGTGGAGTAGAAAGTACAGATACCTTCTCTCAAATATAGTGAAGTAAAAAGTTTCCACTGTATACAGGTACCTAAATTTTTTACTTAAGTCCAGTACTTTACTACTTTTACTTCTTTACATGCCACCAACCTCGCAACAGACAGAACCTTTCAATCTTACAAGAATCAAGTAAATCACCAAAATCAAAAAGAGCTTGAAAAATTCAAAGAGTGAAATTATTTCAGAAATTCAGGGTCACTATTTCATAATTCCGGGGCCATGAATTATTAATTGGTGCAAAAAATGAAACTGCTTGTGCATACGGCTCATTACATGCGCTACAAAAGACTCATTTGCACTACTGCATTATGGGAGCGTGGGCCCTTGACACCTGCAGCCTCCCAGTTCATTCCATTACAGATTATTAAAGGAACGCGCTCACTCATGCCTCTGTCACTTAAACGCCGAGAGGCTCAAAGTCACCCCAGAGAATGGAATTAGCGTAGCAGGTACTTGCCCAGCATCTCTTCTTGTCGACGTTTAGCTGACAGAACTAAAGACCATGTCCAGGCTAACATGTATTCAGACAAAGAGGTGAGTGGACTGCCTTTTAAAGCAGGGGCCAAATGTAAAAAGACAGTTGATAAACAAATGTGACGCACTTTGAGGCAATACAAGGCTTTTGTTCAATCACACACGAGCCGGTGTCTTTCAACCTAACAATTTCCTCTAGGCCATTTTCGCTTTCACAAAACAATATCTGCATTACCTGAAATCACTACAGAGAAAATAGTTTAGAGGAAAGTATAACTAGAAGCAATATTCACATACTTCATCATACAAAGAGATGAATTCACTCATCTGGAATACTGGGGATTTTCTGCTTCATCAGAACTTCGTCTTTACTGCCTTTAAAGGTGGGATATGCAACTTTTCTAATGGGGGTTCACCACTTGTTTGTCTCCATGGAGATGTTATTGCTTTGCCTGAAATGTTTAATGTGGCATTACAGGTAAAAAAAATAAAAAATAAAAAATAAAAATAAAAATAAAAATAAAAATAAAAATAAAAATAAAAATAAAAATAAAAATAAAATAATATATATATATATATATATATATATATATATATATATATATATATATATATATATATATATATATAAAAAAAAAAATCATGGAATATTACTGTGAGCTGGCTTGCCTCTCCACAGATCTGACCTGTAACTTAGCCTGATCAATCCATGGAGGTATATACGTATACGCAAATCTAAAGCCATACTATGAAATATTCTAGACAGCTATAACGTCCTAAAGTATGTAGTGTCAAAGTTTAGAGGCACTTTACTCACCCCATAAGAAAGAGAAATGTGTTCTTGCAAACATCGGGTACACCTACTTGCCTCGTTGTCCAATTATTCGCATATCCACGGTCTTTCAGTATCTGATCGCATTCTGTACATAAGCTCCGGAGAAACGGACGTGTCCCGAGGAGAGAATTCCTTCTTACGTAGCATTTACAGCCAAAGTTATGGATTTTCTCCATTTTCACTGTCCTTATCCTCTTGAAATGCAGCATAAATATTCACAAGGTTCGCTTACAGCTGATAGGCGGAAAAAGAAAACAAAAGATTGCTAATCGTCACGTGAATGGTCAGCGGCGCCGGTATGGTAATTATGGTAATTTACACATGCCCCATTTCTTTCAGAAAAACTAGCCAATTTCAAAGACAAAATATATGCTTTTAAAGCAACCAGTGCTGTTATCTGAAACATGGAGTGGCTTCTTCATGATCTCAACTAGCACATTCTGCAAAAAAACAAAAATCACAAATTTATGAAGAAAAAAAAAAAGCTTTTAATCCGATTTTCTTGTGTTCGCTCTGAGCGACTTGTGGCGGGTTTCGCCGTGGCGGGTCACATATCAGCCTTTAACTGCAATCCTTCTTCAGAAAGTGAAAAGTTCTTCCACCACAGATCACTTGGATGGAATTAGGGTTGTCAAACGTATCGAAAATCAAATCCATACGTAAATTAGTATCGAAAATAGATACTAATTTGAGCAGGTATCGATTAAAAAACCACAATCACAGGACAGAAATGAACCTTGAACCTGAATAGCTTTAGAATGATCTTGAGCTGTATCAAGTATAACAAGTATAAGATCACATAAACTAGCATACACCTATGGACTGCTATGAACATACCTGGACAACTGAGGGATTAAATATAAAACCACATAGTAAAATAAAATAAAGTACTATTAACTACTGTTGAAAATCATATTCTATTGGCTACAGAAAGTGTTAAGTATTATTGTGGTATTGGAATCGACATTAAGCACCATGTCTGTTCCTTAGTATCAAAATCAGGTTCAAAATCTAATCTAGTGGAAACTGGCCTCAAATGGAGTTTCTGACCTACATCCACTCCCTAGAAGGTCTTTCTAACCAGGCTTTAGGAACACATTGAACAAAAACTGTTTGTCCACTATTGTGAGCTTCAAAATAAAGCCAAAACTGCATCTCGCATCACAAAGAATGATCCCTTATTAAAAAGATATTTTGCTGTGACCAGGAGCACAGTTTTCATGAAGAGGTTGCTAATGTCAACTACACAAAGCAATGAAGACCGCTGTCCATCCAAGTCTTGATTTGTATGTCTCCCACGCGTCACTTTTGTTTGCCAGTGTAGTGCATTGGGGCTGGCTCCTCCATGTGTTTGTGTGTGAGATTTTACAAGCCGAGACAAACAGCCCTGATCCGGATAGTGGAAATAAAAACATTTCATTTTCATGGCCTTAAATCCTTTTGACCTTGTTTGCTGAAATGGGCTCAGACAGTAACGCTTTGCCATTATTCCTCTATTATTACTGCTGTTGTTCTTGCCGTCGCCTGGGCTACCCATAAATAAAAGATAATCAAAGCCCCTCCGGCAAAGAGCGCCACAGCTAATTCCAAGTTAGACCAGGAGGAAGTAGTTTGTGCACTGGTGTTATGGAGTGGAGATGGGGAGAGTTACATACAATATACACTCATTACAACAAAACAATTTAATAACATTTGACTTCTGGGACTGAAAAATCTGTGATGTAGATTTCTATGTTTTTCATGATATTTGGGGGAAGATGTGCTCAACTTCAAAACGTTATAATGATTATCATTATTTATTATTATAAAATAAAACCATTACAGTGAAACTGACATTGCTACAGTAGCTCAGTTAATGGAGTTTGTCCACTGATCCTTAGGCTGGCGGTTCGGATCCCATTCTCGACATAAACATTATTGGTTAAGCGGCAGATCCACTGACACACAGGTCGGGGATGCAATTCCTGCTCTTCAGTTTTTGTCAGTTTGGTGGACACTGCCTTATCTGCCTGACCGGAGGAGCTAACTAACTAAGGCTGCGTCCCATTTTTCTGTCTTACCCCTTCGTCTTACCCCTACCCCTTGGTTTTGCGCGTTCATGTGAGGGCAAGGGATATCCCGATTCTAATTTTGATCAAGGGCTAGGGCCAAGGCCGAGGGCTACATACCCCTTGAAACGAAGTAAGCTCTCAACCAGACTTGAAACGAAGGGGTACACCTACAAGCTCAGGCAGGTTTTGGGATCAGGATGGCAGCGTCACATCGACCAGCCCAGGAGTCTCATAAATGTATTTTCAGCAGTTGTAATTATCGATTAACAGTTTAGCATGGTTTACAATTATGATGCTTATGTTCTATTTTATTATTTAATTAATTAATTTATTTTATTTTTACTTTTTTTTTTTTTTTACTCCATGGTTCTGATTTGATTTTACTGGTTTTATTGTTTTGGGACTAGTAAATCATATACAGGACCTGATGTTTGTTGTGTCGCTCTGTACAGCACTTTGGAAACTGTTTATGTTTATAAAATGTGCTATAGAAATAAAGTGGATTTGGATTTGATTTGGATTCTACATTACTTTTAGTGAACCGTTGTTACGGTTTTAATTGTAGTGATGTCTGTTTAGCCGACATTATCGTTTTCATCGAACTTTCATGCATAAACAAGCTAGGTTTTTTGTTGAGCTGAGGTACCCGATAATCCTTGACATTTGTTTACGTTTGTTAGCGTCAATTGTTGTCACCTCTGTAGACGTAGCAGTCAGGTAGACGCAAGGGATGATGACGCAAACGGTAATCGAGTGGTGTCCCATTTCTTAGGGGAACGTTCCTACCCCGAGCCCTCTCAGCTTAGTATCGAGGGGCAAGACAAAGATGTAGATAAAGGGGTAGGGGAAGGGGTAAGACAGAGTAATGGGACACAGCCTAAAACTACTCTGAAATTGCTACTGGCAATTTGACCAGAACTAAAGAAACTGTTTGGATAAGCTGCTAAACGTCTTCACTCAAAAACTTTGACAGAATTGAAATTTTCCTTTTGTTTTGGATTAAAAAAAAAAAAAAAAATTCTACAGTAGATAAAAGACATACAGTACTAAGCTTTTTTGTCTGTCTATTGGTAGCTACAGTTAGTGGGCAGCAGATTTTTTTTTTTCTTTTTTCCCATTTGTGCCATAACAGTTATACACAACACTCTTGAATCTTACATGTATCACTATTTAACAAAAAATATACAATATAAGGAAGGACATTTTGTATGGAGGAGAATAACGATTACTCAAAAGTGTATAAATTGCTCTAAACACAACTTCAGGACAGTAAATGTGAAGTGAAAACAACTGTAACAAGGTCAAAATCTCTTATAAGCTGAACATGTCCCCTTTAAAAAATTGAAAAACTAGTATGAAGTGTATTTTAGATCATATACTTCCACAACTGCACCTTCGTAAAATGACTGCCATAAAAATACCATATCCTCATGTAAACAACAACAGCAACTTGCAATTCTAATAAAATGGAAAAGGCAGTAAAGTTACCAGGACTGTCATTTATTGAAGAGGCAGATGGATGGGAAAGGTCCGGGGAGATGGTCATAACAAGTGCATGTGTATGCGAAAGGCCAAATCAAATGAATAGCTTCCTTTTATAGAATTTCAATATTATACCATCTTCCGGCTCATATAAAGCTCAGATTGAAATCCGTGGTCAAACAGAATGTCGTTTCACAGGCAATAAGAGCCACTGGTCTAGAGGAGCCGAGATTAGCATCAGTTCTCCCAAATCACGCGCCGGGTTCATGTTAAAAGGTAAATTAAAGTTAATTTCACTTGTCCTTAGAGGGTGGTTTTCCAGTAAAATTTTAATTGGAACATCCTTCGATTTTCAAATGAGTAAAATCAGATATACAGCTCTGGAAAAAAAAAAAAAAAAGAGACCGCTGCATTTTTTTCTGAAATCAGCATCTCTACATGTATTACAGCCATTCCATTCCAGCGTCTGTTGAATTCCAACACAAACACAAAGCTGAGCTACTTCAGTTCTTGCACCAGGAGTGGAATAAAGTCACCCAAGAACAATGTGAAAGACTTGTGGAGAGCATGCCAAGACGCATGAAAGCTGTGATTAAAAATAAGGGTTATTGCACCAAATATTGATTTCTGAACTCTTCTTAAGTGTAAACATTAGTATTATGTTGTTTTAAAATGTATTTGATCTTGTTTCTTTGCATTGTTTGAGGTCTGTATCTTTTTGTTATTTTGACCATTTGTCATTTTCTGCAAATAAATGCTCTAAACGATAATATTTTTATTTGGAATTTGGGGGAAATGTTGTCAGTATTTTATAGACTCAAACTAAAATGTTCCTTTTGCCAAAACACATACCTATATAAGTAGTAAAATCAGAAAAACAGATAATTTTGAAGTGGTCTCTTATTTTTTTTCCAGAGCTGTAGTGTATTTGTGAGAAAAATGTGAGAATGTAGTATGATGGAGATGTAAATAACACTGTGACATTTTCGTGGCACAAATTAAAAATATATTTGAATTTGGAAAAAAAAATAATACAACATTGCTGAATAATATTAGAAGAGTTAAAGGGCTCATATTAGACTATTTTATATCTATGGTATACTGTTGTTTCCTCATCACAAACATACCTGAAGTTGTGTTTTGTTTCACTCACACATGATAACACACAAATCCTGCATATTAAATAGGCTGAAGTCTTCTCTCAGATAGAAAATACACAAAGTGAAACAGCATTCTGAGCTTGAAACAATGAAACAAAACACAACCCCAGGCATGTTTTTGAGGAGGTAACGACATTATAACATGGCTCAAAGCTCACAAGAGTCAATTTTGAGTAACATGGGACCCAGGCCTGAACTGGTAATCGGGCATACCGGGCATTTTCCCGGTGGGCCGACAGTCCTAGGGGCTGATGCCGTTCTTTTTTTTTTTTTTTTTCTTAGAGACAGGCCCACAATTTAGAACTAAACCAGGACTAAACCAGGACTAAATCAGGATTGAACCAGGACTAAATCAGGATTGAACCAGGACTAAACCAGGACTAAACTAGGACTAAACCAGGACTAAACCAGGACTAAACCAGGACTAATCAGGTCTAAATCAGGACTAAATCAGGTCTGAACCAGGACTAAACCAGGACTAAATCAGGTCTGAACCAGGACTAAACCAGGATTGAACCAGGACTAAACCAGGACTAATTATGAGGGGCCGGTCTAAGCCAAAAATGCCAGGGCCGTTTTTTTGTCCCAGTCCAGACCTGATGGGACCTTTAACTCATTAGTTAATCTACCACCATTGTCTACCTGAGCTAGCTCAGGTAGACAATGGTGGTAGGTTCCTTTGCAGTTATAAAAGTTAATTGGATCACTTTTTTATGTAGTTTTAAATATTTTCTTGTCTGTAAGTCTATACTTAATCCCTTACCAAACTTGCACTTATCAATTCAAAGCAATCTATCAATCTGTCATTATGTTATAGCCATGAGGGATGGGACAAGATATCATTCCCACAAGAAAAGATGAGACACAAGATTAGGTTCAGGAAAACTAGACAAGATGACAGGATTTTGGCATAATTCACTGTGTGGTCCAGATGACAAATTTCGGCTCACTCTTTTAAATTAATGATGATTAATGATTTGCTGCAGCTTCTCACAAGGTCTAAAGCACCAACTTAAAAAAGGATTATTAAGTGAAACGTAAGTAGTTACAAAGTGTGTATCATTCTTAATTAACTGTTTGTTGTGAATTAAATCTTTGCTTTGTTGTTGCCTGTGATCGAGAATAAACACTTCTTCAACACTCCCTGATTTCAGATGGGCATGATTGACAGAGGAGACAGCCAATCAGAGCCACGCATGATGATCAAAACAAAGTCACAGTGACAATTGATATTTGGAGCTGATGGCTTGGTGGAACTGCAGCTACGCTTATATGATGATGGTCTGAACAGAAGATGCAAAAGTGGCATTGCGTCTTCACTTTTTATTTTGCATTTAGACAAGCATTTTTGGGAGGAAATCTGCGCGCATACGGTGACGTAAAAAGTGTGTGGAATTTGATTAGGTATGCATGCCAGGCGGCTAGGTGGTGCTGTGATACATTATCACTATGTCCGTGCGCATGCGTAGAATCTTCCTTAATTTATTTACTTAATTTAATTTACTTACCTTTTTAATTTAATTTTAATGACATTTATTTAACTTAATTTACTTAATAAATATCCAGATATGGTGACGTAAACGCTTTTGCGTTTACGTCTTGGGCCATGTAGACGAAAACGCTACGGCGGAGCGTATTCAACTTTTTCAGTTTGGAGTTTTTTGCCTTTTTAAGCCCCCAAAGCGCTGCCACCGTCTAAACGAAAAGGCACTTCCGATAAAATATGTTGTCGTTTTTACCCGTAAGCATTCTCGTGTAAACAGGCCCTACAACAGGTGAGCTGATTTGTGCTCTTAAACAAGTCTCTCAAGCATAACATTCCAGGCACGAGCTATCATTAGCTAACAGTTTTTCAGTTCGTCACTCTCAGCTTTTTGTTGAAAATCACCTAAACTGGACCATGAACACTCGTATTGATCACAGGCTCCTGAAAATATGCCATTTAGATCAATTTTATAATGAAACCTTTTCTGTTATGATAGCCAAGTGTTTTTGTCTCAACCTTTCAGTCAGTCAATATTGGTGTTCACATCTTCAAATAAAAATTATTCATAAAGCAAATTTATAAGTTGACTCACCTGAATTTCATTTTAAACCTTAACTACCTCTGCTAGTACACAAACTACTTCTACGTTGTTTCTACATTCACTCTTTTGCTTCCAGCTGGGTATGTGAAAGTTGCCCTCTATAAGTTCCCAGTGAAGTTTTGCTGCATACATAACTCATGAGGACATCTGTGTGAGAAAGTAAAGCTTTGCATAGAAACTCAAATGGCCTATTTAATGTTTGCACATCTCCGTGGCGCTCGTCACGGAACATGCAGAGTCCTAGATCTGGAGTTTGGAAACTTCCTTTAGGAGCCCTCACTTTGGCGTTTTTAAGTGGCGATGTGGCACCTAGCACAACTTCACACTTTTCATCGCACATTCTTTTATTTATTCTGTCTCCTCAGCTGCTAACTGCAAACACAGGAATTGGGAAGGGGGGAGGGGGTCAGCAACTTTCTATTGTATGTTAAATTCTAATTACTGAAAAACCAAACTACTCCATTTAAATTATTTGCAGCACTCCAAACATATTCCTCAATTTCCTTGCACATTTCAAGTATCAAGTGAGGCAGAGTTTTGCTGTCACTGTAACATACAACAGGCATGCTAACAGCACACTTCCTGGTTCTTGGACAATAAAATACTTTATAATTAGATACATGCAGGACACAGTGGTCTCATTTTGACCCTAGGGCTATGTTTATATGATGACGGTCTGAATAGAAGAAGTAAAAGTGGCGTTGCCTCTTCACTTTTTATTCACCGTTTAGATTAGCGTTTTCTGGAGGAAATGGTGAATACAGTGATGCAAAAGTGTGTGGAATTCGATTGGGTATGCATGCCAGGCGGCTAGGTGGTGCTGTGATACATTATCACTATGTCCGTACGCATGCGTAGAATCTTCCTTCTTCTCATCTGCGCTGCGAAAAGCAAAACAAAACAGGGCTACCGGTAGCAAAAAAAATTAAAAATTGGTGTGGTCAGACGGAGAATTTCAACTATTGCTTCAGACCTCATTAGACTACAAAGCAATGAAGGCGCAACAAGATGTGGACTGGGAGTCCTGCCAAACAAAGTACACTGATATATGGACCGATGTGATGTAAACGTGTACGCGACGTCAGCAGATTTGACCAGACGAAAACGCTACGGCGGAGCGTATTCAAGTTTGCCACTTTGGAGGGCGGTTTCAGTTTTTTGCATTTTTAAGCCCCCAAAACGCCGTCACCATCTAAACGAAAGACACTTCCAATAAAATATCTTGTCGTTTTTAGCTGTAAGCGTTCTTGTGCAAACAGGCCCTAAGAGATGCTTCTGCAATATATCAGTAATAGGAAAAGGCAAATTTTGTTCAACTACATACTAGGAGACAAATATTGGGTACAGCCCTGTTAAACATTACTTGTTTGTCAGTTTTAATAAGTCTGTTTGACTTTTTACTTATTCAGAATACTTGTGCTACAAGCTCATTCTGCTCCCGTTATAGTACTTTGCTCTTCCAACATTGAAATACAATTGTTAGACAAATAAATCCTACAGTCTGTTAATACAAACAACTTCATAACATGTGGTAATATGAAAAGTATTGATACCTAGATACTAATCATTTCTTTATGTATTCTTTATTTAATAGGGACTGCATATTAATGAACATCTACAACATTGCAGTGTAAATACGCGAGATTATAGCAAAAATGCTCATTTCCATCTGTACTACAAATCAATACTAAAACTAGTATTGAAATTACATACTAATTTCAGTTTCAGGAGTTGTGAAACGTCTTGACTCAAAAAAGATAGAAATTGATTTTTCTTTTGCAATGGATCCTACCTAGATGACTGAGGGATTACACAGAAAAAACTAAATTTAAAAGTAGAACAAAAAGGTCAAAAACCACACAAACAGATGAAATAATCTACTACTACTACTGATACTACTACTACTATATTTTCTTGGAAACAAAATGACATTCTATTCTAAAGTCTAAAGAAAAAACTATGGTATTTGTAGGTTGTTTTGAATATTGAAATCGAGTTACGTAATATCCTGACCACACGGAGAAAACTTTGTGTCAAATATTCAAATACTTCATGTTAAACAAATGAACTACGCACTACTAACAAATAGATTCTACAATAAGTTTTCCCGAGAAATTGGTACATTCTCAAGTAGCACTTTGTTGCCAGATTAGGGTTGGAACGATGTACTTGTTTATTTTAACACAAAATTGCTTTGTTGTTGATTGTTTCTGGTGTGGTGATTGTGGAGGATGCTGAAAATCAAGAGCTGCCATCATTCAAGTCATTGCCCCCTCTCTTCTTTCCAAAATAGTCTGAGCACCAATCTCTGATGTAACAAACTAGCTCAGTAAACAAAAAATATGATTCAAAAAGATTTTTTTTTTCTTCCCCTAGGCATTTTCTATTAAATATATTCCATAGAATAATTATTTTGTTCAAGGTAAACCAATGTCGACCATTCATTGGTGACTCAGGTGTTACTAACCTTAAATGGTAAGCCCAAGATTTTATTATAATTTTTATTTTTTTTGGACATATTTTTATATAATCAAACGTTTTCTGTTACTTATAGTCAAGTGTTTTGGTCTTGACCTTTCAATCAGTCAATATTGGTGTTCACATTTTCATATAAAAATGATTCATAAAGCAAATTCATAAGCTAATGACTCACCTCAATTTAAATTTTTCAACATTTTATCCGACCAAACATTATCATAGAATACATTTTAATTTCCATAAACAGAATTGTCTGTATTTTTGCCCTTAATTTTGTCTCTCCAAGAATTTGATCTTAAAGGGATATGCCACCCCCAGGTCAAACTTGGGCATCTCCCCACAGTCCAGAGACTAAAATAAGTGATGGAAAGCGTTTTCTTGGTCACCCAGCCATTGTCCGAGTCTGTCAGCACTGACCGCCGCGGTATCTGCAGCTACTCCGCGTTAGACTGGAGTCTAACGGCGCCAGAGAAAGATTTCGGCCAAAAGGAATTAAATTCCTCATTGTGTTTCCCAATTACTTTCTGTGTAGTCGAGTGCAAATAAATGTGCAAATCAACACGGAGAGCTTGACTTGGTCATTTTGGGTGGGAACTATTTTTCGGTGCGGAAAAAGAAAGCCGAAGCACGCAGCACGTTGCCAGGGGAATCCCTGTTACGCACCAGGAAGGGAGTTCCCCTGTTGGCAGCGTGGTGTGTGCTTCGGCTTTCTTTTTCCGCACTGAAAAATAGTTCCCACCCAAAATGACCAAGTCAAGCTCTCCGTGTTGATTTGCACATTTATTTGCATTCGATATGAATGCGCACTACACAGAAAGTAATTGGGAAACGCATCAAGCAAATTAATTCCTTTTGGTCGAAATCTTTCTCTGGTGACGTTAGACTCCAGTCTAACGCGGAGTAGCTGCAGATACCGCGGCGGTCAGTGCTGACAGACCTGGACAATGGCTGGGTGACCAGGAAAATGCTTTCCACCACTTATTTTAGTCTCTGGACTGTGGGGAGATGCCCAAGTTTGACCTGGGGGTGGCATATCCCTTTAAGAGGCGCTTATCCTCCTGAGACACAGCCTATTCATTTGTGTTCTTTATAGTAGACATTGAGTTAACAAGTCTATCTTTTCAGTTTTGAGTTTTGTGGCTGCACTATGATTTAAAAATAAATAAATAAATAAATAAATAAATAATTAAAAGGGAGACTAAAAATGTTTTGAGGTGACTGTAGAAGCTTGTCGATGATGATGGATTTAACACCAAAATATCCGTGGAGTCCGTTAAAGGACATGTTACAAAATTATGAATACAAATAAAATGGACAAAATGTAAATGCTAAGGTGTTCATTTACCTCCAAATAGAAAATCACACCAAAATATACATAAAAATAAAAATATACTTTTTTCCTTCGGGTCCCAGGAAGTTATTACACTATTTTCAGAGTTTCTCAAATAGAAAACACTTTGCTCACTTGCACAGTCTCAGTCTCTAAAATAATGATTATCACTCGTGCTGGTAAAATAGCCTGGTCTTACCACAACACTACCTCACACAATAATAATGCAAAAGATCACACAATAATAATGCAAAAGATCACACATTTAAGTGACAGGGCAAACATGCATGCATTGAGTGAGTGTGCACCTCCAACAACAGTGTTTGAGGATGGAACAGCTCCATAGATCTTCTGAGAGCATGTGGGTGGTGGTTGGACAGATAAGTGTTTGTTGTTTTAGCACCTCCCTCCATGAGTGGGCTTGTATTGTGGTGGTTGGGTGCTGCAGCAGGTGTGGGCTTCATCGTGTTTGTGTTTGCGTGTGTCCAACGCAGTGTGAAATTCACATTGGTTAGCTGTGCTGGCGTCCTCATGTTTCTGTCAATAGTACTTCCCAGACATGGGGACTTGAGACTTAGTGACTTGGACTCGAGTCGACTCGAGTCGCTGTTTTTATGACTTGTGACTTGACTCGACAAAAAATGAAATACTTGAGACTTGACTCGGACTTGGAAGTCTAGGACTCGGGACTTGACTTGACTTGAGACACGATGACTTGAATGACTTGCGTGGTCACATAATGTTTTCGTGCTCATTCAGCGGCACTGCCATGTCCTGGGACGCAACGCGTGCACCACGTGCACCACCACCGGCACGAGGCCGCGCGTACACCGGGGCTGCGAGCACGAAAACGATCCGCGGCGCCCCGACCGCGTACTCTCAGTGTTGCCAACTTAGCGACTTTGTCGCTATTTTTAGCTACTTTTTGGACCCCCCTAGCGAGAAAATTAGACAAAAGCGACTAGCGACAAATCTAGCGACTTTTTTTGGTGATCAGAGGCTCCAAGATCGCGGGAGGGGGAAAAAATAATTGCGCCATTTTCTCTCTTTCCCCGTTCAGAGAAAGAGACAGAGGGACACAGGCAGAGAGGTTTTTTTTTCCCTCACTCACTCACAGGCAGACAGACGCTCACCAGTCTCTCCTCTGCTCCCTCCCATCTCGTCAGATCGCCTCGGAGTCTGGTCATTCCTCTGCCATAGCCTCTGATTCTCAATAAGTGCCTATGCGCTCTCATTTGTTTTCTTTTTCTTTTTGGCGACACAAAGTCACAAGTAGCACTGCTTAAAAAGCTAGTTGTACAGCACAGAAAAGTTTAAAAAAGCGAGTTCTTTAGCACCAAAAAAAAAAAAAGCTTGTTTGCCCACTATAGCACAAAAAAAATAAAAAAAAAATAAAAAGCTTTAGTTAAACTACAGCACACACAAAAAAAACACAAAATAAAAAAGCAAACTATAGACCCCCCCCCCTCGTCTAGCTACTTTTAGCTACTTCTGGGCGGGCCAATAGCTACTTCCAGTGCTGGGGAGTTGGCAACACTGCGTACTCTCAGTCCCAGCCACAAACCAGCCGCACGAAATCAGCAAAGAGTGGCCCATGGTGGTTTAATCCCGGTTTAGTCCAGGTCTAGACCTGGTCCAGTCCTGGTTTCGTCCCCTCAGATGTGAGAGTTGCGCTGTGTTTGCGCTTGTGGTGGAGGGCTGTGGCGTTAATGTCTCTTGGCGTTGCTCAGATCAGTTGTTGGCTTGGTTTTGTGGAATGCATGAGATCACTTAACCGAGGGTCTACGTTCAAATAATAATAATAAACAAAACTCTCATCACTTTTTACTCTTAGTCAAGTCTCTTACAAAGGTGTAGTCTAAATACACGAGCTCTCGAGGAGCGCGCCTGACCCATTACGCACGCGAGGAGTGGTGTGTGTGTGTGTGTGTGTGTGTGTGTGTGTGTGTGTGTGAGAGGAGAAATGTAACAAAGTTTAATATTAATAAGCTATTTGTTTTAGCTATTATTTGTTTCCTCACAAAAAGGGAATGACTTATGGATATACTGTGTGAGTGTGAGTGACAGAAAGAGTGAGAGAGAGAAATGTGCAAAGAAAAGAGCAAAGAAATGTGACAGTTTAATTTACTGTAAGTTAGTATTTGTTTTAGCTGTTATTGTTACTTTGTAAAAGGATAGCTACTTGTGGATATTCTCTGTGTGTGTTAGAAAGTGTGTGTGGGACAGAGTGAGTTAGGGAGTGTAACAAAGTTTAATACAAGTTTGTTTTAGCTGTTACTGGTTTCAACTCACTGCTGAAACAATGTTGAAAACATGTGTTTGGTTTTCGATGTACAGATCACTTTTACCAATAAATAACCAATAATTACATGATCACTGTTTTGTTTGAGTCTATGACGTATTTTACTGAACATGAGTATTTACAATACAAATATTTGATAACAGGTTGGGCACATTAGCCAGTGATGATTACTTACACTTTCTTATATATTGCCTTTCACTTTATTAAGATCAGATTCTGCAGCTAAAATTACAACAATACGCCAAAGGTGACTTGACTTGGACTTGACTTGACCTATTACAGGACTTGACTTGACTTGACTTGACTTGCCCAAGAAAAAAATACTTGAGACTTACTTGTGACTTGAAGGTGAAGACTTGAGACTTACTTGAGACTTGCACATGTGTGACTTGGTCCCATGTCTGGTACTTCCACTTGATTTCCTGCTGGTAACCTTCTGCAATCTATGTCACATAAATGCTTCTATAAATATCATCCAACGTAGAGTTTTGTTTTGTTTTTTCCCCTCAGAAATACATTTCTGAAAGTGCAGGTGAGTAAAAAAAATAAAAGATTACTTGTACAGATAGCAGGGCATTTTAATGGAAACTATTTTCTATTACTGAGGCCACACAAACCTAAGGAATGTTGGAGTAAATATAATTCATCCTAATAGTCTTACTTTAATACTTTAGGGGTCAACTGCTTTTTTTTCTTTTTTTCATGGCAGATAACAGTTGCTTAGAGAACTTGAGATTTGAGCACTTTTCCACCTTCAAGGCACTTTACATCAAGGAACCCCTCACACACACATTCATACATCAATGGGTTAAGTGTCTTGCCCAGGGACACAACAACACCATTCATCTGTGGGAACTGGAATTGCACCTCCAACCTGTGGGTCAATTGATCTGACCGCTCTACCAATGGTTTATGTTGAACATGGGATTCGAGCTGCCAACCTCCTACCAACTAAGCTACTTTGAATAGACTAAAAAGACTAAAAGGTAACTTGATCAGCAAGATGAATTCTCGCAGTTCTCAGCTGACAAACTTGTGAGACTCTATTTGGAATGGTTCCTGCTGTTGCGATTGCCCCGTTAACCAGTGGCTCAGTCCAATCACAGGGCAGCTTTGTAGTTTGGGATGAAGCCAAAAGTGAAGAAGCCAAAACAAACATGTTGACACAGACAGATGCTTTTTGGCCATTTGGGTGGAAATATGGACTAGTTATGTGCAGAAAGTAAGCGCAGCATTTATGGATGGGAAAGATGTCTTTTCTCAACTGGATTTAACAAAATTCAACTAAATTTAAATTTCTCAGTTTGTTCAGTTGTCAGGGCTGGACTGGGACAAAAAAAAAACAGCCCTGGCATTTTTGGCTTAGACCAGACCCTCATAATTAGCGGAGCATAACAGACTAATTTATGTATGTGTTCCCCGAAGCAAAGTATTTTATTATTCTTACGTCTTGGCCTTGAGGAAAACATGGCGCAACATTTACAGAAAAAATCCCAGCTCCCAAAAACCACCAGCAAACTCACAGCAGCTACACATTCAACGGTTTATTTAAATTGCATCTAGCACCTTTTCACCAAAAGGTGAGCAATTTTCATGCCTGTCCATCACCTAAAAGTCCCGGTATTATCCTAACATTATCCTAACATTACTACCTGCTGACCTGCTGTGCCTGTGCGACACTTCCCTGGTCACTCTGTCCCTCGGGTTCCCTCGGGTTCCCTGTCCACAGTCTCTGGCTGCTCCTCTCCCTGTCCACCTTCAACCTGGGCTGCAGAGGACGTGGAGGCTCCAGCAGCCCCTCCAGAGAATATGTCTGTTATTTTAGAACATTTTGCAGCATCTATAGTGAGAATCTTTTAGCCTGCAACTTCTCTGCATTTCCTTTCTTCCACTTCTCCATGTTTCCACGCTCAACACTGAAACTGGCGGGGATCAGTGCAGAGAAAGGGGTGGGACCGCTCTCGTAAGCTTCTATATCCTGATTGGTTTAGTCCACTGTCTATTGAAGATGGACCAATGGGACGCCTCCTCTAAATTGTGGGCTGGTCTCTAAGTAAAAAAAAAACAAACAAAAGCCCAACAGCATCGACCCCTACGACTGTCGGCCCACCGGGAAAATGCCCAGTATGCCTGATTACCAGTCCTGTCGGTTGTTGCGATGATTAGACCAATCAGATTAAAAAAATAACTACTATGCATGTCTACTATGCATTTAAGAAGTGACTTTATTGATCTCACACAGGAGAAATTCTTCTCTGCATATAACCCATCTCTTCTCAAATATTTAAGATACGTTTGGCATTATAATATATTGTGATGTGAGCTACTGTGTGAAAATAATTTCCCTTGTAGATCAAGAAACTTTTTAGTCTTTAGTCTTTTAGTCTAAGTCTAAGATTAGAGAAGTTTCAAAGCAGTACTAGGTAAAGAAAAGGGCTGTAGAAAAAGTGTATCACTGTAAATCACTGTATACAGTACACATATTCCCTGGTGTCTTTCTGGAGGCTTTTCTCACAGATAGAAGATTGGTACACCATCCTTCTTCTCATAGTATTAACACAGCGGTTTCCATTTACTGTAGCACCAACGAAAGCAAAACATCCTGTATGACTTATTTTGCTTCTCCCACGGACTTCCACCTAAGAGAACAAAGCTGGGAGCACCAGAATAGAGCCGCAGGCCACACATGACGCACTAGCACTGGGACACGGGAGTGGTCCCTGGGAGGATTGGTTCACGGCGCAGCAGCAGATTGTTTGTGATGAACGAGAGCGGGGAGTCTGGCCCTTCAAATGGTTCGTGAGCTCAAGCCATTGATTTTTGGTTCCTTACAAACAGTCTCCCGGGAGAATGCATACTCCTGGCTGCAGCGCCTCCAGTTATGGCACGGCAGTCTACATGTGAGTGGATGGATGGATGTTAGGAGGAAACGGTTAAGGTTGAGATAACGGTTGGTATTGTTTGTTATATTGTAAAAAAGCAGCTCTTGGGGTCAAAATCTGAAGTCTGTCTGCATCTGCATTTTTATTGATCACAAACCCAAGTATAGTCGTGTTAGCAAGCTAGTTGTTGTTAGCAATACCAGGATGTCAGGACCCCATTAGGTGAAGATGTGGGATGTGTATGAACCAGGGCTAGACTGGGACAAAAAATCAGCCCTGGCATTTTTGGCTTATACCGGCCCCTCATACTTAACGGAGCACAAAGGATTAATTTATACAGTGGTACCTCACCTTACGAAATTAATTCATTCCAGAAGTGGTTTTGTAACGTGAAAAATTCGTAAGTTGAGTAGCTATTTCAATGGAAAAAGCCTGATTCGTTCCAAGGTTTTTTTTTTATAGTGTAACATTTTTTTTATAGTGTAACGTTGTGTTCTGCGTCCTGGCGGGCTAAGAGACTAGACCAGGACTAAAAGAACGTGGAATAAACCAGGTCTGGCCAGAACTAAACCTGGATTGGACCTGTTATTATTATAACATGGCAGTGCCGTTGGAGGAGCGCAGTGCTCGTGTCTTCGCGCTCCTTGCGGTGCGGGGCGGGCTCTGCTTCTATCTGACCTCCAGAGCCGGGGCGCTGACACTGTGAGCTAACAGGTCGAGGAAGGTGCTCTATTGGCGGTGTTGTGAGATGTGTCTATAGCTCAGTGCAGAAGAGAGAGTCTGCGAGTGTGTGCGCGCGCGCCGTGTGCGCGTGCTGGATGAATGTCTCCGCGGAGTAGAGGAGACAATAAAGCCCCACTCTGCAGCAAAACAGACTTTTTTTACTTGCATTCTCCACCACTGTAAGCACGCGATGTCCACAAGGGAGTTAACCCCAGAGGGAAAGCCATCTCCGGCCCTGGAGAAGACGATCTCCCCTGTGTCTCCCAACCACGGTTAGGAGATGAGAGCAGGAATGGATAACAGCGGGCAAGACCGCGGGGTCTCGCTCGGGTCGGGCGCTGGTTCTATGTGACTTCCAGGTCTAGACCAGAACTAAACCAGGTCTAAACCAGGACCGGAGCAGGAATAAATCACCCCGTGCTCGGCCCGCGCGTGCTCGGCCCCGAGGAGGAGGCACGGCTGCATCCCGCAGCCCCGGTGTAGCGCGGCCTTGCGCCGTGTCGACGTGATCCTTCGATGTCGGCTCTTCCTATCACTGTGAAGCAGAATTCACCAAGTGTTGCATTGTTCACTCACTAAGGGAACGTGAGCTGGGTTTAGACCGTCGTGAGACAGGTGAGTTTTACCATACTGATGATGTGTTGTTGTGTCTCCGCTCGTTTCGTGCTTTATAAGTGCTTTATAAATAAAGTTGGATTGGATTGGATTGGAGATTTCGCGTTTCGTAACTTGAAATTTCATTCGTATCTAGAGACCAAAATTTGACGTGAAGGCGTTTCGTAACTTGAAATTTTCGTTTGTTGGGTCATTCGTAAGGTGAGGTACCACTGTATTTGTGTTCCCCGACGCAAAGTACACCCCCTTTCTGCCACTTCTCTATATTTCCACGCTCAACTCTATGAAACTGGCAAGGATCAATGCAGAGAAAGGGGTGGGACAACTCTCCTAAGCTACTATATCCTGATTGGTTTAGTCCACTGTCTATATTGAAGATGGACCACTCCTCTAAAGTGTGGGCCGGTCTCCAACCCCAAACAAACAAACAAACAAACAGCATCAGCTCCTGGGACTGTTGGCCAACCGGGAAAATGCCTGATTACCAGTCCAGGCCTGGTATGAACCAAGGGATACATGCTAACATAAAATATGCTTGCTTTATTTATTTATTTATTTATTTATTTATTTATTTATTTATTTATTTATTTATTTATTTATTTATTTATTTTTACTGAAACGGTAAAAAGCATGGACAGACCCTTTGTCTCCACACATAACACCCCCATTCACATTGCTATCAGTCATACAAGAAACAATTAGGTTCATCTAGTATTTCAATTTGTAATCTGGTTTCCTCACTTTCTGATACAGTGCATTTGGTCTAATAGAAAACAATGACACATGTTTGCTATTGCAACATTTTTTGCCGTTGCTGTTTTTCCAGTGCTACATTACTGGACTTGATTGTCTCAGAATAAGCAACCATTCCAATCACAAAACATCCCCAGTTATTAACTAGATTTATCACCCTGAATTTATGACAACAGAAGTTCGCCGATGACTCCGCCATCATTGGTCTCATCACAGACGATGATGACAAGGAGTACAGAGGACTAACGCAGCACTTTGTGGACTGGTGTCAGCGGAACCACCTTCTCATCAACGCGGGTAAGACCAAGGAGATGGTGGTGGACTTCCGCAGACGCCATTCTACTGCCCCCCCACCAGTGAACATCCAGGGAAGGGACATTGAGAGAGTGGGCTCTTACAAGTACCTGGGTGTTCATCTGAACAATAAACTGGACTGGACTCATAACACAGATGCACTGTACAGGAAGGGCCAGAGCAGGCTCTATCTCCTGAGGAGACCGCGGTCCTTTGGAGTGAAAGGGCCACTCCTGAGGACCTTCTATGACTCTGTGGTGGCATCAGCCATCCTGTACGGTGTGGTCTGCTGGAGCAGCAGCATCACAGAGAGGGAGAAGAAGAAACTGGACAATGTCATCAGGAAGTCCAGCTCAGTCCTGGGCTGTCCTCTGGACTCGGTGCAGCAGGTGGGGGACAAGAGGGTCCTGGCTAAACTCATGTCTATGCTGGACCATGAGTGTCACCCCCTGCAGGACGCTCTGTCGGCTCTAGAGAGCAGCATCAGTGACAGACTGATTCACCCTCGCTGTGTTAAAGAGAGATTTCGCAGATCTTTCCTTCCTGCTGCTGTCAGACTGTACAATGATCAATGCTAGTCATGTTCATCTCCATAGCAACCATGTGTCATCTCCATAGTAATAATTACATGTGCAATATTATTTAAAGTCACTTTACCTGCTAATTATTTATGTAACAACCACTGTCCATCACTGCACTGTACACAATCATCTGAGTCACTTTATTGTAGTGATATTATATATTACTGAACTGGAGTCACTTTAACTGCTGTTTGTTCACTGCTCAGAATCAAAGACATTTATTGTGCAGTGTTCCTGTGCCTTTTAACCTTACAGTGTTGTGTTTTTTTAGTTGATTGTACATACTTATTATTATTTATCTTAAATTTGATGCATGCTCTTTTTCCAACTGTTTCTGAAACTTGCGTTGTGACACTGCAATTTCCCCATTGTGGGACAAATAAAGGATTATCTTATCTTATCTTATGATGTTTGGACATACAGAAACATGTTAATCTGCAAGTTGGGTATCACCACACAAAGACTACATCAGGAAATAAATGCCACGCAAGCTCTGAATGCTTCCCAGTACGAACACAAAAATTCTAAGATCGGAAATCAGCATATCTGTCTCATTAAAGTATTACCAAGGACTAGACTAGACAAGATTATGAAGAACATGCTATGAGCTCATGTTGTTAGTCTGGAAAAGTTGTACATCTCAGATACATTTGGTGAACAGTTGGTGCCAGTTCTGCACCAACAGCTGAGATGCTGCGTGACATATTGCCTTTTGGATAGCGCCAGTTTGTCCAGATGGAGATACTAGTGCGGTGGATGCTGTCCACAGACACTTGCAAACAGTTCAGAGGAGCTTTGGATTAGCTAACAGTGAGCTCTTGGAAAAGATGTTCCACTTCTGTCGCAGTCAGATGGTTAATGAGCAGAGTTTACCCAGTTTGATGGGAATTTGCAACGATGCATAAAATAAAACATATAAAAATCAGTCCTTAGAAACCAAGGGTTCAAAGATTTGCACAAACATAAATAGAGGGAAAAGGACAGAGAACTGAGAAAAAACATAACTAAACATCTCCATAATCCCTCTTTCGAATGTAATGAAATACCTGGCACATAGCCTACCTGTTGCTAGTCCAGCCAGTCCCTTCTTCAGTCTGTTGGAATTCAGAAGGGACTGAAACTGGACAAAAGAGGCTGACAAACCTCCAACCTAATTTGAGACGTTCCAACCACAGCCACTGATTTTTAGCACTTGTCTCTCAAATGTGGGAAACTTCTCCAACTTCTCCAAAATTCTCATAAACTTCATAAATTGGTGATGCTTCTCAGACCTTTGCATTGTTTTTCCTCCTTTTTTAAACAGCCATGTTCGTTTTGATGCCAAAGGACCATGTGTTGCTTTGACTGGTTAATACGCCTGTCAGTTATGTCCTTTGAATCGGGAAGACATGATACGGCTCCAGATCCACTCAGGTTTTGTCAAAGCATGTGGTTCTGGGTGGCTTGGTAAGTCTATCTACAGTTCTGGAAAAAAAAAAAAAAAAGAGACCACTGCATTTTTTTCCTGAAATCAGCATCTCAAACACACACTTATAAGTAAGTAAGTCTGTTTGGAGTTTGCATGTTCTCCCCGTGTCTGGGTGGGTTTCCTCCGGGCACTCCGGTTTCCCCCATCAACCCAAAACATGCACCAGGTAAAATCCTCCAGCTTAGGTCCTGACCAAACCGAAGCAAGAAGATGATGGAGATGGTCCCCGGGCGCAGTAATGTGCTGCCCACTGCTCCTAATAACAGGATGGGTTCTTCTTCTTCTTAAAATCAGAAAAACTGATAGTTTTGCAGTGGTCTCTTATTTTTTTCCAGAGCTGTATACGTAACCCCAGGACTGATCAATTTTAATTTTTGTATTGTCAAGGCCCATCCCAATATTAGCATCACTCCCATTGCTCCATTGATAACTGGACTGCCCTGATCGATGACCTTTGAACATTCACCCTATCCTGGATGGACTCTACCTGCAAATGGGTGGATCCTGGATATATGGAAGTGAATCGCTCCTTCATTGTGATTCTCTTTAAGGTTTCTCTGTTTTCTACTGTGTTTTTAGAGTTTTTCGTTGCTGAGAAGGAGGGTCTAAGTAATGCCAAGGAGAATGGGCGACATAAAAATAGATTGAACTGACTCACCACAGACAATTAGCATTCTCTCTTTAAACTGCAACATTTCATCTAGTGAGATTTAGACCAAACATTTCTATCTCTGTATCTCGAAACTGAATCAAATGATGACTGATTGTTCCTTTAGGTGAAAAACATTAATTTGAATTAATATGCGAGATAAAGTCCTGGAGAAAATGTTCTGTCTTTCCCAGCACGAGGAAACGTTTTCAAATGAGGTCAAATTTTGCTCTACTTGCAAATGAAGAGAAATGTGGAGATGTATTTTAAGACTACATTTCAAAAGTAATAAAACCTAACAGCGGCATGTAAAGTGGGTCTGAATGAGTGAAAAAAGAGATAGGGTGAGTTCGCAGAATCCCCCTGCATTGGGGCTCTTCGGAGGCCCCAGCTGCCTCTCAGCTCATCATAAAGCACACACTCCACACAAAGACAGACACAGAAAAGTTCAAGCAGTCGTGCCTTGGAGACACAACTTCTGGAGTAAAGCAGGAAGCGTCTTTCTAAAGGCCTGTATGCCTATATGTGATGAAACAAGCGTGGAACATATTAGTGTCTGAAAAATCTGGCTAACAGTGTCCCAGGGCACCTCCTCTCTGAAGGTGGAATATTCGATCACAGGCAGATGGCGGATGGCGCAGAGGAAGACACTTGCATGTGGGATAACCTGAGCCTACGAAAGACACACCGCACAATAGGATCCACCAGCTGCTTAGCACACCAGAGACGGTGCTAACAAAGTTTGTGTGCTAGCAGCGATTTCTAATTGATTTGTTTTTCCCGCGGCACACCAGCTGCCGGTGCCGGATTAGTCCAACCCAGCGTCAGACTCCTTCTCCCGTTGCCACCCTTAGCCTCTCATCGAAAAAGGAGACAGTTAGTGTACACATGTCCAGAGAGGGGTGAAAAGTACCAAAATGAAAGTACTTAATTTAAGCAAGTCAGAGTGGATTATTAAAAGATGAATCTTTTATAAAGATCTAGACCTATTAGTTTAGTCCCATAGAGGTTCATCTACTATTTCAATAAAATAAAATATAAAAAATGCTGCAGAAGTACTTGCAGCATTTTTGTATTTTATTTTTTGAAAAGGAAATGCAATCTGAAAGATGTATCTGTGGATGCAGGCTTGTCACTCAAGTCTTCTGTCTACCTCTGTAAACATTGAACTTTATAGACACTAGTTGAGACCGGAGATGCAGGACAGTCAACAATTCTGTTCATGTTAAAAATGAAATTTTTACTATACCAGGCATACTAAGTTGGACTTTCCTAGCTCCAATGTTTTGAACCATAACAAAGTCCCTGTGTTCAACAGCAAAAAAACAAACAAATTTTGGTTGTAGCCAGTCCACAGCAGCATTACACAGAACTTCCACTGTTGTTTTCCAGAGCAGTGAATACATGTGACCCTGCCAGTCCCTCCAGACCAGAGCCAGTGGACAAACAGCTAATAGAAAGTGTGGGTTGTATCTGTGCCCTGGCTAAAGCCCATCAGCACAGCATGGAGCTTCCTTCCCCTTTCACAACACCTTTAGCCCTAAGCACTCTATGCCCCATAAATCAACAGCGCCAACAAATAACATTACAATCATTCTGTAATGGATTGCACCTTTCACTGGGGGGATGCGCTATCCATTAAAATTCAATTTAGCCCTCACACTTATTTCTGCAAACAACTAAAAGTGCCAGTCATCATTTTGCAGTGCGGGCTGTGACTGGGGCTCTCCTGGAATGAGGAGATTGATGAGAACACAGATTAACACTTCATTTTCGACGCCACCGGAGGTACCCACACCATAATGAGATGAATGAACTGAAAAGAGACTTTGTGAGAAGGGGAACAAGGTGATAGGGCACAAAGTAAGTGACTACAGATCAAGATCAAGCACACAAGACTGGAACTTACTAACACATGGGTTCAGTTCAGTTCTGTAGCAGAGGAATGAACATATAGAAGTAAACAAAGAAATACATTAAAATAGCACAACCTGTTCTAAATAGAAATGTGCTGTATTACGCTATTTTCTGATCTATGTTATAATATTGTTTCCTCATCACAAACATACCTGGAGTTGGTTTTGTTTTCATGTTTAACACATAAATCCTGCATATTTAGGCCCAGAGTTGTTTGGGCTCTTTTCCACTTTGTGATGTCATGTGCTAATACAAGAAGTGCTCCACTGTGTTTTTAAACTCACTAGACACTAGAACTTCACTAGAATTTTGATCATTTCAGCCCTAGAATTACTGAACTCTACTGAACAAAAGGTAGCTGTTAACTTGGAAATGACTACATTTTGATGAGGTAACAATATTATAATTTGGCTTAAAGCTAGCTCAATTAAAGCTCAAATTTACGTAGTATAGGACCTCTAATGCAGATGTTCAAATGCACTGTTAGCAGAATAGTAATTGTTAACAGCGCTATGACATCAAAACTCCACTTTACCGCTGAAAGTTGTAAAGTGAGCATAATGTTTTGACTGCAACAAGATTTGTTTTCCACTGTTTGAAAACTGTATTTATTTTGTGCTCCCTGAGTAAACAGCACTAAATGAGCTACATCATCTCTTAATAGCATCCTTTAACTCAGTTACTAATTGGTGTGGAACAATCAATATGAACTTGATGTAGCTTAGTTTAATCTTGATGACAGCTCAGAACTTAATTTACAGTTCGAAGTGTGTGCAGAGAAGATCAATGGTTCAAAAGCAGTCCCTTGTGGCATGCTGCTGGCTTTTTCTAAAGTAAACAAAATGCAATTGAAAAAAAACCTGTGCAGTGAGTCAATTGAAGTACAGAATCCTACAAAGTCTCCTGTACTCTGCTCTCTTATGACTTATTAGTATGATCTATGCATGTTTGCTACAAAGCTGTGATGATGTGATCTCCAGAGGATCTCGCCCGCTCTTCCTCAAATATTTTTTTTTCTTTGAATGTGCTCCTTTCCTGTTTTTTCCTTGATAGTAAGGTAACACTAAAAGCTCCTTGACCTTGTGCTTTGGTATGACTTTTATTTAACACAGTTTAACTCTATCCTAAGCAGAGCATCTTTGGTGTAAAGTGTTCCTTCCTGCTGAGAGCTTTACAGACTCCACAATTCGTACACTCGGGCTATTAGCTGCAGGAGTCACTATGTTTATGGCTCCAGCTTGTTAGGGCCCTGGCTCCCTTATGCTACTTTATGCATTTGGTTCGGCTTTTATGTGTCTGAATTATTAATGCCGTTGTTAGTGCTTAATGTGTAACCTTTCTTATGAGCTCAGTAAAAGTGATGTTTGTCTCATGCTCGGTAAGTAAAGGTCAAATGAAAGTAAAAGAGAAACTATAAATATAACCAGCGGGTCAGTGGTTCAAATGGTGCCTTTAAGAGATGTGTGATTGAGCACTGCTGGAGGAGGGGCAGGAGGGAGCTGGGGATCCCGCAGACCGGTGGGGGGTCCTAAAGCGCGACGGGGGGCTCAGAATGGATGTTGCGGCTCGCACTCGCTAGAACACTCCCTTTTCATCAGCTGAGGCGTTGTGCTGGCGGGCAACACAGCGTGGGTCTGATTCAAGATGAGACACTTTTCATTAGAAGGGAGACAAGTGGTCTGAAAATGCTAAATGATCATAACTAGGAGTGATGAAAAATAAAGATAAATAATTAGCAATAGGCAAATATTTCAGATTTGTTTACAATGGATGAAATATGAGGTAGGATGTTTTTTGCTTGTAGTAAAGTAAAAAGTACAGTAAAAGAGTATCCACATTAAAATTGACTTAAGTAGAGTACAGATACCTAAAATGTCTACTTAAAGGGATATGCCACCCCCAGGTCAAATTTGGGCATCTCCCCACAGTCCAGAGACTAAAATAAGTGGTGGAAAGCGTTTTCCTGCTCACCCAGCCATTGTCCGAGTCTGTCGCCACTGACCGCCACGGTATCTGCAGCTCCTCCGCCTTAGACTGGAGTCTAACGTCGCCAGAGAAAGATTTCGGCCAAAAGGAATTAATTTGCTCAATGCGTTTCCCAATTACTTTCTGTGTAGTGCGCATTCATATCGAGTGCAAATAAATGTGCAAATCAATACGGAGAGCTTGCCTTGGTCATTTTGGGTGGGAACTATTTTCCAGTGCGGAAGAATAAAGCCGAATCACGCACCACGTTGTACAACAGGGGAACTCCCTTCCCGGTGCGTAACTGGGATTCCCCTGGCAGCGTGCTGCGTGATACGGCTTTATTCTTCCGCACTGGAAAATAGTTCCCACCCAAAATGACCAAGGCAAGCTCTCCGTGTTGATTTGCACATTTATTTGCACTTGATATGAATGCGCACTACACAGAAAGTAATTGGGAAACGCATCGAGCAAATTAATTCCTTTTGGCTGAAATCTTTCTCTGGCGACGTTAGACTCCAGTCTAAGGCGGAGGAGCTGCAGATACCGCGGCGGTGAGTGGCGACAGACTCGGACAATGGCTGGGTGAGCAGGAAAACGCTTTCCACCACTTATTTTAGTCTCTGGACTGTGGGGAGATGCCCAAATTTGACCTGGGGGTGGCATATCCCTTTAAGTAGAGTACTCTTATCTTCCACCACTGCAAATAAGTACAGAGCTGAGTGCAGAGCAGAGATAGGGAGTAGGTGAAAACATACTTTTTCAAAGTTGCAAATGCAGGACAATGAAGGATTACTCAACTAAGCATAAATCAATGAAAACTTGATTTATGAAAAATGAAAAATTAGTAAGCTAATGATGAGGGTACAGAAACATCCTTTGCATTTAAACATATAATTACATAATGTGAGCCATAAAGAGAAGTCCCTGTAGTGTGATGTGTAGAGAAGTAGTGAAGAGCAGTCTATTTTCATGTTTGATTTCTGCCACAGCATGGATCCTAATTTTCTTGCCTTCATAACACAATGCTAAAAATAGTGATATTGTGGAGAAGAGGATATTGACTGGTGACTGTTTAATATCGGAACAAAGAAGTGAGTGTTTTGTTACAATTGTCTGTGTATTGATGAAGACGATACAAAAGATAAAAGTATTACAGTAAATCTGATATTATACAACTCAAGAATCATAAAAAGAAAGAGAGGAAAACATTCAGCTGACAGACCTGTTAAAGCCCGCCCAGTAAATAGCCAACATAATTCTAAAATGCAGTTACTATAAATCCCACTACATTTGCTTTAAATGACTGCATGTTTCATTGTAAAAACACATACTTAAACTGGCTTCAAGCTACTGCTATTTCTGCAGAAAACACTGTCATTTAGAGGACAATGTTGGCTAATGTACGTAGCATTAAGGCAGCTTAGCACTGCTCCTCCACTCGGAGCCAAACAAATGGACTTCATTTAGGCTGAGGCCCCAGTGGAGTCTATATGTAGATTCAAAAGGAGATGTGTTTATACGGAGAGGACATTCAGTGCACGCTGCTGGAGCTGCATGCTAATGTAAAGCCTGCTAATGCTGTTTCTTTCTAATTATATTTTATGGCACCTCCATTGTTCTTTACGTCCTTCTGCTGATGATTTTATGTAAATGTGATATAAAGATGCCTACAGATGTGTAGGTTCAAAGGTCAGTGTTTCACGACAAGTACTCCCTCCACCATTTAAAGAAGGCATTATATTTTAATTTTGCATCTATTATTAGAACATTATTTGCTATTTGTTTTGTAACCCATTGTAAACCACAATACCTAAAATAGTAATAGAAGCCGATCCACTGACTTCCTGTTTGAAATTGCAGAAATGATTGTCCCTGCCTGTTTTAGTGGCATTTAATTTTGACAAGCGGAACATCATTTGTTGTTAACAAATGACTACAAGACATTTTTGAACCCTCCACGTATGATCGAACAATAGAATTACTCCAACATGCAATCAATATGCAACTTTGAGTAAGTTAATTATGCTGAAAACCCCATTACAACATGTCCATTTTTCACATGTCCCCTTTAAGGTTCAATCAGATAAGACTTATTCACCTTTTTAATTCAAATGACATTTTTTATGTTAAGAAAATAAGTAAACCTAATGTTTTTTGTCGTCCTATGGAGTAGTTGCTGTTTTCAAGCAAACATGAGCACAAACTTGTGACTTTGAGGACAACAAAATCAGCCCCTTAAGTGTAACAACATTTGCATTAACGGTTCTTTAAAGTCATGAGAATATAATTGAGCCACAGAGCCAAAGGATTGTCATCTGTCAGCAGTTTGACGGAAGTGCCTGGCTTCAAACCCTGGGACTATCTCACAGAAGGAGAGGAGTCTGAGGATTACTCTTCAAATCCTCGTCCTTGAATGTTCTTGAAGCTAATCTGCACAAGCTCACTTCTGACCACCGCTCTTTAGCATTTTAATTTTTTTTTTTTTTTTTTTTTGACAAACCATAACACCTTAATGCAGTGCCAGGACAAGCTGGTAAAAGCCATCACACCATTCCCAGAGGAGTATAAATACTTTAGTACAATTAAGAGTTCAGACAATTCCTTATTTTAACTCTTTGAAAAGTTTATTTCAGAGGATGATAGATATTTCAGAACTTGGCTCAGTGTGGGAAAGCTTTCTTTGTTATTAAATCTGCAAAAAAAAAAAGAATAAAAAAAGTAAAAAAAAAAAAAGTAAAAAATATAAATATATTGGTGGTGAATGATTTTTTTAAATTTATTTATTTATTTATTTGTAAATTTAAAATGAAAATGAGTTAGTAAGGATAATATTTTGCTTCTGATATGGTTTATTCTTTAGCCTTCTGATTGGACAGACATTTTAGACAAACATTTGGGTTAGACCAGTGCTTCTCAATTATTTTCTGTGATGCCCCCCCTAGGAAGAAGAAAAAATTTCACGCCCCCCTTCCTGCGCGCGGCTATAAATAGTATTATTTGTCTAGAGAATTGTTATTAGAACACCATTGTATCCTTTTATTAACATTATAAACAAACAAAAAAAGAAAGAAACTTACAACAAAGACTGCACTGAGGACTCAAATATGAATGTGTTTTTAATGCAGCTTTGCGCACATTTGTTTACGTTTTACAGAAATGAAACTTAAAACCACCTCATTTGCATAAGCTAAAAGCACTGAAAAAATGCTCTCTCCTTGTGCCACTGATGCGTCAGCTTCTGTCGGACTAAAGGACACGACTCAGTGGAATATACGTGTTTTTTCTGTGACAGAGGATGTTCTGTTAATGGTGAAACTGTGCATAAATCGCATGTGAGAACGCCACTGCCAACTACTGTTGTTGATGTGCAATTACACTTAGTTCTAGTACAGTACAGCAAAAAAACATGTTTCCCAGGGTCATACGCGCCCCCCTGGCATCACGCCACGCCCCCCCAGGGGAACCCGCCCCACTATTTGAGAAGCACTGGATTAGACAGACATTGTTTTTGATTATAATTATTTATTTAATTTTTTTTCTTTTTTTTTCTGTGTCATTTATTTTATGTAGACGCAAAAGAAATACAAAAAGTGGTTGGACAGACACTAAGATAATAGCATGGGAGTTGTGATCCTGAAATAACAATTTCTGGGGCAAAATGAATAAAGTTATTAATTGAAAAAAGAGATGCAAGTATTCAAACAGTAGAGACAGATTTTGTACCGTGGATGCCAATACTGCATTTGCTTTGACAGCCTGGCACACACTACTGTAAAATCCTACAGACACCATTTCAGCCTTTTAACTTAGTCTGCAGAGATTCAAGAGCGCTAAAGTGGGTTACCTGCCAAAAAGAGGCTATACAAGTCCCTTAAGTGAGCATACGGAGGGAGCAGGGGAGATGGGGAGGGGAAAAACAGGACACAAACCAAATGACAAATCGCAATAAAAGAAGAAAGGACATTTTTTCCAAAAGCATGCAGCCTTCGCGGTATCTTTTCTGATCCTACAAGTCAGGGTTGTGCACTTGTATAGTCAGACATTAATCCTGCAGTGCTGTTGCCATATCTCATTCACACATAGGCACTCAGAGGTGTGAAAGGATGCTAGCTAATACATACTAATTTAGGAATTACCTGCTTAGAGGAATTAAATCTGCAGTAGTCTAAGGAAAAGACTGGAGAAATGTGTATTACCTATGGCCAAGTTCTGATAAAAGATTTCATACAAATTAGCATTAAAGAAGACATTTGGTGCATTCCAAGCATATAGCATGCAAATGTACCATGTGTAGATCATTATTTTGCATTCTGTTAATTATAAACAGCATTATTGATCTAAAATGTCCTGATAATAGAAATAGATCCATTGACTTTTGGTTCCAAATTGCAGGGCCTAAACTCTTCATATACACTATATTGTCAAAAGTGTTCACTCACCTACCTTGTCACACATAATGAACTTAAGTAACATTCCAGTCTTAATCCATAGGGTTTAATATGACATCGGGCCACTCTTTGCAGCTACAACAGTTTAAACTCTTCTGGGAAGGCTGTCCACAAGGTTTAGGAGGGTGTTTATGTGAATTTTGGACCACTCTTCCAGAAGTGCATTTGTGAGGTCACACACTGATGTTGAAAGAGAAGGCCTGGCTCTCAGTCTCCGCTCTAATTCATCCCAAAGGTGTTCTATCGGGTTGAGGTCAGTCAAGGTCATCCACTCCAAACTCTCTCATCCATGTCTTTATGGACCTTGCTTTGTGCACTGGTGCACAGTCATGTTGGAATAGGAAGGGGCCATCTCCAAACAAACAAAGTTAGCAGCATGGAATTGTCCAAAATCTCTTGGTATGCTGAAGCATTCAGAGTTCCTTTCACTGGAACTAAGGGGCCAAGCCCAGCTCCTGAAAAACAACCTTACACCATAATCCCCCCTCCACAAAACTTTACACTTGGTACAATGCAGTCAGACAAATACTGTTCTCCTGGCAACTGCCAAGTCCAGACTCGTTCATCAGATTGCCAGATGGAGAAGTGTGATTTGTCACTCCAAAGAACGCATCTCCAATGCTCTAGAGTCCAGTGGTGGCGTGCTTTACACCACTGCATTTGATGCTTTGCATTGCACTCTGTGATGTATGGCTTGGATGCAGCTGCTCGGCCATGGAAAACATTCACTGAAGCTGGTTCAAGTTAGGATCAGTCTCTAGGAAATTACATGCAAAGTACAAGCATTTTTCCCAGGAAGCATGGACCTGGATTTTTAAAAATAATCACAGTTAGGACTCCCTCTTATCTGAATCGTCACTACCTGAACCCCAGCTCCTACAGCCAATCATTAATCAGTCTTTTCATGTAGTATATGTGTTGTTTATTCAGAGTGGGATGAGATCCAGTTTCCACAAGACAATTATAAGAAGAAGACATCCTTTATTTATCCCCCGTAGCGAAATTATTTCCTCTGCATTTGACCCATCCAGGATGCAGTGGGCAGCTCATCTTTCAGATACTGTATTGTGAAGGGTCTTGCCCAAGGACCCAAACTGGCTTGCTCATTGGGGGGAAACTGTAAGACTACAACAGTTTCTTTAAGGTTAGGATGTAGGTTAATGTGAGTCAGGTACCTATGGTTCAAGTTAGGATCAGAGTCCAGGGAATGAATACAAGTCAATGCAACTTCCCCAAGAAGCACGGAAACCCAATATGTATGTTGTATCTTGTAGCTTGTATTACCAATATTAACTTTTTCTGTCTGTCTGTTCAACCTTTCCTTCAAAATTCAGACCCAGTAGTAGTATTTCCCACTTTGATATATATAACAACAATTGTATGCATGCAACTGTACTTAACTGTGACTTTTTTATCGAAACTCCCCCTGGGCGTTTGAGACGTTAGGGCTGCTTAGGAAGGATTATAAAGAACAATAGCACAAATCTGTTTTAGTGGGAGACCTACGCAGACAAACAAGGCCCTCCTCATTCCTCGGGGGCCCACAGAGTCCTGACAGCGTACATCGGCACTGCATGCCAGATCAAAGGCCAAACACAAATTGATTCGGATGCGTGTGAGCGGGTTGAAAATAAAAGAGCTTATAATGAAGCATGTTTACAGCCAGAGACAGGCCAAGTGTCCCCCAGGAGCCATATAATTTACACAGACGGAGGTGGAGAACTTTATGGTGACACACTGGCAAGAGACATGCTCGCGCTGTGGATAAGGACAGCAGTATAAAGCATTACAGAGCGTTTTATTTCACTGTGCAAACATGGTCAGACATTGTGTAAGGCTATGTTTATCTTAAAGGTGTGTTGTGTAACTTTTCTGGTGGAGGGTCTGTCAAATGCTTTTCTCCATGGAGATGTTATTGCTTTGTCTGAACTGTTTCACAGCCTGGCATTAAATTTATCCATCTTCCATTCATTCAATTATGGGTGTTTTTATTGCTCAAAAAACATGCACACCTACAGTTGACTGGCAGTACAGATCTGACCCGTATCTTGGTCTAGTGACATCTCCTACTGGTTTTCACTGAAATACAACGCTGGAAAAAAAAAAAAAAGAGACCACTGCATTTTTTTTTTTTTTAAATCAGCATCTCTACATGTATTACAGCCATTCCATTCCAGCGTCTGTTGAATTCCAACACAAATATATAATATTAATATTGATTTCTGAATTCTTCTTAAGTGTTATTTGTTATTTTGACCATTTGTCATTTTCTGCAAATAAATGCTCTAAACGATAATATTTTATTTTGAATTTGGGGGAAATGTTGTCAGTAGTTTATAGACTCAAACAAAAATGTTCCTTTTGTCCAAACACATACCTATAAGTAGTAAAATCAGAAAAACTGATAATTTTGCAGTGGTCTCTTATTTTTTTCCAGAGCAGTAGTTGTGTATAACCATACTGTGAATTCCAAGCAAAGCAATTACAATGTCATGGAGACAAAAATTTACCCCCCCCCCCCTCCCCCCCTCCCCCACACACACACACACACACACACTAGAAAAGATACACAGTGCACTTTTAAGGCTATGTTTATCTGAAGAGTTATTTTGTATGTGTCACAATGGAATTACATTTTTTTTTCCCCTCAGCCATAAATTGTACTCAAGTAAGAGTATTGTTAATTCAAAATAATATTACTCAAGTAAAAGTACGGATTGAATCAAGCGATTACTCTAATGAGAGTAAAAAGGGAGGGAAACTACCCAAGTAAGAGTAACTGTCAAGATGTAAAATCACATTTATAATTTGAAGGACAAAACATTAAATAATGCACAAAATCTGGTATTTTCAAAATAAAGTAAAGACACAAAATGAGACAATCTACATTATATCTGAAGAAACAAGAAACACTAATGTCCAAATCATTTCATGTTGTCACCATAAAGTCTCTTGTAGACTAAAGCTGTGCCCCATTACTCCATCTTACCCCTTCCCCTACCCCTTTATTTACGTCTTTGTCTTGTCCCTCGATAACGAGTTGAGAGGGCTCAGGGTACGAATGTTCCCCTAAGAAATGGGACACTACTCGATTACCGTTTGCGTCATTTTAAAAAATATTTTATTATTACAAGGTACCTATTTTAACACCACAATAACATTCGCAAAGCACTCAGGAGACACATCGGGGAATGTGGGCACGGGAATAAACACCACTGGGCACAAGGGCTAAGAGAAACAGGGGGAGTGTAGAGGACCAAAGGGATTGTCTCAGGTGAAGAAAGGGGGTCTGGGGGAGAGCAAGGGCGATGCAGTGTCCAGGGAAGGTCCAGACGACAGGGTCCAGGGTGGACAGGAAGTCCAACCGAGGGGAACCGGTTCGGGAGATGGAGAAAAGCGTATTGTCTGGAGTGAAGGTGTTGCAAAACTCAGTTTCTCTTGCGGAGTGGAGATGGTGAACGTGGGCGCGAAGGAGCGCTGTGAAGAGGGGGCAGTGCTCTGCTGCACTGCCGCCGTGGAGGTGGTGGTTTCATGCCACGAAGATAGAATATCTGGCCATGGACAGGACGAGGCGGGCGGCGTCCCCGTTGATCATGGCAGCATCCGGCCCCCGAGGTCGCTGCTGGACAGGTCCGAAGAGGCAGAACCAGAGCTCGGGGTCATCGATTCCATGGGCCGCTGGCGGTGGGAGCCTCAACACCAGCCTCCGAGCGAGAAGGTCCAGTAGTCGGGTCCAGAAGCGCAGCACGACAGCACACCAGCACACCGGGCGGCCAGATGGAGGAGGTCTTCAGGCGCCTCACCGCATGCCGGACAGTCACAGCCGTACCTGTCTGGGTGTATTGCGTGCAATCTGGTGCAGCTGTATATGATCCTGTGTCTCAACTTAAAGTCAAAATTACTGACTTGGGGTGGGGTGTACCAATTATATACGTGAGCCCAGATGGAGGTAGTGTCATATGTGGGAAATGTCTGTGACCATCTGTGTTCTGCAGAAGGGCGCCGAGCAACCCCGACCACCAACAGCCGGTAGAAGGTGTGCATCTTCGTCTCCGTCAGTCTCGACATCCTCTCCCCCCATACAATATCAAAATCGCACTCAGAAGAACACTCGCCTTCTTCTTCTCCATTTGCCTGTCTCAAACAGGTCACCCCACTTCGTCAAGACAGAGGACTGGATCAGACTTGCCTTCCTGAGAATTTCGGCTCTCCTAAACCCAACCCTAGCCCTCATAAACCTGCGCCTGATTTCCTCTATGTCAAATCCGCCTGAGACATCTATAAGCTGTCCTACCTGTTTAATCCCCACTCTCTCCAGAACCCCACTGAACACCTCTACCTGGTTGCTTCGTCTACAGAGGCGACAACAACTGACGCAAACAAACGTAAACAAATGTCAAGGATTATCGGGTACCTCAGCTCCACAAAAAAACTAGCTTGTTTATACATGAAAGTGCAATGAAAAAGATAACGTCGGCTAAACAGACATCACTACAATTAAAACCGCAACAACAGTTCACTAAAAGTAACGTAGAACATAAGCGTCATAAACATAAGCGTCATAATTGTAAACAATGCTAAACTGTCGATAATTACATCTGCTGAAAATACATTTTTGAGACTCCTTGGCCGGTCGATGTGATGCTGCCATCCTGATCCCAAAACCTGCCTGAGCTTGTAGGCGTACCCCTTCGTTTTAAGTTTGGTTGAGAGCTTATTTCGTTTCAAGGAGTATGTAGCCCTCGGTCGTGGCCCTAGCCCTTGATCAAAATTAGAATCAGGACACCCCTTGCCCTCATATGAACGCACAAAAGGGGTAGGGGTAAGATGAAGGGGTAAGACAGAGAAATGATACTGTTACTTCAATTAAAAAATATTACTCACGTAGGAGGAAAAAGTATGCTGCTAGAAAAGTACTCAGAAAAGTATATATGTTTTTTAAAATGTACTCAGGTAAATGTAGCTGAGCACCGACCTGTGAATATTTGGGACAGCTTGGTTTAAAGGTAACCAGAGCTCTGACCAGAGTTGTTAGGAAAGGCGGCTGACAAAACTGTTGGTGCAGAATGGCAGCTACATCTCTGTTAGTCTGTATTGAAAGTATTAAAGTCCTGTATTTATGTATACATTTTAGATATCTGTACATTTGATACTTTTTACTTTGAATTCACTACATTTGAGAGCAGGTGTCTGTACTTTCTGCTCCACTACATTTTTGAGCTGGACTGTATTTTTTTATTATAGTTTGAGACCTGAAAAAGGCGGTTCATTTTTAACACATTCATAGTCTGAGCAAACAAAAAGAAGCAAATAAAAACATAGATTCAATTGTTTCTCTTGAATCCCTACATTTGAAGCTTTATTAGATCTTAAAATCTGTGCAAAATACTTGTACTTTTTAACTCTTTAAGTATGTTTTTAAATGTGAACCTTAATACTTTTGCTTAAGAAGATTTTTCATGTGATCTTCTTGAACCCCTTGCCTGTGAATATGTGCGAGTTATTGGCGGCGGTCAGTAGAGATTGGCCTTATTGCATCAGTCATTTGCCTTGGGAATGATATGAAGATCTAATATTGTGATATAGCGGTACCCTCTGGAGCAGCTGTAGCCCTGACGATGGAGCTCTGCAGATGCTAAAAACACTTAGAATGACAGATAATGGATTTGTGGAGGGGAAGCAGAACTTTTAACTTATGAAACAACTTTAAAAGCCTGAGAAGAGTGGGCTGTAATTGAGTAAAGGCCACAGTTAAAAAGTGTTTGGTCTAGCATTATATCATCTATTATATCATTTTTTCTTTCATAATATACATTTGAGACCATATTGTCCTGGCATAGTCTAGTGGTTAGACACGGAGCCAGAGATAAATGCAGAAGAATATATATATATATATATATATATATATATATATATATATATATATATATATATATATATATAATTTTCAAACTGGACTAAACTTACCTCATCAGCCATAAAAACAACACTTTACAAAGGCGAGTGGATCTGGAGATCTTGTCTCCGATTTCAGAGGGTGTGACTGACAGGCAGATTAACCAATCAGATAGACACATGGTCCATTATCTACTTTACAGCTTTGGAAAAAAATAAGAGACCACTGCATTTTTTTCTGAAATCAGCATCTCTACATGTATTACAGCCATTCCATTCCAGCGTCTGTTGAATTTCAACACAAACACAAAGCTGAGCTACTTCAGTTCTTGCACCAGGAGTGGAATAAAGTCACCCAAGAACAATGTGAAAGACTTGTGGAGAGCATGCCAAGACGCATGAAAGCTGTGATTAAAAATAAGGGTTATTGCACCAAATATTGATTTTTTAAAACTCTTCTCAAGTGTAAACATTAGTATTATGTTGTTTTAAAATGAATTTGATCTTGTTTCTTTGCATTATTTGAGGTCTGAAAACATGTATCTTTTATTTTCTGCAAATAAATGCTTTAAACGATAATATTTTTATTTGGAATTTGGGGAAAATATTGTCAGTAGTTTATAGACTCAAACAAAAATGTGCCTTTTGCCAAACACATACCTATACTGTAAGTAGTAAAATCAGAAAAACTGATAATTTTGCAGTGATCTCTTATTTTTTCCAGAACTGTATTATTTATCTCATGTATAAAAAGGTATATATTTTATTCTGAATGTAATGAGAATTTTCAAGAGATGTCTTTCGCATTTGAGAGACACATGCTACAAATTATCGGCCATATTTGAATTGATTCAAGTTTGCATGGAGGATTTAAACTCTCCATTACCAAGTTCCAGTTCCTTCTGGATAACAACAGAATGTAGAAGTGACTGGCTGGTCAGGTAAGGACTAAACTGGATTTATACAAATGGCAGTGTTGTAGTTCCATGGATCACATTAGATTAGATTACAATAGCAGCTCGTGAACTGGCCTGCTCTCCATATTACCTGGAATCAATGAGTGCACCGGTGCTGAAAACAGCGAGAGCACAGAGTGTGTTCTCCTCATTTGCTCCTCTGAGGAAGAACCAGGACAAAGAGGGGCTGTAACCTGAGGATGTATGCCTGGGCCTGACAGTATCACGGCCAATTAGGCCACTGATAATGCCACTTAATTAAGCATGCATTGGTGCTTGGAGGACCGGGCCCAGCAAAGGGAGCACTAAATACCAACTATTGCACTGTGAGGCAAATACGATTGTAGGGCACATGAGTGGAGATCTGCTCTGTGGGCTGGAGTATGCTTCCTTACTAATTTATCTTCTTTCCTCAAAATAGTTCCATGATGCATTGGGGGGCTTGATCTTAAATTAGCAGAGGTTTAAGTGAACTGTTTTTACTTGAGATGTGAAGTGTACAAGTAGCCCCAGGTTAAGTGGCCTTGTTACAGAATAGTGTTATTGTACCATCAACTACAGCTTTCACAGATTCATTTTTTAGTTAACAAATACTAACATTTAATATTCTGTATAATAAAATGTGCTCCCCCGTCTGTCCTAATATTATGAAGATGAAAAGGTTTTTTTTTTAAAAAAAAAAAAAAGCTTTTTCATCTGCATATAAACTGTTATTCATCACATGTTTTAAAAATGGTTAAGCATGTGAAGGGCATTCACACTTTCAAGCACTCACAGCCAGTGAATGCAGTAACAAAGGAGACAGCGGAACTTGAAAAGCCAACCTTCTGGTTAAGAAATCAATACGATTACTACTACTACTACTACTACTACTAGTATTACTACCACTACTACTACTACTACTACTACTACTAATAATAATAATAAACACAAAAACTGAACATTGTGTTGGGGGTTACAGGTAATTTTGATTTCAATGTCATACCAAGTAATACTATGGCAAGTATTGTAATATTGATCTGATACTGATCCCAATGAGTTCTATAGTAAAATGCAGACTACTTTAAGAATTTTACCTTGGAATATAGATGCTATCATTATTTTCACTACCCTAGCTTGAACTGACTAAACTAAACAATAAATGAATGTGGAGAAAATATAATAATAATAATAATAATAATAATAATAATAATAATAATAATAATAATAATAATAATAATAATAATAATAATAATAATAATAATAATAATACATTAAAAAGGAAATTTTTTTACACATTTTAATTTATTTTTTTTTATTTTTTTTCTGTATTTCTTGGTATATTAGCCTACTTTTGCCTCATCAGGTATATATCACCCCCAATTTACACCAAAGCTCTAACAGCGTCAACGGAATGGTAAATGGTCACATTTTTATATAGCACTTTTCCACCTTCAAGGCACCCAAAGCGCTATACAACAAGGAACCACTCATCCAATCACACACCCATTCACACAGACACCGGTTGCGAGGTCGGTTAAGTGTTTTGCCCAAGGACACAACGGCAGCATCCATCTGTGGGAGCTGGAATCATACCTGCCAACCTGTGGGTCAGTGGACAAATGCTCTACCAACTGAGCTACTGCTGCCCCTTGGAGCGTCTCCAGGCTTTTTAGCAAGGGCAAGACAGGAAGTAAGCACGGGGTTTCAAAATAAACTTCCAATGCCCTTTCAAAATACATTTTCTAAAACCACTACAGTCACATAAACACAAAGTGTCACAGGAGCAGCTCTGTTGCCTCTGATGTAAAATGACAGTAAATTGGCGCTTTTAAAAGTACGCACGTATGCAGCTTTGCCCAGGTCAGACTATTTTGCCATTTTTCTTCCATATTCTATACTCTAAAATTTAACCTTGAAGTTGTTTACCCATACCATGTGTTAGAGAGGCGGGCACACTGTAGCAGCAGCAGCAGTAGCAGCAGTAGTTTCTTGCGCAGATGGACCTCCACTGACGAGGAATCATTAGCTGGTAAATGACTAAACTCCAGTCAAACTAATCCCCAAAAGCATTCACATAGAGTGGCATTATCTGGAGCCAACACAGTGCATTTGTTCTGGCTGTAGGCAGAGGTCCCCTGGAGGCAACAGCGATCGCTAACACACCTCGCTCACTATAGGCTATCGACTCAAATCAATTACAGGCCCATTTACTTAATGAGCTAAGTCAACGTCTGTGTCGTGTGGGCGCTCTTCTCCACGCTCCGTCAGCCGCTCTGGACAAGAACCAGAGTCTGTGTTTACTGAAGAGAGCACAGCCACACGCTGAAAGGGAGATACTGTACAGTGCAATGTAAACAGGAATAAGTATTGGGAGTGCATTAAGTCGTGCTGTCTGAAACAAGCAATTAATATAAACATAACAACTATTATTAAAGGTGCACTGTGTAGCTTTTCTGCTGGAAGATCCATCACCTGCTTGTCTTCATGGAGATGTTGTTGCTTAGGCTGCGTCCCATTTCTCTGTCTTACCCCTTCGTCTTACCCCTACCCCTTGGTTTTGCGCGTTCATGTGAGGGCAAGGGGTGTCCCGATTCTAATTTGGATCAAGGGCTAGGGCCACGACTGAGGACTACATACCCCTTGAAACAAAGTAAGGGGTACGCCTACAAGCTCAGGCAGGTTTTGGGATCAGGATGGCAGCGTCACATCGACCAACCAAGGAGCCTCATAAATGTATTTTCACCAGTTGTAATTATCGATTAACAGTTTAGCAGGTTTACAATTATGACGCTTATGTTCTACGTTACTTTTAGTGAACTGTTGTTGCGGTTTTAATTGTAGTGATGTCTTTTTAGCCCACGTTATCGTTTTCATCGAACTTTCATGTCGAAACAAGCTAGTTTTTTTGTCAAGCTGAGGTACCCGATAATTCTTAACATTTGTTTACGTTTGTTTGCGTAAATTGTCGCCTCTGTAGATGTAGCAGCTAGGTACAGGCAAGGGATGATGACGCAAATGGTAATCGAGTGGTGTCCCATTTCTTGTGTGTCCCTCTCAGCTCGGTATCGAGGGGCAAGACAAAAACGTATATTCCCGTGCCCACATCCCCCGATGTGTCTTCTGAGTGCTTTGCGAATGTTAATGTGGTGTTAAAATATGTACCTTGTAATAATAAAAGATTTTAAAAAAAATAAAACATAAATAAAAAAAATAAAGGGGTAGGGGTAGGGGAAGGGGTAAGATGGAGTAATGGGATGCAGCCTTAGTCTAGAATGTTCCACGGTAGAGATTAAACCTATTTCAATGGAGACAACTGTAGGGTACATTACAGGTCAGATCTGTGGAAAGGAAAGCCTATGCATACGGAATTATTGTGGTTTTTAGCAACAGAAACAACTATAATGGATAAATCCTAGATAGATGTGTTCAGTGTCATACCATAAATATTCCAAGCAAAGCAATAACATCTCCACGGAGACAAGCAGGTGACGACCCATCACCAGTAAAGTTGTGCACTGCATCTTTAAGATTAAAGTACACTCTGTAGCAGTGGTTCCCAACCTTTTTTGTCTTGCGTACCCCCAAAAGCATTGTCTCACACTCTTGAGTACCCCCTATATCATGCCATTGAGCCATCTGCTTTCTTCATGGAGATAGATAAGGGTTATTTTATAAAGTGAAATATGAGTGACTGAAGAACAGCATCTCCATGGAGACAAACTTCATTCTCCAATTTTATTTTCTTAATCAATACGCGATACACGTAGAATTTGGCAACATTGCGTAGTAATTTTTCTAGCACGGAAGTCGGTGTTATTGTTTCTTTTATTAATTTGTTTTAGATGACTATTGTGATTTTAAATGTGCAAATTATAACATATTGATCCACGGGTGTCATAGATTATAACTATACAGTAGACTCAAGCACAATATGTTTTCTTTAATGTTCATTGTTAACTAAAGTAAAAAGCTGTAGCCTATCAGCCATTATTTTTTGCCATTCAAAAAATAATATTTAAAGGTGAACTGTGCAACTTTGTGATGAAAGGTCATGCACAATCTTGTCTCCATGGAGATGTTATTGCTTTTGTCTATAATGGTCCATAGAACGGTCTTCTGTGGAGACAGATAACCTCTCTTTTGTCTCCTTCAATAAAACACTTTATTAATTAATATACATGATAGATACATTTAATGCAATACTGTGGAACATTCAGGGAAAAACAATAGCCAAGCAAGTGGTGGTCCTTAAAGATCCCATGACATGGTACTTCTTGATGCTTTTATATGGCTCCTTAATGGTTCCCTAATACTGTAAATGAATCCTTCTTCAAAATCAACACTCAGTGCATGAGAAACAGAGATAAGATGAGAAAGAGTCATAAATATCTCTCTCAGAACAGGTCATAATGGGCGTTGTTGCTTGAATGCAAATGAGGAGAAAAGAGCTGGCCAATAGTAGAGGGTGGGGGCGTGGCCAAACGCTCCGCTCAGAGCTGTCAGCTGTGCCCTCTGATCCATTTCCTTGTTTTTGCACGGGGGAGAGATTTGAAGCGTTCCATTGAAAAATAAACACATTTCCACATAAAATAAAATTAAACCACTGCTGTTCAAAGGTCCAGAGGCTCAGATAAAGGACTTCCGAGCCTAGAAACACTCGGACGTGCCTCCAGGCAAATAAAAAAAACGCATTTCGCATTGCCTAGCGCATTCGCAGTCCAAACTCTCTGGGCGTGATTTACAGAGACGCTGAGTTCAGACAGACGGGGGTGGAACTGCATTTGCATTTCTTTTTTCGATCTGACGTCAATCAGGTGCCTTGTTCAAACTCGCCTGTTTGAGCTCCGAATTTTTGTAACGCAGAAAAGGATCGCAAATGCTCAGTTTAGACATTTCGCTACTTTTACTCCTGGGGGGGCGGGGGCTAAACAGGGTAGGGGAGCTCACATTAACGTTCAAAAACCTCAGAAAGTGAAAATTTCATGCCATGGGACCTTTAAGCCAAAAAAGTTACATATTGCACCTTTAAATTTACACATACCTACTTTTACATACGTTCCAGCAAGATTTAACCAATTTAATCTGTGATAATATGAAATCAGCAGTTTTAAGGCCAGTATACACTAGTTTAATGCACCTTTAATGATGCCAAATTCAAATACTGTTCAATTGCATCTTTCTTTTAAAACTGAAATGCTTCCAACTACCCCCTAGCAAGTGCTCACATTGCCCCAGGGTTCCACATACCCCAGTTGGGAAACACTGCTCTGTTATACCTATGGAGTGTTTTATCCTCTGCATTTGACCCATCCTCCAGTGCTGCTGGGACAACCTGTCAGAGGGTACCACAGCGCCATTTCCAGCATACCTTGGCTGGAGGATTGCACCTCTTGAGAAGAGTTATCTAACAAAGGTGTGGGAAAGCATCTGCTGATTTTTGTTTTCTTTAGATACCTTAGAAACAAAAGTTAGCCTAGTCCTGACCAAGTTATTACAGTTATTACAGCAACTCTGGTTAGCTATGTTGGTAGATTGGAATTGAGGATTTGATGAGCCTGAATTGCCCAAATAAGCCAGAGTTTAGTAGTGTCATAGGATACTCAAGTCAACTCGGTGATCAATTTGTAACATTTGGAGAAGACCAGCCAAAGGAAAAAGTGAGCAAAATCAAAACCAAGATCTGAAACTACAAGCTACTGTTATTTTTGCAATGATAAACTGATAATAATAATAATAATAATAATAATAATAATAATAATAATAATAATAATAATAATAATAATAATAATAATAATAATAATAATAATATAAATAGCCTAGTGCATTGAGACGGGCAGTGATAGAGACAGAACACACAGACACGCTGAGACTAAATGGTGTGAATAATTGAGTTGGAGGTGGCAGTTTAATGAGGTGAGAGGGAGAGTGATCGCGGAGAAGGCCAAGTTTCCCAGTGAGGCCCTCTCAGCAGGAGCGACTAGCGGTGTCTGCTAGCACATGCTAATCATGTGAGGACTTCCACTGATTACTGCTAAATACCAGGGGAAGATGTGCTCGTGCATTTGGAGTCTCACAACGTCCTTAGTGTAAAGTGGGGAAATTAGCAGTTTAGAAGTGAGGTGCAATAGTAGAGAGAGGAAAATGAAAATAATTATATCTGTCCACAACGGATTCACTAAGCTTAAAGCAGACCGATTATGCAAAATTGACTTTTCAGAGCTTTTAACTCATTTGCCATCTCATTGTTTTATTTGGAATGATTTGTGCATGTATGAGCAATCTTTAATCACTTATTTTCAAGATGCCATATTGCAAATCAACCCCCACTTTCACTACCACCTACATACGCCCACTGCTCTGTACTTTCTCTGCTCTGTTCTCCAATTTTATTTTCTTTATCAACATGCGATACACGTAGATGTGAACCAAAGTAAAAAGCTGTAGCCTATCAGCCATTATTCTTAGCCATTCAAAAAATATATATTTAAAGGTGAACTGTGCAACTCTGTGATGAAAGGTCTAGCACAATCTTGTCTCCATGGAGATGTTATTGCTTTGTCTATAATGGTCCACAGAATGGTCTTTTGTGGAGACAGAAAACCTCTCTTTTGTCTCTTTCAATAAAACACTTACTCTAATTAATATACATGATAGATACATTTAATGCCATACTGTGGAACTTTAAAGATCCCATGACATGGTACTTCTTGATGCTTTTATATGGCTCCTTAATGGTTCCCTAATACTGTAAATGAATCCTTCTTCAAAATCAACACTCAGTGCATGAGGAACAGAGATAACCTGAGAAAGAGTATTTTTTCTCACTCTGAACACTCTATAATGGGTGTTGTTGCTTGAATGCAAATGAGGAGAAAAGAGCTCGCCAATAGTAGAGGGTGGGGGCGTGGCCAAACGCTCCGCTCTCCGCTGTAGCTCACAGCTGATCCATTTCCTTGTTTTTGCACGGGGGGAGAGATTTGAAGCGTTCCATTGAAAAATAAACACATTTCCACATAAAATAAAATTAAACCACTGCTGTTCAAAGGTCCAGAGGCTCAGATAAAGGACTTCCGAACCTAGAAACACTCAGACGTGCCTCCAGGCAAATAAAAAACGCATTTCGCATTGCCTAGCGCATTCGCAGTCCAAACTCTCTGGGCGTGATTTACAGAGACGCTGAGTACAGACAGACGGGGGTGGAACTTCATTTGCATTTCTTTTTTTCGATCTGACGTCAATAAGGTGCCTTGTTCAAACTCGCCCGTTTGAGCTCCGATTTTTTGTAACAACTTTTACGCAACTTTTAACCATGGGGGGGCCCTAAACAGGGTAGGGAAGCTCACATTAACGTTCAAAAACCTCAGAAAGTGAAAATTTCATGCCATGGGACCTTTAAAAACTGCTGCTAAGGACTACTGTTGCACTGTTGCACATTTACTACTGAAACTACTACTGTAACTACTACATTTATTTTTATCTTTGCACATTTCACTGCTGCATCTTCCTTTGCACATTTTGGACATCTGTAAATGGGTATTTATTTATTCTTTGCACTACTTTCACATTTTGTCTTAGATAGTTTTTGTATTGTCCTTATATTGTATTTTGTACACTGTCTTTTTTGCACTGCTTCGCCAGAGAGAAACGAAATTCCGATTCACTGTATGGCAGAATTGACAATAAAGCTGACTTTGAACTTTGAATTCAGGGAAAAACAATAGCCAACCAAGTGATGGTCCTTGGACCAAAAATGTTACATATTGCACCTTTAAATTTACACTTACCTATTTTACATACGTCCCAGCAAGATTTAACCAATTTAATCTGTGATAATATGAAATCAGCAGTTTTCATGAGCATAAAAGCCAGTATGCGTTTAGCTTCTATCAGTGTCATTAACATGTTATATGAGCACAGACTACAATTTTCAGAGCCCATCAACTCAAAAACCAATGTAAATATGAATATACCTCAAATATCATTTTTATCGTAAAACTAAAACTCAAAATTCAATCATAAATCCTGGATTTGAAGTTGCAATCACCTAATTTAAAATGGTTTTCTTCTCTTTTTATCTTAATTCAAGCAGATTTTTATTAGTTTTTTTTCTTATTTTAAGTAGAGAGTTGTTTTTGTTTTCCTAAGTGAAGCAAGATGAATTTTGCTCCACTAATGGATCATTTTGCTTATCAAGTAGAATTTATTCAAATTGTGATCAAACTTTCTTCACTGAACTAATTTGAACTTGACTTGACTAGATTTGAATTTCCCTTAATTTCAGCTCTTATCTCAAGCAAAAATGAAGACGAACACACTTAACTCTAACACTAACCAATTTCCACTTATTTCTCTGGTGAACATATTTCCGGTGCACAGGTTGTAAATCAATGAGCTCTTAATTTAGCACAACACCTGGCTAAGACGCTAACACATCACACCTCACTTCTTCCACGGGGGGTTGACAGACAGAAAAGCTATGAGGATGTCAGGAAGCCGTACAGCTTAATAGCTAATTGGTGTCTAAGGCGTATAACAGCTAAGCACTCCATACTTTATTATTATCATCAACATTAGAACAACTGTGGTGCTTCGTGGATGACAAGTCTCGTTCAAGCTGAGAGGTAACCTTGAGGAACTGTCAGGCCTCTTGAAAGACGCCCTGAAATCCTCAATGCACTGTCAGCCTGTCACCGCCAGTTTGCCTGTGCGCAGAACTAAGCGAATGTGGCGTCTGAGTCTACAATATGGCCACGCAGACTGTTGTACAGATCAAGCAGTGTGTTTATCAGAGGAGACGGCTGCTTCCAATACCACAGCTTATGGTTTAGACAAGAGACCTTCGCATAGTGCTGTCATGTAGAGAAGGGAGCAAAGAAGGGGATTTTGTATTTGCGGTGTGAAGTAGATGATATATTTGCTTTTGTTTGTGCAATGGTTTATATATTCTTCTTCTTGCCATGGTGAGGACTATAGTTTAAGAATAAGAAAGGCAATAGCTCCTCGGGTAAAAGTGGACAGGATTTATCACATTGTGGCAACTACTATCCGGATATTCAATTCATGGGGACGTGACTTCCATATAAGGACACAAATCAGGTCCCTGTGAGGTCGATCCTTTATTTTTATTAAACCAGCAGCATTCTTTAGAGCTGCATTGTTTGACTTTCCTGTTGGATTGCTGGTGAATTGTTTGTTTCCAGGGTTAGGGTAATTTTATACAGCAATGGTGTTGAATCTAACTATTCCAAAGAAGCAAGCAAGTGACCCTACAAGGCCAAGTTACTGGTCAGATCTGTGGAGGCTGACAATGATAATACATATTTTATTTTTGAGAGATAATTCACTGTAATTCACTCAACCCTTGAGCACTATCGCTGGGTGATTTTTACCCGAGCAAAATTATTTACATGATTTTCAATATGTTGCATTTTTCTGAGTGTCATGGGTCCCTGAGGAGCTTCACCATTGTTTTTGACATCTTTGAAGGTGTAGGTGTTTCCCTACCCCAAAGCCCACTTTTTCCTACAGGCTTTCGGGTGATTTTCACCTGGCAATAGTGAAAGAGGAATGTAAGAATGTAATGAAGAAGAATGTAATGAATTTAATGTAAGAGGATGTAAAAAATATGTAAGTAAGAGTGTCCTGGAATGTGTATCTATCCTTATTTAGTGCAGTGGTTATGAATAAATATCACAAAGTGGTGATTTCAAAGGGAATTCTTATGGTGAAAACAATATTTTAGTCAACTGGTCATTTTTACCCACCGAAAAACTATTTTTTGTTCTTCTCTCCTGTAACTGTTTGTGTGTCAAGGAGTCTGTTTATTTGTTTATTTAAGGATCTGTGCTTCACCAGGGAAGTCTCACATGTCCCAGGAATGGGTGGACCAAAGACCAAGTTTCCAGTATCTTTTTATTATTATTATTATTATTATTATTATTATTTTTATTTTTATTTTTATTTTTATTTTTATTTTTTTTTTATTATTATTTTTTTATTTTTTTTATTATTTTATTTTATTTTATTTTATTTTATTTTATTTTATATTTTTTTAATTTATTTTTTTAATTTATTAATTTAATTTATTAATTTAATTTATTAATTTAATTTAATTTAATTTAATTTAATTTAATTTTTTTTATATTATTTATTTTATATTATTTATTTTATATTATTTATTTTATATTATTTATTTTATATTATATTTTATATTATTTATTTTATATTATTTATTTTATTTTATTTTATTTTATTTTATTTTATTATTATTTTATTTTTTTTTTACAATTTTTTTTTTTAGTTTAGTTTAGTTTAATTTAATTTAATTTAATTTAATTTATTTTATATTATTTATTTTATATTATTTATTTTATATTATATTTATTTTATATTATATTTATTTTATATTTATTTTATATTATTTATTTTATATTATTTATTTTATATTTATTTTATATTATTTATTTTATTTTATATTTATTTTATATTTATTTATTTTATATTATTTATTTTATATTTATTTTATATTATTTATTTTATTTTATTTTATTTTATTTTATTTTATTTTATTTTTATTTTATATTTATTTTATATTTATTTATTTATTTATTTTATATTTATTTATTTATTTATTTTATATTTATTTATTTATTTATTTTATATTTATTTATTTATTTATTTTATATTTATTTATTTATTTATTTCATTATTTATTTCATTTTGTTACACATGCCACAGTTGAAAATAAAAGAAAACCACTCTAATTTTATCATGTATATCTATTTTTCATGACAAGTATTTTTTGTTGGGTATATTATATCAGGCAAAAATTACCCTGGTGTTAATTTTTATAGCAAAAGTGTTTTAGGGTTAACATAGGTAGTTTTATAGCATACTGTAGAATATTCCAGGCAAAGCAGTAACATCTCCATGCAGACAACAAGCTTCCACAGGTGCATACTGCCATTGTATCCATGTGCAAAACACTTAATCCCACATGCCTTACCTCCTGTGTTTGCGTATATCGTGTAAGAATGTGTTAATAGGTGATGCTTTGAATGCCTATTTGAGGTAAAAAAAAAATAAATAAAAAAAAAGCACTATACATATGGACATTTATTTTATAACATCTAACTGAAAGCTTGCCACCACAAAGGAGCTGAGTGCAATGTAAGAAACACCACATTAAAATAAATTGCATTTTAAATGATATGTGTGAGAAAGTACATTTGCATAATAGTTTTAAAATTGACCTTACCTGAAGTTGACACAGCGTCGCAGCACATAGATAAAAGAGAAGAACATGTTAGAAGATTACTTTTATTCTATGCCACTGTACACAAGCAACACCAACGCACACAGACATACAGTATTTCTCTATAAAAGTCAATCAGTGGAGTGAATCAGTGGAGTGGAGTTTGTCTTGTCTTGTTTCAAATTATTTTTTCAATTCAATTCATGTAAGATCTGAAATTTCCTTTTGCTTCTTAGAAAATTCCACTGTTTAAAACCACTGCAGTTGTTCCATTTTTCACAGGTTATACAAAATCCCTCCAGACCCTGGTAAATATTGCAGCTTCCCCCAGAATCACTCATAAAACAGACTTTCTTGTCTGCGTTTGGACAAAGGACAAGCTCACCTTTTCAGTTTCGAGCTGTCTGGACAATGTCTCGCAACTGTCCATCAATAAAGACTAAATATGAGACAAAACATTATAATATGCACTTAGGCTGATTTAAACTGACGGATAAAATGACCTCAAGAACAAAAGGGGTGAGGGAGAGCAGCCCTGTACGGTCCATGGAATACAGCAGCTGCGAGTGTCTGTGAAATTTGAAACGTGAGGAGAGGTCAGGAACACACGAGGGGTTTGTTTTCACAGCCACATGCATTATAGAAATAAGGTCAGAGTGTTGCTAAGAATTAATGTAGTATCGATACATCTTTTATGAATTATCTCAACTTAAACTGTCCGTGTTAAGACTGAAAATGAATTGAACATGCATTTTTAAAACTCTTTCAATTATAGATGATCACTGAGCATTTCATTGTAGTGTCCATATCCTATTTTACCCCATATTTTATTGTATTTAGTGATAATTTGTGAAGCTTTATTGATCGACAAGTTAAATTGTTACATTGAAATGTAACGAATCGGGGTGGGTTAATATACGTTTTTCTTCTTCCCACTCCTTTTTGAGAAATGTGCTTTTCTGTTGTTTTTACAATGTATGTACAGCTCTAGAAAAAAAATAAGAAACCACTGCATTTTTTTTTTCTGAAATCAGCATCTCTACATGTATTACAGCCATTCCATTCCAGCATCTGTTGAATTCCAACACAAACACAAAGCTGAGCTACTTCAGTTCTGGCACCCAAAAGTCACCCGAGAACAATGTGAAAGACTTGTGGAGAGCATGCCAAGACGCATAAAACTGATTAAAAATAAGGGTTATTGCACCAAATATTGATTTCTGAACTCTTCTTAAGTGTAAACATTAGTATTATGTTGTTTTAAAATGAATTTCATCTTGTCTGAAAACATGTATATTTTTTGTTCTTTTGACCATTTGTCATTTTCTGCAAATAAATGCTCTAAACGATAATATTTGTATTTGGAATTTGGGGGAAATGTTGTCAGTAGTTTATAGACTCAAACAAAAATGTTCCTTTTGCCCAAACACATATCTATAAGTAGTAAAATCAGAAAAACTGATAATTTTGCAGTAGTCTCTTATTTTTTTCTAGAGTTCTATAATATGTATATAATTATTGTTTCTGTCTTGGCACAAAATTGAAATGAATACAAATCTATCAATCAATCAATCAAATTATTTGGACACAATAGCTCACATGTCACAATAAATATAATAACAACATAAAATAAGTAAAAGATAATAAATAAAAAAGTACCAAAAATAGCACAGGTGTCAATAAAGCATAATTATATAAATGTTGACAAGTAAAAATAAAAAAAAATATAGAAATATAGTAATACAAATATATCTCAGTTGTAGATGCCATGAAAATAATGACTGACAGGCATAGACAATTTTATTTATTTATTTATTCTGTGATATGGATCTAAAATGTGGTATTAATTTACTAAAGAGATTCATTTAAAATGTTTATCACTTGCAATCTGAACTTTAGCAAGGAGAAGGCCATGGGTGGTGGAAGAGAAGATCTAGCGGTTCAGAAAAACCACTAAGAGCTCATAACAGTTGATTTTGCATAACATCTCCTTTACTCATATTCATTCACGTATATTCTTATTGTGTTATATGACCACTAATGCTTTTAAATATCCATTGTTGTATACATACTCTTGTTACAGTCACTTTGATTGGAAAAATGACACTGGCTACTTCCTGGAGGTAGGTGGCTGTCAGCACACTAATTACTGGAACTTCACATTGCAGAGCCTTATTTAGCCCTGTATCATTGCTGGTATGACTAGACAATCAGACGTTAGACTTTCTGGTGGCTGTCTTGGTCTTTATTTCGTTTAAATAAATTGACTGTTGTGAGCTTTCCGCCATGATGCTTTACATAATTATTCGAGTAACCTTTTATTATTAGTCTGACTTCATCTCCAAAGCTCAAAATCAAAAGCTCCCTTTTACCTTTTGTTTAGTAGAGATCAATAATTCCAGGACTCAGATAATCCAAATGATTCTAGTGAAGGTGTATGGAGTTTAAAAACGCAGTAGAGCACTTCCTGTAATACTACATGACATTACAATGTGAGTGTTTTCCATTTGGGAGAAGAACTAGGGAGAAGCCTAAATATGCAGAGTTTGTGTGTTAAACATGTGTGAATGAAACAAAGCAAAACTCCAGGTATGAGGAAGAAAAACAATAAAGAGTAAAAAGTAGTGCTGTCAGACAATTTAAAAAATGTATCTAAATAATTATAGGATTTGTAATGAATTAATCTAATTAATCACATTTTAATCTCGTGAGAGAGAGGCAACCCAATTTGCTCATTCATTTGGTAAATTGTCACATCTTTATATAGCGCTTTTCCACCTTCAAGGCACCCAAAGCGCTTTACAACAAGGAACCAATCACCCATTCACACACCAGTGTACACAGACACTGGGGGCGAGGAGGGTTAAGTGTCTTGCCCAAGGACACAACGGCAGCATTCATCTGTGGGAGCTGGAATCGTACCAACCAACCTGTGGGTCAGTGGATCTGACCGCTCAACCACTGATGTTTCTTATGTCAAGAGCGGGATTTGGATCAGTGGACAAACGCTCTACCAACTGAGCTACTGCCGCCCAAATTCTGCAGCATGGTTTGGTGGTTTGGTGGTTTGGTGAAGTGCGCTCACACTTGCACCATCACCGGTAACGATGGAACTTGTCCGGACGTGTTTAGCGTTCAAATGATCCGTCAGGCTGGAGCAGCGTCGGTGATCAGAAAATTCTTTTTGACAAAAGCTCCAAATCACCGCGTTCTTGTTGACAGTCCCGTCTTCGTTCTTTTTATAAATAACCTTGCCGTTCACAAATTTAAGATGCGCGCACATTGAATTACCATTCCATTCCAGCGTCTGTTGAATTCCAACACAAACATAAAGCTGAGCTACTTCAGTTCTTACACCAGGAGTGGAATAAAGTCACCCAAGAACAATGTGAAAGACTTGTGGAGAGCATGTCAAGACGCATGAAAGCTGTGATTAAAAATAAGGGTTATTGCACCAAATATTGATTTCTGAGCTCTTCTTAAGTGCAAACATTAGTATTATGTTGTTTTAAAATGAATTTGATCTTGTTTCTTTGTATTCTTTGAGGTCTGAAAACATGTATCTTTTTTGTTATTTTGACCATGTGTCATTTTCTGCGAATAAATGCTCTAAACAATAATATTTTTATTTGGAATTTGGGAGAAATGTTATCAGTAGTTTATAGACTTAAACAAAAATGTTACTTTTGCCCAAACACATACCTATAAGTAGTAAAATCAGAAAAACTGATCATTTTGCAGTGGTCTCTTATTTTTTTTTCCCAGAGCTATAATAGGTCTGCATAATAATAAGAAAATAGCCTTTTTATAGCAAAAATCTTGTTATACCTAGGTATTCCACTATTTTTTAAACATACATCACACAGTATTGTGATGTGTAAATCACAATGCTTTTTTTAAATTTGCAGTTCTATTACATTACACAGCAAAAAGCATATTTACGTTCCCTAATATCCAAACATGACACATAATTTTATGACAACTACCAAGTCTGCTGTAGACAAATAGCCTGAACGCCCCATGTGCATTCTTTATTATCAGTCCAATCCAAAGCTCATCCTGGCAAATGAAGTCAGATAAGTGGAGGTGGAGGACGCTGTGATAAAGGCGTGGAGAGGAGAGCGGAGAGAGGGGGGAGCCGACCGCATCGCCGGGCAGGAACAGGGTAATTAATGTTGTTGGGAACACTCTGGGTGGGAGATAAGGCACCACGATGCTTCTACCGTGCGCTTCCCCAGGCCGACCATTACCTGCAGATATGTAATGAGGCTAACCGCGAGCTCTCCTCCTCTCCGGGCCCTATAGCCAAATGGATGAGAAACACCAACAACAAAATGGCCACTGTTGAGATTGCGCAGCCTTCTGCCGTGCTCTCTGCCGGGGCTAATTATGTCCGTGTCGTGTTTGTTCCCACTCATAATGGATGTCATAATTATTTTTAAATTGGCTAATAACAGGGAGGAACAGCAGGGAGCGGACACTGAGCGGAGGGGATAGGAACACCAACTAACGCAGGCTTTTCCATTTATCTTTACAATGGAGGCTGGCAAAGAAACATCCAAAACAAACACTATTTTTTGGGGGGAATAATGGAGAGTACGACGTGTAAAGATGTATGACCTCAATGCAAAGCGCCGCAAGGGATTCTGGGAAGTATCTGTGACTTGGAGCAGGCGCGGTGAAGTGGTTAAAAGTGTGTGTACTAAATCTAAAGCTAAAAAAAAAAAAAACAGGGTGAGAAGTAATGTTCCATGCTGCAAAGAAGGCTGGCTCCCCTGATGTTGTTGAAGCTTAAAGGAAAACTACATTTCAATTTGGGATATACTGTATCTCAGAAATGTCCTTTGAGTGGGTTGGAACTCATATGACGCATCAGCATCCGGTTTGGAGATTACAGCCGCTGCAAAAATGAGCTCTCCAAGAAAAAAATGCTCATTACTTCTCCTGGAAGCTTTGTGCACACTGACAGCTTTATGTGAACTGAAAGTATAACTATTGTGCCGTTTCTCTTTCTCCTCCAAAAAGTGAAGAGTAGAAAATTGGCTATTTCGAGAAAGCATTGCAGTATATTTAGGCTTCAGCTTGTGCTATACGATATTGTCCCCATAGAAAAATTTGTTTAGGTTGACGGGGGGGGGGGGGGGAAACGTGAGTATCCAGGGGAAATCCACCAACACACATTTCTATACCTGCTCGTCAATGCCTGATCGCGTCAGGTCTAGGTCTGAGGTCAGGCCTTATTAGCACTTGGATGGGAGACAGCTCAGAATATCAGGTACCACAGTAAATACAGCTCTGGAAAAAAATAAGAGACCATTGCAAGATTATCAGTTTTTCTGGTTTTACTACTTATAGGTATGTGTTTGGGCAAAAGGAACATTTTTGTTTGAGTCTATAAACTACTGACAACATTTCCCCCAAATTCCAAATAAAAATATTATCGTTTAGAGCATTTATTTGCAGAAATTGACAAATAGTCAAAATAACAAAAAAGATACATGTTTTCAGACCTCAAGCAAAGAAACAAGATCAAATTCATTTTAAAACAACATAATACTAATGTTTAGAAAAATACTAGTTCAGAAATCAATATTTGGTGCAATAACCCTTATATTTAATCACAGCTTTCATGCGTCTTGGCATGCTCTCCACAAGTCTTTCACATTGTTCTTGGGTGACTTTATTCCACTCCCGGTGCAAGAACTGAAGTAGCTCAGCTTTGTGTTTGTGTTGGAATTCAACAGATGCTGGAATGCAGTGGGCTCTTATTTTTTTCCAGAGCTGTATATTTCATAACATTCTGATACACGGTCCAATCATTAGACTGTACTCTGAATGCTTAGAATACGTTTAAATCAAGTTGAATTTAAAGTATAGTATAAAGACGCAACATAGGAGTTAATACAGCTGTTTTTTTGTTTTGTTTTGTTTGCTTCATAATTTGTAAAATTTGTAAAATTTCCTATCACTAAAGAGAGATGGAAAAATCACACATACCTCACCACAAAAGCAGTGGTTTACATTTGTCTTATTGATCCTGTGCAGTTTGAAGCCTAAATTATATAATCAAACACCTAAATGTTCCTTCGGTTTTAGAAAAGTAACTGAATTCTGAATACCACTAAAAGAAACTGTAAATAAACTGTATCAGAATAGAGTTACTTAAAGGTCCCATGGCATGAAATTTTCACTTTCTGAGGTTTTTGAACGTTAATGTGAGCTCCCCTACCCTGTTTAGGCCCCCCCCCCATGGCTAAAAGTTGCGAAATGTCTAAACTGAGCATTTGCGGTCCTTTTCTGCGTTACACAAAACCAGTGTTGAAACGGGCGAGTTCGGACAAGGCACCTTTTTGACATCAGATCGGCAAATGCAGCTCCAGCCCCTCCCTCTGTCTCCGCTCAGCGTCCCTGTATATCCCGCCCATAGAGTTTGGACTGTGAATGCGCTACAATGCGAAATGCGTTTTTTAATTTGCCTGGAGGCACGTCCGAGTGTTTCTAGGCTCGCAAGTCCCTTACCCGACCCTCTGGACCTCTGAAATACCAGTGGTTTAATTTTATTTTCTGTGTAAATATGCTTTTTTTCATTGCAAAGTCTCCCATCTGTCTTCCTGTGTTAAACACGGAAGCGAGCAGACAGCGGTGCAGAGCTACGCTTCCAGCGGGGGAAACCCGCCCCCCCGCTCCTTAGCCAATCTCTCTGTCCTTCTCATTTGCACTGAAGCAGCAACACTCAGAATAAAGCATTTTAGACACATATCTAGCCTCATGAAGACTGTCAGAGTCATATCTCATGCAGTGAGTGTTGATTTTGAAGAAGGATTTATTTACAGTATTGGGGAACCATTAAGGAGCTATATAAAAGCATCAAGAAGTACCATGTCATGGGACCTTTAAAATTAGTATTCAGAATATGTATTCTTGCTACATACTGTATGCAGTATTCAGTTACTTCCCAACACTGCCTAGTATTAATGTAGTGTGTGAGTGTTGGTTGTGGTCACAGGGGGTGATATTGGCAGCATTGCTTCCATCAGTCTGTCCCACGGCAGCTGTGACTATACTAATAACTAATAACCACTGCTGAAACTTGTCGACAAACAGATGGGGAAATATGACGCAGGCATGCTAGCTGCTCAGCCACCTATAGCCCAGAAGCCTAATTACGAATCAACACATTTGTTCTAATATGAATGCAGTGTGGAGAGCCACTGCTGTTCCGTTCTGTTGGATATTGGTATTGAAATGTGCTGTGATTATAATTTGGCTGGTAAACGCTGTGTATCTGTGTAGGGTAAAGTGCTGTCCATGTCCATCAGCCTTAATACATGTTAATGACAGCTGCAGCGCCTCGGTTTGCCAATACTGACATTTACAGTGATTGATCAGAAACAAGGTTAGAGCTGACAGGTCCCCATACAGATGTGACAGAGTGCTCAGGCTGCTCCCATCATGCATCTCTCTGCTCTCCAACACTGAAGCAAAACAACACTGATTCATGTCTGTTTACAGTGCCCACTACATGCTGTAATCACATTTTCAATTAAATACATTCAGTCAAAGCGGTGGTGGGGGTTTTATATGCAGTATAATTTGTCTGTCATTTTCAAAGGCTGAAGGTTCTGGAGGTTACAGTTGAATCTATTGCAGTTTTATAGTATCACATTCTGTCCTGTTCTGATTTGTGATAATACTTGTACTTAAAAAACCTGGCAGAAGTCAGTTTCATAATTATAGCACTCTTTATTCTACCCATAATATTCTACACATGATAAATATGGGATGGCTGCCATATAATACCAAATACTTAAAGCTTACTGGACGAAGCATCAGAGGAGCAAGCAGAAAAATTATTGTTGTTGTTAAATCTAGCCGAGTGAAAATAACTGCATTATTTACCATCCATAAATACACGGAAATCTCCCGTCTTCTGTTTCTCAAAAACAAAATAGTCTGTATAAGTAATTGTAATTCTCATTATTTGGGAATTCACTGTGCTGTGTATGTACTAAAGTACTGTCATGTACTGTACTAATGTATGCATGTAATTTTAAGTAAATGTAAATACTACTACTACTAATAATAATAAAATAAAATGGGGGAACTCTTAGTTATTCATTTGTGGCAAAGTTGTAGCTCATAGGTTAGTACAAATTCTATAAATGAAAAATGAAAAACAAAAGGATAAAAAAAAACAACAACACATAAAACAAACATTATTTCATTTTCTATGGTCGCTCATAATAAAAGACTGACCAGCAAGGCTAGTTCTTCTTCCATATTGCAGAAACCTGGCTGGAGGCTGTTGTAATATTTGGTGGTCTGGTTCTTGGCCAACTGTGGACCTGCAGTGAGACCCCAATTGCAGAAGAAGAATGAAGCTAGTTGTGTGACAGTTCCAGAAGCCAGTCTTCGTCTGGCTCTAGGCTGTTTTTGTTACGTCCTTAAAATGAAAGAACTGCTTGTGGGGCTTCCTGACACGTGTTTATTGTACAAACTGCAGTGTCTAAAATAAAATCAGCACTCTTTTGGTCCCCCCACCTCCCTACTGCTTTAGCATGTCAGATCTTGTGTCTCGTAGCGTGTGCTGGCTAAGACTGCAGCATCATCCCCTGTGATGTGTAAACTCCAGTTTGTTTGGTGAGTGCCAGTGGAGGTGTGTGTGTGTGTGTGTGTGCGTGCACATGTGTGTGTGCGTGTGGGGGAGTGGAGAGGAGGGGGAGGCTCAGATGATTCAAAGAAGAAAACAATGTGCGTGACAGTTGTGGAAAGAATACAAGGCTTTGCTTTTAACAAAACCCCCTGCCAGAAGACTGGCTGTGGAACAGAGCTGCAGTGGGTTCAGCTGAGGTCGCACTGGGATGTACTCACCTCTAAATATGGCAATTATATTAAAAAGTTAAAGGTGCACTATGTAACTTTTCTGGTGGAGGGTCCGTCAAATGCTTTTCGCCATGGAGATGTTATTGCTTCGTCTAGAATGTTTCACAATACGGTATTAAACCTTTCTATCTTCATGGAGACCAAACCAAGACAAAGTTACAGGTTAAATCTGTGGAGAGGCAACAAAGCTCATAGTCAGAGTGACAGTTTTTCAAGGTGTTTTTGAACTGTAAAACCACCTGTCATTGAACATACAGCTCTGGAAAAAAATAAGAGACCATTGCAAAATTATCAGTTTTTCTGATTTTACATTTTTGTTAGTGTATAAACAACAACATTTCACTGAAATTCCAAATAAAAATATTATCGTTTAGAGTGGTAAAAGGAGAAATTGAATGTGTCAACTGGACAAAGTTTATTTGGTCGAAAACGTTTCGCAGCTCATCCGAGTTGCTTTGTCAGTTCTGGTTGGAGTGCTGATGGAACTATATATGGGAGACATATCTCCCATATATAATTCCATTCTCAAACCTAAATCAAAACAAACAAAGGAAACAAGGGGGCTAGCCAGGTCAGGTCCAGAGGTGTGAAAACAGCCATTAGGGTTTGAATGGGTATGCTAAACTAGACGCCAGAGAGAAACTTAAAAACAAAAGACAGAAAGCTGAAAACAAAGAGGTGGGATAGTTTTAGAATAATTTCAGTGTAGTTAGCTCCTCCCTGCAGCTAGATATAAGCAGTGTCCATCTAGCCTGGGAATTCCCAGGCCGCTTCCGTTCGTTTCGAACTGGAAGGCGGCCTGGAAACTCGTCCAAGCGAGAGTCCCAGATTTAGGGCCCCAATCAGAGAGCGGGGGAGGTGTGGCAAGACGGTGACGCGTACTACATGACAAACGGAAGCTTGTAGTTTGAACTGACAACTGACATGATTGGCTATGGACTTACGTATACGCTCAATGATAGACATTCATAACGCCCAATAAACGGCCGTTGGCAATCGCTAACCACACCTCCGCTACGGGATTTTTCGAAGCGAGTTTCCAGACCCATATCTCACTTGTGATATGGTCAGGTGTTAACCAGACTAGTGTCCATCAGCACTCCCACCAGAACTGACGAAGCAACTCAGGTGAGCTGCAAAACGTTTTCGACCAAATAAACTTTGTCCAGTTGGCAAATTCAATTTCTCCTTTTACTGTGGATTCTACCTGGACGACTGAGGGATTCTTCACACATTATTGTTTAGAGCATTTATTTGCAGAAAATGACAAATGGTCAAAATAACAGAAAAGATACATGTTTTCAGACCTCAAACAATGCAAAGAAACAAGATCAAATTCATTTTAAAACAACATAATACTAATGTTTACACCTAAGAAGAGTTCAGAAATCAATATTTGGTGCAATAACCCTTATTTTGAATCAAAGTGTCACTATGTCACTTTTCAGGTGGAGGACCCACTCCACAAAACTTATCTCTTGTTTCTTGGAGATAAGTTTTGTCACAATACTAAAGGTGGTAGGCTCAATACTCAATACATTTCTGATACCACAATAGAAACACTTTTTATTTGGGCCATAGAGTGTGATTTTCAGCTTTAAATAGTAGTACTTGATCTGGCTTTATATCTCTGTAATCCCTCAGTCGTCCAGGTAGGGTCCATAGTGATCATTCAAGAAAGATTAATTTCTGTCCTTCGAATTAGACTTTTTTCAAATGAGCAGCTAGATTCAATACTAGTTTTAATATTGACTAGTATCTGATTGTAAATACTTTTGGCAACCCTATTGGAAATTGTATTACTTGAATGTTACACAATACAACATTAAACTAGACATATAAAAACTAAAATTTCCAAAAGTCTTGCTATAGTAAACAAAGTGAAGTATTACCTTGATCAAAATGCCCTTCGTACATTATACTGTTCATCAGTTCTCCCTTATTTCACATAGGCCTATTATGTTGAAGTGTGGGGGAACACTTACCAACGTACAATAAATCCACTGATTATATTACAAAAACAAGCTTTGTGAATCATCCATAAAGTTGGATTTTTAGAACACACCCATAATCTTTTTATTCAATCCAAGCTCCTAAAGATTCCTGACCTTGTAAAATATTATACAATGATCATATTATTTAAAGCATTCAACAATTTACTACCAAGTACAAAGCTTGTTCAAAATGGGAGAAAGAACTTGTAATTTAAGGGGATATGAAAATTTCAAATTGCCAAATGTTTGAACTACCTGTAAATGTTTCTGTGTGTCTACATGTGGTGTAAAACTCTGTAACAGTCTGGATACACATCTGAAGCAATGGCAAAAGGAGAAATTCAATCTGTCAACTGGACAAAAGTTTATTTGGTCAAAGCTTCAGTTCAGGCTAGAATGCTGGTGGACACTGCTTAAAGGTCCCATGACATGGTACTTCTTGATGCTTTTATATGGTGCCTTAATGGTTCCCTAATACTGTAAATGAATCCTTCTTCAAAATCAACACTCAGTGCATGAGAAAGACACAGTCTACACAGTCAGAGTCAGAATATCTCTCTCTGAACGACTCATTCTGGGCCTTGTTGCTTGAATGCAAATGAGAAGGACACAGATAGGTTAGAGGAGCGGGTGGGGGGGGGCAAATGCGCCGCTGGTTCCTTGTTACTGTGCGCTGTCTCCCACTTCCGCGTTTTAAGCACGGGGGAAGAAAGGAGAGGAATTTCAATGAAAAAAACACATTTTCACAGAAAATAAAATTAAACCACTGCTGTTTCAGAGGTCCAGAGGGTCGGGTAAAGGACTTCCGAGCCTAGAAACACTCGCACGTGCCTCCAGGCAAATAAAAAAACGCATTTCGCATTGTGTTGCTCCTTCGCGGTCCAAACTCTCTGGGCGTGATTTCCAGAGACAGGGGGTGGACATCCAAACGGTAGTGGAACTGCATTTTTCTTTTTTCGATGTGATGTAACATAGTTGCCTTGTTCAGAATCGCCCGTTTGAGCGGTGTTTTTTTCTAACGCAGAAAAGGACCGCAAATGCTCAGTTTAGACATTTCACAACTTTTAGCCATGGGGGGGGGCCTAAACAGGGTAGGGGAGCTCACATTAACGTTCAAAAACCTCAGAAAGTGAAAATTTCATGCCATGGGACCTTTAAAACTGCCTGCAGGGAGTACAATGAAATTACTATGAAACTACCACACCTATAAACGCAACACTTTTGTTTTTGCTCCCATTTTTCCTGAGATGGACCCAAAGATCCAAAATTCACTCCAGATACACAACACTACCATTTCTCTCAAACATTGTTCACAAATCCGTCCAAATGTGTGACAGCGAGCACCTCTGCCCCGCCAAGACAATCCACCCTCAATTTTCTTCCCTTTTCTCCCCCCTTCTTCCCCCTTCCCCCCCCCTTCTTATACGGACAAATGTTCCCCAGCCTTTGCGGAGTTGGTAGAGCGTTTGTCCACTGATCCAAAGGTTGGCGGTTCAAATCCCGCTCTTGACATAAGAAACATCAGTGGTTGAGCGGTCAGATCCACTGACCCACAGGTTGGTTGGTACGATTCCAGCTCCCACAGATGAATGCTGCCGTTGTGTCCTTGGGCAAGACACTTAACCCTCCTTGCCCCCAGTGTCTGCATACACTGGTGTGTGAATGCGTGTGTGAAAATGTCCCAGTTCTTGATGACCAGCATACTCACCGCACATGTAAAGCGCTTTGGGTGCCTTCAAGGTGGAAAAGCGCTGTATAAAGATGTGACCATTTACCATTTTACCATTTCATCCATAACAGCCTTTGAAGAGGAGTGGACCAACATTCCACAGGCCACAATTGACAATCTGATAAACTCTATGTGAAGAAGATGTGTTGCACTGCATGAGGCAAATGGTGGTCACACCAGATACTGACTGGTTCTGAGTCCCCAGACCCCCAATAAAGCAAACAAAAAAAAAAATGCACATTTCAGGGTGGCCTTTTATTGTGGGCAGTCTGGGGCACACCTGTGCACTGGTCATGATGTTGGATCGGCATCTTGATGTGGCGCACCTGTGAGGTGGGGTGGATTGTCTCGGCGGGGCAGAGGTGCTCGCTGTCACACATTTGGACAGATTTGTGAACAATGTTTGAGAGAAATGGTAGTGTTGCGTATCAGGAGTGAATTTTGGATCTTTGGTTGCCTGGAAGAATCCATGACTCATCGCTGTACCAGCGAGTGAGTCTGGTAACGCTTGGTCCAAAATGCGCTGCGGTTGCGCGTAGACAGACAGCTAAGTGAACCAATCAGAGATTGCGCCATCTTGATTCAAAACTGAGGCGGAACTTCCGCTGCCTAAGAGTGACTTTGCGGGCAAAGGCGGGTGCACTGACGTCACCATCTTTGAACGAATCAGAATCGCGGAGTCCGTTGTTAACCGGAGGAGCAAGGGTGGATGGAGGGTGTCCAAATGGTATCGCGGTGTATAGGAAATACAGAGAGATATCATTTGGCTGGCCAGGTAAGATCTTTGGGTCCATCTCAGGAAAAATGGGAGCAAAAACAAAAGTGTTGTGTTTATATTTTTGTTGAGTATAGTTAAGTAAGCCTATTCAATATGCAGTGGGAGTGTGGGGTCTTATGGGCCATAATGGGTGTTTTCACACCTCTGGACCTGACCTGGCTAACCCTATTATTTTCTTTGTTTGTTTTGATTTAGGTTTGAGGATAGAATTATAGATGGGAGACAAATTATGTCTGAGACCTCAATTTCTGTTCAAGGAAGGATTCTCTTTCTTGACAAAAATAGCCTCTTTAACTCCCCTCTCAAACCAGAACTGAAGAAGAAGCTTGGATGAGCTGCGAAACGTATTTGACCAAATAATTCATTCATTCATTCATTCATTCATTTTCTTCCGCTTTTCCATTTTCTGGGTCGCGGGGGCAGCAGTCCAAGCAGTGTTCTGCTGCCCAGAACACAATGCACCAGCCCCCATGAATCCTTCCGCGGGTGCTGGGTCCACAGGAGGACGGCTCACGTCACAACAGGCCTTGATGTACAGTATCTCCTGCCATGGGGGCTAGACCAAATAAACTTTTTATTAATTTATCCAGTTGACGAATAGAATTTCTCCTTTTGCCATGGACTGATTTTCTACTGAATTCTACACACATCTCAAGCAATGCCAAAATATCCATAAATTCAAGTTGTTTTAGAAACATATGGTCTGGTCACAGTATGTAGAGAGAGGGTCTGAATATTAGAACAAAGTGCCTTCTGTAGTGGTGGTATATGCTTGTTGTTCTCTCATGAATCTTCATGGCGATATGAAGATGGGGGTCTGGCAAAACCCAAGCTCAATCTAAATTACCTGGGTCTCTAAAAATGTATTTCATCAATGCTAAATTAATTAATCCCTCTGGATAATTATGTCTCTCCTGTGAAAATCTGTGGCTCCAATGGTTATCTGTGTTTTACTTCGCCTCCCTGCATGAACACTTCCAAGGCCACAGAATGTGGTTTGTTATCTGGACTCTACATAAACATGGCACACACTCACTGACACTGGCACTAGAAATGAATGAGTAGAAAATGTTCCCTGTCTTTAGTTAAGGTCTGATCTCTGCTCTCGGTTCAATCAATTTCATTGATTTCCAATCTGATCTCCCACACCCTTCCTTCTGTTACCAACGAAAAAGATCACCGTATGTTATATCTCCAGTTGTTTTTCTGTCATTACATGTTGTTAAATTGTCACTGATTGTATGTATTGCATCTATTCTACTCTGCATCTCCCAGTCGGCGGCGCGCACATGCACAGCGGCCCCTCCCCTAGCCCACTCTATCACTGTCCTGCCTGGTTAGTGGGGAAACAATATTTTGAATTCACTCTATGTACATGTACATGATTGTTTTCGACAATAAAGCAAACTATGACTATGACTATGACTTGTTTCCTGACCATTGTTGGTTTGTTACTCGTATCTGCTGTTACCATTGTTGGTATCCTTTTGTAAATAGTTCAAGTCTAATGTAAAATGTCTGAAGAATGCAAAAGAAAGATCATTGTGTTAAATTAGAAGAGGGGGTGGGATTAAATACATTTTCTTCTTCCTACTCCTTTTTGGGCAAATGTTTTGTTTTTGTTTTTGTTTTGCCTTTTTTTTAATTGTTATTTCTGTTTATTATTTCTGTTATTGCACTTTTAAAATAATGTAAATTGCTTACTTGCCCAAAATAAATAAATAAATAATCTATCTACAGGGAGAGAAGCATGTGACACCACCTGGTCACTTTACAGGTCAGATCTGTGGAGAAGCGCCCCCACTATCTGTAAGAATGCGTGTTATCCAAGGTATTTTTGTGCAATAAAACACTTCTCTAACATGAATAATGCAAGTTAGATCAATTTAATATCTTGTGTGCAACATTCCAGGCCTTGGCAGAACTCCAACTGGAAAAGTGACATAGTGTACGTATGCAGGTAAATTTGCAAGACACAAAAAAAATCTGCATTTCACTCATCCTTCAACCTATGGTACTCAACCTTTCGAGAGAAGTGGGTGACTGCAGTACACCTTTGAGACCCATTTCCAGATCTTGAGTTAACAGGAGAGATTTTCTATTTTAAGTGTAGCCCAGGAAGACAAATTTTAAATAAATCACAAATATAAGATGTACAATAAAGGCCTGTAATTTGAATGCATGAAATGATGTTGACTGACAAACGGACACAGGGTTCCGACTGAATGTTTCCACATCAGTGCACTTGTGATGAGCTAAAATCATATGTTTTGTTTGGATGACAAGATGATGATGTTTCCTCCGCAGAACTGTGACATTCTCTTTGAAAAACAAATATAAAAAGATGGAGCACCACAACTTGTGTAAATAAATTATACACATAGGCAGAGATGGTTGGGGCACTTGGTTATTCAGCAAAGAGACAAGTAAAGTTGGTTTGCAAGAGTCAAACTAAAGAAAGTAAAAACAACACTATAGGTTTTATTTAACTTTCCCATTCAGAGTGTAATGTTAATTTGGTGAGGTATTTCTTATTATTGTAAGAAAATGGGGAAAACTCTGCTGTAATTGAACACTTAACCCGCTGCACCACTGTCCCTGCATTGATGATTATAATACACTCCAAAAAACAACATTGGCACAAGGCTGCATGAGTAAGAATTTCTTTTTAATTGTATTTCTTTTCTTTTTCTTTTCTTTTTTTTCTTTTAAATACAGCTCTGGAAAAAAAATAAACCACTGCAAAATGAGCAATTTTTCAAATTTTACTACTTATAGGTATGTGTTTGGGCAAAAGGAACATTTGGAGTCTATAAACTACTGACAACATTTCCCCCAAATTCCACATAAAAATATGATCGTTTAAAACATTTATTTGCAGAAAATGACAAATGGTCAAAATAACAAAAAAGATCCATGTTTTCAGACCTCAAACAATCCAAAGAAACAAGATCAAATTAATTTTAAAACAACATAATACTAATGTTTACACTTAAGAAGAGTTCAGAAATCAATATTTGGTGCAATAACCCTTATTTGTAATCACAGCTTTCATGCGTCTTGGCATGCTCTCCACAAGTTTTTCACATTGTTCTTGGGTGACTTTATTCCACTCCTGGTGCAAGAACTGAAGTAGCTCAGCTTTGTGTTTGTGTTGGAATTCAACAGACGCTGGAATGGAATGGCTGTAATACATGTAGAGATGCTGATTTCAGAAAAAATGCAGTGGGCTCTTATTTTTTCCAGAGCTGTATGTTGAATATAATACCGACAAGTACCTTCAACAACATTGGTACTTGGCAGGGGTCGGACGCCTAGCAACAAGACACAATGGCTATTAATGGGCCCATACTACGCTATTTTCTCATCATGTTATAATGCTGTTTTCCTATCAAAAACATACCTGAAGTTGTGTTTTGTTTCATTCGCACATGTTTAACGCACAAATCGTGCATATTTAGTCCAAGTTCTTCTCTCAAACAGAAAACACTCTGTTCCACCTCGTGACCAAGAATTATTTGGATAATTTCAACCCTGGAATTGTGAATCTCGACTGAACTAATGTAAAAAGTAGCTGTTAGCTTGAAAACTACCACTTCGTGCCATCATAAGGTGAAATGGACAATTTTGGGCTTTGGAAATGCTAATAATGCTAATAATGCAAATAATGCAAATAATGCAGGGTTACTCAAATGTGTGAATGAAACAAAACAGAAAAAGTGTCAAGAACTGAAGTAGCTCAGCTTTGTGTTTGTGCTGGAATTCAACAGACGCTGGAATGGAATGGCTGTAATACATGTAGAGATGCTGATTTCAGAAAAAAAAATGCAGTGGGCTCTTATTTTTTTCCAGAGCTGTATTTATAAGTATAGGATTATTATTTGTGTGTTGATGCTGCTGTTTTAGACTGGTCCAGAGCTCTGTGAACATGAGTATTATATGTGTGCGAATCCTGCTGTTTTAGCCTGGACCAGAGCTCCGTGGACAGTGATGGTGACTACAGCTCATTGATTCCCTCTTATTGCTCTCCTCGTGATGGCATTTCCCATTCTGTCAGTTCAGCTGTTTTCCTGATTTCAATTGCTGATTATTCTGCATCACTCGCCACTGATTTGATGAGGGAGCCAGCCGAGTTATTGCTTTGCGCGTCCGCAGTTATTGCTATCTGTTTTCCCCCTGCACGCCCCTCAGAGCTAGGTCCAGGACAGGCTCTCTCTGCCAAACTGTATTCAGCACATTCTATGGCAGCGGGCACAGTTTGAGGGCAAATGATATGGTAGCACACACGGGCTAAGTACTAGCTGTCAGTGTCTCTGTTATTGTAAGAGGAGGCTAAATGAGAGTAACTACACATAATATAAGTTTGTGAAATTGTTAGAACACACCTTTAGATACTACACAGAATAAAGTATTTAAAAAATATACCGGTAGTACAAAATGGAACAAAATTATTATTGATGAAGCAGTGAGAGAACCACAAAGGTTAAATCATTCAGAACCCCCAGGATTTTGCGGGCATTTTTTGTGATTGTTGCGGGCCAAAATGCCTGCATTTGCGTGAGTTTTTCCAAAAAGTTGCCATGAAAGTTGCGGTGCTTTTAAGGTTTTTGTTGCGATTTTGTTGCGGGAGGAAGTTAAAGTTGCGATAAATAGTTGCGATTTTCCCTTTTTGTAATTAAAATTGAGTAATATTTTGAATACTGAGTTATTACTGACAAAGAATAATACAAAGACACAGAGATTACAGATATGGTCCTAAACCAACCTTACCAACATCGAAAATAAATTACTACTAGGAGGGGAACTGTTTCGCCCGGTCTTTTGCTGTTATTTTTGTGGGCAAATGGCGCCGCAGACATGTTTTTTTGCCATTAGAAGCCGTGTCTCAATTCCCAGAGCGCGCGGCTCGGAGCGTGGCCCGAAGGGCATGAGCGTCACACATTTCGCCAGAACACCGGCGCGACGACTGCTGTCCCACTTCTTTTTTGTCCCATGCGCAGTTAACACGCGGTCCGAAGACCGCAGTCGTTAAGCGGTCCGCGGACTGCAGTCTGGGCTGAGCAAGTGTGCACCGCCTCGACTGCAGTCTGAGCCCCCTTCAGGCCGCGCTCCGAGCTGTGAGCTCTGGGAACTGGGACACGGCCGCAGTTTCGTTTCGTCACACGGAAGTAAGGCAGAAGGAAGTTGGTCGGCGTTCAATACGTCGCTGATTATCGGTCAAAATTAATAAAAATTGCGGGAAAGTTGCGGTGATTGGTCAAAATTGCAACATCGCCCTGAATTCACGGGGATTGGTTGAAGTTGCGTTGAAGTTGCAAATCGCAACATCGCGAATTCCTGGAGGGTCTGATCATTTAAGTCATCACAGTGGGAAGAGTAACCAAAATGTTCAGTAAAAGTACTTTTACCCTGCGAAATACTCAAATAGGACAAGGAGTATGATTTTTGAAATCTGCTCTAAGAAATATAATTTTGGTAAAAGTTAAGTAATATGAGGGTCTGCATTTACAAACTGGATTAAACAACACTATGCATACAGCACACCACACATTACACAGGAAATTCCATTTTATGATATTAAATTATTTGGTTTATTTAACGGGCCCAGATACTATTTTTCATCTGTAGTCCCTAGATGGATGGTAAAAATAGCCACCCTAAAAACACAATAAGAGTTATACAAAACAGTGCAATTATACAAAACATGTGAGGTAAAAGGCAGTGAAAATACAAATAATCATTAAAGACCATTAAAAACAATCTCCAAAGATAGTGACATGACTGCTGCCCTCTACACTTAAATCTAGATTCAAGATTGTTTATTTGTCATATGCAGGATCAACACAAGATCAACAATGCAATGAAATGCTTAGGATCAAAAGAACCCATTGACTTGCTAAGATAGTCGAGAAGTACTAATAGCATGCAATAAAAATACAAGGGAAAAAAGTACATTATAATAAAAAAAATGTAATAAAATATAATAGAATACAAAGATACAGGTAGGATTAAATAAGGTGTAAGTAGAGTATTTCACAGGTGGTAATACTGCACAAAAGAATTTTATATTGCACACATAGTATAGTATAGTATAGTATAGTATAGTATAGTCTAATGGACTAATGGAGGTCAACAGGGGCTGATTGTCCCTTTGACAAAAAGATAACAGTGATCTGCATTTGTTTGTGCTGTATAATTAAACATTTTTATCCTTTCAAATATACATTCACGCCTGAGCGCCTGAGAGAGTGGCAGCTGGGTACAGTAGCTCCTGTGTTTTTTTCCAAAAATACTACCTTTTTAAGTTGTTTGCACTTAAAGATTTTATTTTATTTTTATTTACTTTATCCATCCAATAAACACTAACCATGTTTTTTTCAGCATTTTTGGCATTTTCTTCTTGATTTTTGCTGGCCTCTTTGTTCTTTGCTGTGTGGCTCAGCAGTCCAAACTGCCCATTGTGTATTCCAGAGAGCACCTTCTTTCACTCTCCAAGTCCCCAGTGCTGTTTGGAGTTAGGCCTGATATTCCTGTGGAATTACGGAGGAAACCACGTAGAGGATGCCGCACTGGAGTGAGAGCGAAACAGTGGAGAAGGAAATTCAAGCCTGTGGTTCCTTCAGTTCTGATGGGGAACGTAAGGTCACTAGGAAATAAGCTAACCGGCTGGTTAGCTCAACTGGTAAGTCATGGACTTTCCCCCTGGGGGTTGTGGGTTCAAATCCCCCCTGGGCAATGAGCTAACCAGTGTGGGTCCTTGGGCAAGACCCTTCACGGTACTGCCCCCCGGGCGCCGAAAAAGACGGCTGCTCACTGCTCCTGAAAAAGGATGGGTCAAATGCAGAAGTCAAATTTCTCCCGTGTGTCACTGTGTGTCATTGTGTGTGAGACCAATAAAGGCTTAAGCCTAATCTTAATCTTTAATCTTAAATAAGATGGACAAACTGTGTGCGCTTGTTCGGACGCAGAGGGACTACACTGTCAGCAGTATCATGTGCATCTGTATCAGGCTTTAAGACAGTGCGTGTGGACAGAGACACTCTCCTTAGTGGTAAGAAGAAGGGCGGCAGGATTGCTGTTTTGTTGAACAAGAGGTGGTGTAATCCTGGCCATATTACTGTGAAGGAGAGTATCTTTGCGCCGGACATTGAACTTATGGTTTTGGGAATGCGTCCATATTATTTACCAAGGGAATTCACTTCTGTCCTGTTCATCTGGCCTGTGACAGGAAACACACAGTGGTCGTTGGGCTGGAGTCTAAACACCCAGAGGCTTTATTATTGATTTCTGGGGACTTCAACCATGTTTCCTTGGACAGTGTCTTACCCACACTTCACCAGTATGTGGATTGTAAAACTCAGGACAATAGAACTCTGAACCTGCTGTATGCCAATTCTAAGGAGGCATACATTGCCACTTCCCTGCCCCCACTGGGATGATCAGACCAAAATCTGGTCCTGTTAATGCCTCAATATGAAGAGGCAGCCTGTCACCACTAGGACTATAAGGAAGTGGATTCAGGAAGCCAGCGATGCCCTGCCCAGGTGAGAAGGCAGTTGGAGAAAGATCACCAAAACAAGTCCAGGGTACAGTCCTGGCCAAGTCAACCCCTGCATGCTGAGGACATGTGCAGCACAGCTCACTGGGATCCTGCTCTTTATCTTCGCACTGAGCCTGAAGCTTGAAAGGGTACAAGGTACAGTCCTGTCTCTGTTCCTGTTCACTCTGTACACCTCTGATTTCCAGTACAGCTCTAGGTCCTGCCATCTGCAGAAGTTCTCTGATGACTCTGTGGTGGTAGGGTGTATCAGGGATGGACAGGAGATGGAGTACAGGATGCTGATTGCAAATTTTGTGGAGTGGTGTCAAACCATCTGCTCGTGAACGTGGACAAGACCAAGAAACTGGTGACTGACTTCAGGAGAAAGAGGACACCAGGGTCATGACATGGAAATTGTGGACTGCTACAAGTACCTCGGCGTCCATGTGAACAACAGGCTGGACTGGAGGAACAAGTGTAATGCTTTCTACAAGAAGAGCATGAGCAGACTCTACTTCCTGAGGAAGCTCAGATCTTTCAATGTGTGCAGCAAATTACTGGAGATCTTCTATCAGTCTGTTGTGGCCAGCGCCCTGTACTTCGTTGTGGTCTGCTGAGGGAGCAGCATCAGTAAAAGGGATAGTGGGCGGATTGACAAACTGATCCGCAAAACTGGTCATGTGATCGGCTGTGAGCTGGAGACATTTGTCACAGTGAGGGACAGGAGGACACTAGACAAACTGCTCTCCATCATGGACACTCCTGCTCACCCACTGCACCAGACCATAGAGGGACAGAGGAGCTCATTCTCCAACAGGCTCCTACAGCTCCACTCAAACAGTAAGAGATACACAACTACATTCATATCATACTCCATACAACTATGCAACAACTCACCCTTATATAACAGATAATACTCCCTAAAACAGTATATAGCTGTGATTTAATATTCTATTTGATATTTTACTTGATATTTGATTACTTATTTTTCTATTTTATTCTGATGTGTACATATACACTTATTATTGTTTGTTATTTTTATAATTATGTCTCATTTGACGCCGATCTCTTGCTAACTTTTTTTTTTGCTATTCCATCTATTTTTTGTTACCCTCTGTTATATATTATATTATGATGAGTGAGCTACTGTACCCAAATAATTTCCCTTGTGGATCAATAAAGTTTGCCTAAGTCTAAGAGTCAAGCAGAGTTAGATCATGCCCAAGGATACAAGTGGGAACGGGAATTGAACTGACAACCTTAGGGTCCTAACCCAGCACGAAGCGCTAATCTTCTGCATGTTTTCCACAGTCCATATTAACGCTAAAATAGGCTGAAGTACGTCTGTCTGTGTCACCATATTTGTTTAATTCATTTGTGAACTTTTCCTATGACGTCTGCACAAACCTAAATGCTGCTCTGTGATTGGTCTGCCCACACAATCAACCTTACAGCGGACACACTCCAAGATAGATTCTCATGAGTTTGTGAACTCACAAATATTGCGACAATCCATCTTGGAGTACAAGGTTATTTGGGTCCATGAGTGAATGCCAAATGTGCATCAAATGTGCAACTATTCTGATGGAGAGTCCATCCCCTGCAAGTCTCTGTGGAATTGTTATTGGTTTGCCAGGAATGTTTGACATTATGCCATTAAATGAATTATCTCCATTGGATGACATCACCAGGTCAAGATCCAGGTCTGATCACTGGAGTAAGAAAGGCATGTTTCTCTAGCCATAAAAATATGAAATATAAATGCAAGCTATACAAGTTTAATGCTGTGTGAACGTTGCACCTAAATCTGTAACATCTCCATGGAGACAAATAGACGGCTGACACAATCAGAAACGTATCATAGGGCACATTCAATGAAATATGGACAGTTATTCATTCCTGTTTGCAACTTCTCTAAAGTACAGCAGTAAAAGCGTTAATTATATGACAAAGCACAGTTATATTTTCCATTTTTTATTTTCAAAACAAAAATGTAACCCAATCTGTAAAGTGACCACATCCACCCAAACGCATCAGAGAGGCAGACTTGAGAAGGGCCCAGGTGCACTTTGGCAGCAGACTGATTGGATTTGTAAAGACTCGTCTCAGCATCGCAACAGCGCGCACACACATACACACACACACACACACACACACACACACACACACACACACACACACACACACACACACACACACACACACACATGACTTTTTATATATCTCCAAATGCTGCTTTTTGGACTAAAGTGAATAAAAGGGCTCCGGGAAGAAGGCATAAAAAGTTGAGTGTTCGGGCTTCAGCTAGCATAGCCTTCATCATGGTGCAAAACAAACAATTTTTTTTTGCTATTTAAACATTTTCACATATGAAAATTACTCAAAATGAAATTCTACCCAGTAAATTCTAGAGACACTTTCCCCACCCAAAAAATATAGTCAATCTGGCGTTTCTGTATTCACTTTTGTTCCAGGTTTATTTATAAGTCTGTGAGTATTGGATGGAAAAGTATTGGACAAAGTAGTAGTAATAGTAGCAGTAGTAGTAGAAGTAGAAAAAGCAGATCTAAGAAATGACTCAAGAAATGACTCAAGTAAGAGTAAGGAAGTATTCAAGGACAATAATTGAAAGTAACTTTCTAAAGTTATAAAGTGATTTGAAAGACAAACCATTAAAGACACATATGCATTCTTGTGCTTTAATTCTCTCTCTCGTTCGGTTAAAATAATGTATATATTTTAGAAAACACAGTTAAAGGGATAGTTCAGTTTTTATTTTATTTTATATATATATATGAATCTGTATAGCATCCCCTTCAGCTGTGTCGTGCATTAACACTGGCTTACCCCTGACAGTGTCCTCTGAGCCGAGTTCTGCCCCGGTTCTGGCGCTGACGAAAGTAGGTCCGGCAAGTTAGCTGGGACATTTAATAAATCTTGTTTTTCTTCTTAAAACAACATTTGTCCAAAAAATGATATATTTGCGTCACAAAACAGTCCATGAAAAAGTGAGAAGTCATAATCGCTTGGTACTATTTTCTCTCGAGTCGTATCACTGCGCTCTGCTCCCAGCTGGACAGCCGTACCTGTTTGTGTTTCAATACTCAGGAAGTAAAATGTCTGACTACGACACCGATGAGGAGGACGTTAGCTTCAGCAAAGAGCCAGAGGGTTACCTGTATGAACCTGAATATACAGATGTAGAAATTAGGCAGAGGGAGTTGGAACGGTAAGGAAGAGAGAGGAGGGACAGAGAAGTGTTTGAGGCTGGAGCCACTGCTCAACAACAACAACTGAAAAAGTTGTTGTTGTCCAGCTGGGAGCGGCGCGCAGTGATACGACTCGAGAGAAAATAGCACCAAGCGATTATCACTCCTGACTTTTTCGTGGACAACTGTTTTGTGGTCCACTTTTTGGACAAATATTGTTTTGAGAAGAAAAACAAGCTTGATTAAATGTCCCGGCTAACTTGCCAGACCTACTTTCGTCAGCACCAGAACCGGGGCAGAACTCGGCTCAGAGGACACTGTCAGGGGTAAGTCAGTGTTAATGCACGACACTGCTAAAGGGGATGCCATACAGATTCACATCAAAAAACCCGAACTATCCCTTTAATCAACTACACCTCAGTTCACAATGAAGTATTTAGGAATAATTACAAAATAAACAAATGAAGATATTTGAAGCTATTTTAAAATGTGAAAAGCAGAAATAAGTCCTGATATGGTTAATGGACTTAAATACTATGTAGGAGAAGTCCAGATTTTTATGTGTGATGCAACAATCTGGGCAAAATGTTTAGAAAAGATAATTTTATCAGGACTACTTATTATTAAGATGAATGAAAATACAACACCAGGTATGTTTTTGATGAGGGACAACAGTATAACATGGTTACAAGTTCAAAAGTCATTTAAATTATACATTTTATTAAGATAGAATGAAAAAATGAACAAAATCTGAAGGAGCGCCACAAGAAACACAGATGAAACACAAGGATGAAGTCGTGATCAGTTGAATGTTGGCTTAGAATACGTGTTCAGTTGGCTCGCTCATCAGACTCTGTGATAAACGACCGGGCTCCACGCCTCATTTCACATTAGGCTGGGCACGTCGTCAGGGGGGACAGATTAACGGGACGGACCAATGTAAACACTGTATTAATCACAGCAGGCTTCTTCCTCTGCACTCGCCACTTCCTCACCGGAGAGACACGGAAAAGAGCGAGGATGCCACACCGTATCAAGCCCGCGCTGTTATTTCACGCTGGGTGCACAAGGCGATTGGAGGTGGGTGCGTGCGGTGGGGGTGGGAGGTGGGGTGGGGGGTATGTGGACGAAAAGTAGGGCAGCCTCTGGACCTTGGGGTCAGTGTCAGGAGGACTCACAAGAAGAACAAGAACAAAGAAAATGTAACGCGCTGTGCAAGTTTCAAGAGTTGAGGGTGGTACGCTGGAGCTGCAGAGGTTGTGTGCTTTTCACTTTCATTTTAGTTTGTTTATACTAAGTGCAGAGACAGACAAATGCATTTTCGAGGCTACATACTGCCCAGAATAATGCAAAAATAAATTATGTAAAAATACATTATATCTTTCCTGTAATTGTGTGTGTAGAGTGTAGAATTTACAGGTGTTGTATGGAACGTTTTAGGTATGGCGGTCTATCACCTCCTTGGCTCCATAAAGGTGTTAGAGTGTTTATGCACTGACATAATTTTATTTGAGAAAATGCCCCTTAACATTCTGACTTAGAGGCAGGACTGTGGGCAGCTTAACGGATAAAATGTGCTTTTACGGCCTCATTGTTGGCTGTGGAGCTATTGTTTTCGCCCTACAATAATTATTTCCTCAACACACAGACTCAGAAACATGTTATTTAAGGAGAGAAAGGTTCAGTTCCACAGTGTTTGTTAGTCTATATCAGTGATACATGTGTGTGTAATTGCAGTGTGCCTGGTGTTTAGCTAACTGTTCTCTGGTTTTCTACTTTTCTACAACTGTTGACTTGATGTTCTTGTTTTAGACATAAAATACAAACTAAATATTTAGCAGAGTTGCTGTGTTAGCTATGTTTTCTTTTTATTTCAATAATAACATGCAGTACAAAGCCAAAGTTGTGTAATCAAGTACTGCCAAGTATTCCTTTGATTTAAAAAAAAAAAAAAAAAAAACTTTATTCAGAATACCACCAAATGAAAAAAATAACTGTACCGGAATATAGTTACTCGAAATTAGTATTCAGAATATGTATTTTCTGTGTACAGGGGGTCCTCGGGTTACGACGGTCTCGGGTTGCGACGTTTCGTGGTTACGAACGCGCCCCCATAAAAAAATATATGTATATATTACGCGTCATTCCGTCTTACGCGGTTTAGCGTGGTAGGAGATGTAAACAAACGCGAACGGCGCGCGGCGCATGGCGGAAGAATACGCTCTGTTGTGGTTGTAGGGAGAAGAAGACAGCCTCATGTGCGTGCACAATGTGGGCGGAAGTACCTGATGTGGGCTCTGATCTGCTCCTATGAAAGCGGCAGTGATAATCAAGCAGCGTAGTGGTCTAATTATTGAGATGGAAATGTTATTGGTGCTTTGGTTGGAAGATCAAAGGCAAAATCCGGTTTACGACGAAATTCGGGTTACGACGCGTCTTAAGAACGGATCAACGTCGTAACCCGAGGACCCCCTGTATTTAGCTACTTCCCAACACTGGGAACATTCAAGGCAAAGCATTTAACATATCCATGGATAAAAGCATATGACACCTTTTACTAGGAAAGTTACAATTGAATATTAATGTACCAAATGCATAGTCCAGTGCCATTTGAATGCTCCATAGAGTGGCTGTTGACTATGTATGCACAAGTGACTAAATCCAGAAAAAAAACTACAACACCAACACATAAAGTTTCATCTTATGCTCAAAAACACATTTTCAAAATCACTGTAAATGTGAAGCGGTATAATTATGAATCAGGTTTTCCCACCTAAAAGTAGATGGTACATTTTAGCATTGCATTGTTAAAAACATAGTTAAAGAGCATGATTCATACTGTTTCTCCTTCACACCTAGCGGCAGTAGCGGACATTGTGCCAGGGTACAATAATTAAAGCTTCCGCAGATAGCAGCAGCGTCGCATAAGGTGCCATGGTGAGGACGTGGGAGTGCTGAGGTGGAGCTCATAAAAATACGGGACCAAAAAAAGTCCGCTCGCAATATAACAGGCTGTGTCCCTGGTGTTTACACAACGCGCCATTATGCATGCAGAAGTGTGTGTGCGCAAACAAAAACCAAAAGGATAATGCCAGTAAATGTGTGTGTGCAGGGGGAACCGATGCTTGTTCGGCTGTGAAATTCATGCACTCCCCTCCAGAGCCTGCAGGAGAAGCAGTCATTCTGAAACGCACACAGCCAAGTGATGAGAGCACCACCGTGGAGACGCTAGCTGGGGGACTTTTCTTTAAACACGCTCCACATTAATTAGTGGTGCAGGGATTCCCACCTCTCATCTCCAAGGACCGCAGGCTATACCGACAGATCTCAGGCTTTGCTCCCCGCTGCCACCATTACTGTACAACAGGGAGAGCCTTCCTTCGCTCAAAACACCACGCATGTATAAAGGATGAAATAGGAATTCATCAAGTAAACGTGTCAAGGGTTGTGGGTGAGTGGAGACTATATGCAAGTAACAACAGGCCTTAAGCGGGGTATATTGTGGTAGACAATCAAGACTAGACTGTTGAAAATGAACATTTTCAAGAAATAAGGTAACTAGAGGCAAAAGTTTAAAACCATCAGTGTTGGGAGTAACTCGTTACAAAAGTAATTAATTACTGTAATGCATTACTTTTTGGTGTAACGCAGTAATGTAACGCATTGCAGGGAAGAAAATCGGTAATATATTACTCATTACAATGCCAGTAATGCACATTACAATGCATTTTTAACCTGCTTTGTTTTTGTGGGTTTTGCGTATTCTTCATACAAAGTTCGCGGATCACCGCGAGATCAGCTACTGAATCTGATAAGTCCGCGCAGAACATTACATTTCATTTTACTTCGTCTCGAACTGGCAGACTGACAAAGGATGACAGAACCAGAAGAATCGGATAGTGCTAGCTCCTTTTCAAGATGGGCATAAGCCCACTACTTTCACTTCGTTCAAAATAAAGACTCCAAGAACATTTTAGGAGGGGATGGGACAGGGAACGATACAACCCCAACAAAGCAGCCGAAACTGATGTTGATCCGACCAGAGAATCTCCAGCCACGAGAGGTGAGAAGGCTCGTTGCCGAGTATATTGTGGAAGACATGCTGTAGAATGCCAAATCCTTATTTCCAGTCATTTTAGCGAGAGTAACTAAAGTAATGCAAAAGTAGTGTAATGCCTTACTTTTTATTTAGAGTAATATTGTAATGTAAGGCATTACTTTAAAATGACAGTAACAAGTAATAAGTAGTGAATTACAGTTTTTGAGTAACTTGCCCAACACTGAAAACCATAACATATTTTCAGGGAGTAACTGTGATTTTATGTCATTTTGTGAGTTTGGTCACTTCTCTATAACAAAGTTGGGGAAAGGAGGTTTCTAGCCTGGACAAAAAAATATATATATATATATATTCTGTGGTAAAGTATGGAACATATCTGTAGAAAAATAAAACTAGGGTGGAGTCAACATTTATGTTTATAAGCCCAGTAAAAACAAGGAATCTGGATTTTGCCTTTATCAGAAATGTGAATCAGAAGTGTCCATGTTAATCTTCTTTGCCTAGAGTTTTACACATTATCCATCTGGAATGGCTTACATCAGTATCATTCAGTGGGTCTCTTAGCAGCGTTTAGGCCAATCGCAGCAATTAACATGCTTCCATATTAAAATAATATAATTTTTGGCTTAATTAATGTAGCACATACCTATAATTCTGTGTGCTTGGTGCAGTCTCCCATCCAAGTACTAACCAGGCCAGGTCTTGCATCACCCCTGAGATCTGACGAGATCAAGCTTTGACAAGGTCACACGTATTGATAAAATGTTTTTGTTGGAAAAGATACACTTTCTTATCCACACCAAAAGTTGTGAACCAGATTAGCTGGGAGCCATACAAGATGGATTTTCGTGAGTTCAAAAAGTCAAACAATCCAGCAATCCAGCTTGCAGCAGCAGGTTAGCTAATCTTAACTTGTCCTTTGAAATTGCATTATGTTTCACTTCAATTTTGCCTCCAGTTGCCATTCTGGAATTTAGAGTGCATTTCTTTAGAAACCAATAAACTCAGAGAGTTATTGTTCTTGTTTAAATAGAAGATTGGTTAGTATTACATTAAAGGTGCACTATGTAACTCTTTGGTTGAGTATCCGTCACCTGCTTTAATCAACGTTTCTATGGAAATGCCTGGAATGTTCCACAGATGACATTAATCAGCTCTCCCTTACATTTATTCAATTACAGGTGGTTTGGTGTTCAAAAACAGGCAGTGGGGTTGCCTCTCCACAGATCCATAATGATAGAAAGGTTTAATATCATACTGTGAAACATTTCAGCCGAAGCATTAAGATCTTCATGAAGAAAAGCATCTGACGGACCCTCCACCAGAAAAGTTACACAATGCACTTTCAAGCTGCATCCATGAGAAACAGCTGCCTGTATGAATGTATTGCCATTATTATTGTTCGTAAATGTTGACCATGTGCTTCTGCCCCAGTTCAGCTGTGGCTTCAGTTCACCACCACAAGACTGACGAATGAATGAATTATGGACTGATTTGTGAAAGGACTTCTAAAACTGCACCAACACAAGCATATTACAGTATTTTACATTGTCACCAGTGAAAAGGGGGAATATTGGATCTTCGTCGATTCTTGTGCGTGCTTGATTCGACTGAAGACAAATAACACAATTTATATAATTCTATTAAGAGATATTTTCAGAGGTTTTTAAAGGCAGTAAGACATTTGCAAGGCTATGAAATGTTCCTACTCAATCAAATAACACATTCAACCACATAGTGTGAAATGAACAAAGCATACAGTAAATACATAAACACATCTCTTCACAAGGTCATAACCAGAACAAATGAAAAGCATATTGAAATGCATCTGATTTGCAGTGGCGGTGAGGAAGATGATCGTTGCCATAGTGATATTGGTTTAGTCTGAACTGTGAAATCTCAATGTTACGCACTTGACAATTGCGAATGGTCTTTGTCAAAGAAAAACAATCTCGTACGTCTGTTTTTTGAGAGTGCCCAGGGCCCAGTTTAGACCAACTGCATTACAAACAAACAGGAAACAAATACTTGGTCCTATAACACAATATGTAAGTAGAAAACAAATGAAAATGTCTTTATGGAAGAAACTTATATCATTGGGTTTCAAACTACGAGGTCATCTTGGTCGACCATCAAGTTGAACAGAAAATAAGAACATTGTGTAATATCAACTGTTATGAGTTTTTAAAGGTGCATTGTGTAACTTTTCTGGTTTAGGGTCCATCAAATGCTTTTCCCCGTGGAGATATTGCTTTGTTTGAAATGTTTCACAGTATGGTATTAAACCTTTCTGTCTTCTTGGAGACCAAACCAGACCAAGATACTGGTCAGATTTGTGGAGAGGCGACCCCACTCACAGTCAGAATGCCTGAATTTGATCTTGTTTCTTTGCATTGTTTGAGGTCTGAAAACATGTATCCTTTTTGTTATTTTGACCATTTTCTGCAAATAAATGCTCTACACGATAATATTTTTATTTGGAATTTGGGGGAAATGTTGTCAGTAGTTTATAGACTCAAACAAAAATGTTCCTTTTGCCCCAACACATACAAGTAGTAAAATCACAAAAACTGATCATTTGCAGTGGTCTCTTATTTTTTTTCCAGAGCTGTATTTTGAGCTATAAAACCATCTGTAATTGAATAAATGTAAGGTTTAGCTGTGCAATGTCATACTGTGGAACATTCTAGGCAATGACATAGCCATAGAAACAAGACGGTGATGGAACCCCAACCAAACGGGTACATAATGCAACTTTAACCATATTATAACAATGTTTTAACTTACGTTTTAACAAAATAGTATTTCACTTGATTCATGCATGTTTAAGAATTTCCATATTTTTCTAATATGCCTTGATGCCTTCCTCATCAAAAATATACCTACCATTCACACATTGAGCACACAAATCCTGCATATGTACAGTAGGCCCAGTTCTTTTCTCAAACAGAAAACATTATTATTACACCATGTGATGTTATGTGATGATACAGACGTGCTCCATTGTGTTTTTAAACTCCATACACCTTACTAGAATTTCAGAATTTTAAAGGTAAAAAAAAAAAGATGTTAACTTGAAAACTACCATATCATTTTAAGCTTTGAAGATGTAGACTAATAAGGATTAGTCAAACGTGTGAATTAAACAAAACATAACTCCAGGCCTGTTTTTGATGAGGAAACAACATTATAACGTAGATAAGAAAATAGAGCAATCTGGGCCCTTTAACAGATTACAAAATAATCCAGGCAGCTCCAGATCAGATCACACAAAGAATAAACAGGCTCATACCTTCAGGGCAGCAACAAGTGCCACATGTTTGTTTATGGTCACTGTGCATTGGCAGGGGCGTTCTTTGACGGGGGCCACCTGGGCAATTGCCCAGGGCGGCATCGCGGGAGGGGCGCCGCGGTGGCGCGAAGGGAAAAAAAAAAAAAAAAAACGGTGCGGCGCGCGGCCACGCGGAGGCGGAGGCGGGGGCGCGCGGGGGCGCGGAGGCGGGATCCTTGTGTAAGGGGCCGGAGTGGGGGGCTGGTGCTGTGCTGGCTCGTGGTTACATGAAGACAGAGTAGCGCACGGTGTACAATATATGACAAAACAGTCGCAGTGATGGACTGAAAAAGATTGAAGCCATCAGGTGCTCAATTTCGAAAGAAATGGAAAGAAGAGGAGGAGAAGTGAGCAAAAGAAAAAGGTATGCTATCGACTAGTCTTCAAGTTTGACTTAATGATGATGATGTTGTATTAGTTAAACTCCCCCGATGTGATTGTTGATGCATGTTTGTCCTTCCCCCAAGCTCATATGAAGACATTGTGGACGAATTTGCATCCAGGAAGGCCAGGAAATCCAACTTTTAGACTGTTTTTATATTACTTCTTTTGCCCTTGTTATTTATGACAAATTATAGTGGTTTGCTTTTTTTTGCCACTTCCTCACTTATTACTTCCTGTTACTTATGATACACAATAGTGTTCATTATTTGTTTTTATGTGTACAGTAATGTGTATAGAATGTACCTTGGTCGTTCATTTATTTATGATACAGGATTGCACTGTTTGCACCATTTTTGCCAATTTAATGTGTAGTAATTTAAAAAAAAAAATTTCATGTTATTCTGTAATGTACAGATCGTTTAATTTTTTGTTATTTATATGGCGCAACTTCAATGGAGGTTTAAGTCTTTTTGTTAATTATGTTACACTAATGTTGCACTTTTGCTCTCTTAAATGGCTGTAGGCCTACATGGCTATAATGTGAAATAATTGCGCCTTTGGGCCTTCAAAAACTTTTTTTGTAATTATTGTTTATTGTTCATTAAAACTAACTTGAAAGTAGTTGTTGTGAATTGTTGTTGTGAAAGAAGGGTTTGAAACGCCCCCCCCCCCCTCTCCCAGAGACCGCAAGTCAGTCTCGGGGTTGGGGGTTTGGGGGGGCAAGAGTGGCTTTCGCCCAGGGCGCAAATCACTCTAGGAACGCCACTGTGCATTGGCAATGAGTGGCATTTAGAGAATATGAATTTGGCTATCTGTCACATCCCACTCTCTCAACTGGCTCTGATCGGACCGGTAAATGGTACTGAGTTCACAACATCACAGTAATGGCTATATTTTAAAATTGAGCTGGAAGAAAGGTCAAAATTCTGTGGCAGAATTTAATGTTTTAATGTCATATATTAAGCAAAATTGACACATGTGAGCTTTTAGTCTGGTAGGAATGCTCTTACCTGCTCATACACCTACCTGCAGTTGTGTTTTATTTTATTCACACATGTTTAACGCACAAACCATGTATATATTTAGGCTGAATTTTTCTCTCATTCTTCTCATATTCTGTTCCATCTTGTGCTGTCATGTTGTAATACAGGAAGTGCTCCAACTTCGGTAAAGGTAAATGTAAAGGTAAAAGATAGCTACAGCTTCATGACATCACAAGGTGGAACAGAGCATTTTGAGCTTAGGAGATGAAGACAAATAAGAAATATATAAATAATAATAAAGTTTACCAAATTGACTGACTGGCACTTTACTGCAACACTCACTTTACACTACTGGAACTCTATTTATGATGCTTTTTTAAAAATCTATTTATGATGCTTGTTGTATTTTTATAATTCTGCAGCCGGGAGTCCATCAAAATTTTGTTACGCTTGCATAATGACAATAAAGAATCTTGAATCTTGAATTTTGAAAAGGATTACTCAAATGTGTGAATGAAACAACACAACTCCAGGTATGTTTTATGAGGAGGTAACCACATTCCACCATGGCTAAAAGCTCACAAAAGTCCATTTGCTGCTTAAAAGACACTTAAAGGACACTGACACTGCTGCTGCTTAAATGAGCTTTATTACGCTACACATTGTGTTTTACCTATTTGTATTATATACAAGTTTACTGTACTTCTGCTATGGATATATGCAATGTTTTAGTCATGGGTTTATTGTCTTGTATATCAGATGTTTTATGTTCACTGTGGGCCTAGGGGGCGCTGCAATTTCAAATCCTGTGTGTGCAACATGTACATATATGTTTTTTAACAATAAAACTGACTTTGAACTTTGAATTTTACACAATATATGACCTTTAATAGAAATGGTTAACACCAACATTTGTGGATTTACCTTTTACTACCTTTTACTTTTACCTCTACTGCAATATATGAGCAAGACTTGCAAAAACCTGGGCAACTAATGCGTAGTACAGGACTTTTTTTTTATGTTTTTTTTCTTCTATACTGTGTTGTAAATATCTGGCTGTGTTGTAAATATCCTACTTAAATGTCTCCACTGAAGTGAGATGCGTTCAGTCTCATTGTGAATATGTATAATGTAAATTGTGCATATGGATAGTGACAATAAAAGGCATTCTATTCTATTCTATATTAGATATTTCATGGGTAAGTACAGTGCAATTAGTAAAATAAAATCTGGCTCTGGCCTCCTATGTCTACCTATATCTGGCAGTCATGATGAGATTCTCTGAAAACCATCATAATTCAGGTGGTCTCACTGTGGGTGGAAGTGGAGGGGGGCGGAGGTCTGCTTCTGGTAAAGGCGCATCAGCATTGAGACATTTCATTTGAGTTGGCCGCTAACGTAATTAGCCCGAGCTTCAGCCGCACATATCTGCAATCTAATAAGTGATTAGCATCCAGGGCTGGTATTGCTGGGCAGGGGGAGTGTTAGAAAGGGAACAGGCACAGAGGAAGAGAAAGACCTGGAACTATTCTCTCTCCCTCTCTCCTTTCTTATAATCTATAACCGGCCGACTTGAGCGAGAATCCCAGGGCAAAGCGGAGAACAGGCGGAGAACAGGGGACTGCTGCATTCATGCTCCTCCGGGTGCATGTGAGACAAACGCGAAGGCAAAAGTTTCAAGAAACAAAAGGCAGTAAGAAACAGCAGAGGAATATGTATTAGAACGTGTGTGTGTTAGGAACCTCACAGGCAGCAAAGGCTTCTGGGTAAGAGAGCTGCCTATTTACAGCTACAGTACAAAGGATGTGTGCAGTTATTTCAAGACAAGAGAGAAGTATGCATGAAACATCAGCAGTGGAGTTTGGGGGCAGGATTAAACTTTGAGCCCTGGATCACAATCATGTTATATTATTTCGGATCTTCTTTTATTTTATGATGTCAACAAATGCAGCAAAACATCAATGATCAATTCTAGACCTTAAACCGATATGTTGGTTGACTGATATTATTAAGACTAATATTTGCACTTTTTAGCATATCAGATATCAGCTGTCAGTCTCCACCAGAGGCAGATATTTTGTTTGGGCCAACCAGTTGCCTAAAAAATAAGATTATTTTTATCTTTTGTGTGAAGAGGAGACTGCACACAATGCTAGACTGCTTGCTTATCCAGCTTATGGTCATGAGTTTGTTCTTTTTTTCTTTTTTTTTTCAAATTTGTTCCCCTTTCTCCATATGTTCAGGTCGCGGGGGCAACGGTCCAGGTCCGCTGCCCAGATCACAGTGCACCGGCCCCCAGGGATCCCCCCTGCGGGTGGTGGGTCCATGGGAGGACAGGCCCATGTTGCTTGATGCAACCAGCCTTGATGTATTTTGTCGTGGGGGCTCTTTCATTGTGCAGAGACAGTGCTGATTCAGAGGTTGGCAGTCCGAATTCCGCTTTCAACAATGGGTTGAGCGGTCAGATCCACTGAGCCGCGGGTTGGCGGTGCGATCCCAGCTCCCACAGATGAGTGCTGCCGTTGTGTCCTTATCCTTGGATGAGTTTGTGCTAGATTCAAATTCAATAAGAATAAGAGGAAAATAATCCAAATTGGCCGAAAAATATCAACCCTAAATATTGTCTCTAAATATCATCAAAACTTACTGGCCATCAGCTTCTGTAGATTCTAAACAATTGACATTGGAACATGAACAAACCATGAGCAAAAACATATCAGCCGATCTCTACGTAATGGTTAAGCCTTTGTACATCTATTGTTGAGGGCTGGTGATTCTCACGTTGATCCTAAAGCATACTAATGACTGACATCAGGAACGGAAGGGCATCCACTACAGGATTAGCATATCACTACAATTGGCTTTGTGTACAGTGTCAGATTTGCACAGATCATGCTTTGTTTGTACAGTATTATTATAACCCTCAGGTACTGGACGAGTTTATATTTATTTATTTATACATTTGTATTTGTATATTAAAGCCAGCTCAGAGTTGAGGAATACAAGAAAAAAATAAAATAAAAAAATGAAAGTTCAATAGATGTGGCATTAATGAGCGTTTCTCTGTATTCATCGTAGGCAGTGTGCAGAGATCCAGATGAAGACAGAGCTGTGTGCAGCACAAACACACTCAATAAGGCGCGAACAAATAAATTCAATTCACATTGATACAGCCAGATGAAAGAATGCAATTTCTGCCTTGCAAAGACTGCAGCGTGCCGCTTTTGCCGTGATTCATTTTTGAAATCCACCACAATTACTGAGTCAATTGGAAAGGCTAAGGCATCTGGCAGATGAACCCCACGCATCCTAATAATACCGGGGCAGTGTGAGCGCACTCTTCGAGCTCGTTTCAATTCATTTGCAGGAGAGGGGAATCTTATCATCTCAATTATCACTGCATTCTGCACAGGGACACTGAGCCCAAAATACAGCCCCTGTCTCAGGCGGCCTGCTTATTCACTTCACTGAGCACTGTGGGAAAGTATGTACGAGAGTATAAAACCTCACCTATGCCTTTAATCACAACGTGTCAATGTCTTATCCCACATCACTGCAGACTTTTTCACTGACAAATGTACTTGCTTTGATTGAATATTATGAAATGTACAGTATCTTACTATTTTTATTTTATTCTGTTATTATCATTACTTTTTTATCTGATTCCAAAAGTTGACAAGGCCCTACTGATTTTATTTATTGTCGAAAAACCACATGTACCTGTACATAGAGTAATTTGAAATTCCGTTTCCCCGCTAACCAGGCAGGACAGTGATAGGGTGGCTAGGGGAGGGGCCGCTGCGCATGCGCACGCTGCCGACTGGGAGATGCAGAGTGGAAAAGATGCAATTACAATCAATGACAATTATACACAACATGTAATGACAGAAAAACAATTGGACAGGTAACATACGGTGTTTTTTTCTTTGGCGACAAGGAGGAAGGGTGTGGGGAAAGGGAGCAGATCAGAAATCATTGAAATTGATTGAAAACTGAAGTAGAAGCAGACATCCTAAAAATAGACAGGGCAGTATTACTTAATACATATCAGTGTGAGTCCAATAGTGTGTGCCAATTTGACTTATTTATTTATTTATTGATTGATTTTCTGAGGTGAGGGTGGAGGGGCGTGAGGGTTTGTTGTCACATTGTCAGTGTAAAAACATAAGCATGGAAATAGAAATAAAGAAAAAGAGCAGGATGTTCAACTGGTTCTCAAAACAGGCAAATACAATAAAAATAACAAAGTGAATTGTTTAACACACACACACACGCATATGGTAAATAGTGCCACCCGACATCTTTTAGAAATGTTAACCACTGCTAATAAAAAACAAAATTGAAAAAATATAGACATTCTACCAATGCTAATGATGATTATACAGGTAAGATCAGCTTACACGACAGCTCTGCACGATGGAGTGAAATGAAACATGAAAAGCACAAGTCTGGCAAAGCGTTCATCATATGGTCTTCAACTGCAAAATTCCTCATCCGTATTCATGACACAGGCAGATTCGTCAGGTTTACATCCGAGTGAGAGCGCGAGGAGAGGGGGAGGGCGGAGCGCCACAGACAGTGAGGGGCTGATGGATGGAGCTATGGGGCTAAATGACTTTCCATAGCGATTGCAGTCATGGATCTCCTCAGTGTCGTGTGCACAACTTTAGGTGCGGGGAATTTGCGAGGAAAAACCTTGAGTGAGAAATAGCGTCAGCCTGAACCATAGCAGGTTTAAAAGTGCAGTATTTTTAGGCTTTGGAAAGTATTTCTATACGGCATTTTTGTATTGCACTTGACATTCAACCTGAAATTCTTTGATTTACAGATTCTCACAAAATAATTACACTGCTGACACCTCTAGCTGCAATTCATGTTAGCGAGCAGCTGATTTGAATGTTACTGCTATGCGACAAGCTTGACATGTTGAAACCACATACATCAATGTTCTTGGGGAAAAAAAGTTAAGTACAGAGCAGTTGGTGTGTATAGAGGTAAACTGGATTTTTTTTTTTTTTTTTTAAGGAAATTGTGCCAGAAATGAAGGACAATAAAGACTATGCTGAATTACATAAATCACAAATGACTCATCAAGCTGAAGGGCCTGTACTTTTTTTTTTTTTCATGTAATAAAGTAAAATTACTTTTGCCACAGAACAGATATACATCTCTGGAAAAAGAAATAAGAAACCATTGCAAAATGATCAGTTTTTCTGATTTTACTACTTATAGGTATGTGTTTGGGCAAAAGGAACATTTTTGTTTGAGTGTATAAACTACTGACAACATTTCCCCCAAATTTCAAATAAAAATATGATCATTTAGAGCATTTATTTGCAGAAAATGACAAATGGTCAAAATAACAAAAAAGATACTTGTTTTCAGACCTCAAACAATGCAAAGAAACAAGATCACATTCATTTTAAAACAACGTAATACTAATGTTTACACTTAAGAAGAGTTCAGAAATCAATATTTGGTGCAATAACCCTTATTTTTAATCACAGCTTTCATGCGTCTTGGCATGTTCTCCACAAGTCTTTCACATTGTTCTTGGGTGACTTTATTCCACTCCTGGTGCAAGAACTGAAGTAGCTCAGCTTTGTGTTTGTGTTGGAATTCAACAGACGCTGGAATGGAATGGCTGTAATACATGTAGAGATGCTGATTTCAGAAAAAAATACAGTGGTCTCTTATTTTTTTTCCAGAGCTGTATTGTCAAAGCAGCTAGGTCAAAATGAGACTGTGTGCTGTCTGTAATTATAAAGTGATTTTATCATCTGCGAACCAGGAAGTAACACCATAGCACTGTTAGCATGCTAACTGTGCTATGACCATACCTGCTTACCAAAGCCTGATCCCGTCAGATCTCAGAAGCTAAGCAAGGCAGGTCCTCATTAGTACTTGGATGGGAGACCACTGGGAACTCCAGGCATCACAGTGGGGCGCCAGTCACAAAAAACTGCCGTTGTGTCCTTAGGCAAGACACTTCACCCACATTGCCTAGTATGAAAGTGGTGTGAGTGTGAGTGCTGGAGGTGGTCGGAGGGCCTGTCAGTCTGTCCCAGGGCAGCTGTGGCTACAGAAAGTATCTTATCACAACCAAGTGTGGAGTGAATGAGCAATGAACTGTAAAAGTGCTTTGGGTGTCATGAAAGGTGCTATATAATTGCTATGAATTATTAATTATTAATTGTTGTTAGCAATACTGTGACAGAAAAACTCTGCTCTAGCTAAGGAAAGCACTTATGACATACTGACTTATATTCATGACAGTTTATTAAGATTCTGTGTTAAAAATGTGGTAGGAAAGTGAGGAATAACTTTAGATCACTGCAAACAAATTCAAATAAACTAGTTCTAGTTTGACATTTTGACCATAAAAATCAGGCACAGCTGCTTTAATAAAGGAGTAATACAATTTAAATAGATCACATGGTTAAAAGCGCTTAAGCATGATATGTCTCCTTTAAATTACAGTAAAATTAATTTAAAGATACTATATTATCCTTCGTGAAATTGGTCCGTGTGAAGTTTAAAGGTTGTATAGAGGATTTTCCAAGGAAAGAGAAATCCAGCTACTGTTTGTCCTTTTACAAATGTTGCGCATGTGTGAAACCACCCCCCTCCCCCACAGCTCCCTAAGTAGAAACGCCTCCTCCCGCCTCCCGCTTATGCTGCTTGTTTACAGCCTGTATGCGTTCAGAATCGCTGTTGCTGCTGTAACTAGCAGAGGTTACTTGTTCAGAAGTAATTTAGCAACCAACGTGTGAGTCTTTAGACCCTCTGCTTCAGTGCTGACATCACTGGAAGGAATCTCCTAGAATCACCTGAGTTTAGCTTCCCTCCTTTTCCCCTTCTCTTTTTCTTTCAGTGACCTCAAAAACTGATTTTCTTTTGTGACTAATCGGTAGTGGATTCTTGTCTGCCATCGCAACAAACTTTGTGCAAACTGTGAGGAAGCTACAGTTGGAAAAAGCTGCTAAAAGCCGCTGCGTTTGTTGAGTAAACAGCGTCTTGCATCTGTGGAATGCATGAGAGGCGTACGCAAATGATGTAATCCCAGCGTGCCATCAAGTCAGTTACGCTAGAAATGTAGGGAGTTTGAGTTTGATTGACAACCCAACAGTTTTTTGTTTTTTTTTGGTCATCATAATTACAAGGCTCCTGCATCTCTATAATGCTATCACTGACAATTTGAAACAAAGAAGAAATCCTCCATACAACCTTTAAACTGTGTTAGAATGTTGTTGCCTCGTCGTAGCATACTCAGAGTTGTGTTTTATTTCATTCACACCTTTCAGTAAAGCTGCTTTATTAGTCTGTCTATATCTCCAAAGCTCAAAATGCTCTGTTCCACTGTGTGATGTCATCTAGTGCTAGTTTTCAAGTTAACAACTACCTTTTGCCGTTAGTTCAGTAGAGATTAGCAGTTCCAGAGCTGAAATGATCCAAATGATTCTTGTGAAAGTGTTTGGAGTTTAAAAACCCAATGGAGCACTTCCTGTATTACTTCATGACAACACGTGTCACTCGTGTCAACACGAGTGAAAAACTAATGTGTGAATGAAACAAACCACAACTCTGGGTATGTTTTGGATTAGGAAATAACATTGAAACAGATAAGAAAATGTTGTAATATGGGCTCTTTAAGCAAAATAATGTCTCCTCTAAATTACATTAAATACACAGAATACACCAACTTTCTTGCCAGCCTTTTTTATTCAATGATTATTCTAAATCCATGTGCAAACTTCAGTACATGGCCTTATTTGTTCAAGTTTGGTAAGTGTTCATTCTTCTGCTCAACTAGGCCTGTTTTGCCTCTGCAGCTCTGTGTTTGTGTCTGCCACTTTTGGTGATGTGAAACCCAATGGAGCGGTGCTTTGTGGGTCAGGAAGGGGCCTTGTGATCAGGAGCTCTGCATGGCGTGGTGTGTGTGTGTGTGTGCGTGTGTGTGTGTGTGTGCGGGCACTGGCTCCGGGCCCGTCTCCTTGAATGCACATTGCTGTACAGGGCTGTGGGCATTTGACTGTCCCATTTCAGGGAGATCTGACATTAGAACCGTTATCACAAACACACGCACACACACAGCAGAAGCCACTGTTTCTGCTGACGTCCGAGCATTGAATTACAGACACGTGTGATTGGCTTTGAACTGTGCAATGAGCATCACAATAGGTAATGCATATCTAAGGGCCCGTTCACGCACGTTTTTTTGGTGGAAACGGAGACGTTTTTATTCGTTTTGGCCTTTCGTCCACACAGTGCCAGCCTTTTTGGTGGGCGAAAACCAGAGTGAAGAAATTTGAGAACGCAGGGGTTGCGTTGTCGTGTGAACGAGCACAACGCAGCTTTTGGAAAACGATGACGTCGCGATGCCGTCATCATCACGTGACCAGAAGAGAACCCCGCATATTTTGCCGGTAACAACCAGATAACCAGAGTCGGCTTTCGTGCGTGCGTTCACCATCATTATTATCTTCTTGTGTTTGTTTGTTTGCGGAAGAGAAAGGACTTTATGCGCATGTGCTCTTTGTAGTACTGCGTTTCCGGTGGCTCTGGCTGTTTCCTGTTTACAGCACTACATATGAGTGTGGCATATCGTTTTCACTCAGCTCTCCGTTTTCGTATGGGCGTGAATATTTACTGATGCGACACAGGTGTGGATATGAATTTTTTTGAACCTGAATAAAAAAAATTCAGGAGCGTTGTGTGGACGTAGCCTAAGCCCATCATGACAACAAATGTATTTTAGACAATAAATGACACTGAAACATTAACCCAAGAGCAGATTTAAACCACAAAAACTATTCTAAATCTAGAATATTGTTTAAAAAATAAGATGCAATAAGTAAACAGCAGAATGAAACACTTTAGTACTTAGTTTGTATCTGTAATGAATCATAGTCATATTAATTCAACCTTCTCATTAGCCGAAAAATAACAAAAACAAAAAATAACCAAACATTCCCAGTAGTGCAAAGAAAAAAATACACATGATGAATACTGACCTCCAGAAAATATTGTTCCAGCTTTTCCTACATTGAACAATAATTTATTGTGACAGGCCTACGCATATCTGTCATATCTGTATTTTCTGTAGTTCATTATTGCATTTTTACAGCAGCAGCAGTAACAGCAGTAAAAGTAATAATTGCTTATACCCTGCCTGTATAAGTGGGGAGACTGGCAATGCAACCACAAACAATCATTTGCTCACTTCCTACATTCATACTGTACATAAGCGAGGTCGGTAAAGTGTCTTGCCCAAGGACACAATAACACTGACTGGAGATGAGATTGAAATGAAAACCTGTGGAGTATGTGGGCGAACATGTACCCACTGATATAGTTCTCTATGTTCATATGCATGTATAAATGACCCTTGTTCATTCAGAAAATTACTACAAATATGTCAAAAATTTTACTAAATTAAGCTTAAAGGAGCACTGTGTAACTTTTCTGATGGAGAGTCTGCAGATTTTATTGCTTTGCCTGTAATCTTCCACAGTATTGTGTCAAAAATATATAGCTTTTGCATTTGTTTCATTTTTAATTAGGGTTTACATTGCTCAAAAATACCTTAAAAACATGTATTCTTACTGTCCTTGGGCTTGCCTTTCCACATATCTGACTTGTAACTCGGCCTGGTTGTGCCATCTTCTTAACCAGTTTGCTCAAGTTTAATATACAGGGGGTCCTCGGGTTACGACGTTGATCCTAGTATAGTTCTTAACCCGAATTTCGTCGCAAGTCGGATTTTGACTTTAATCTTCCAACCAAAGCATCAATAACCTTTCCATCTCAATAATTAGACCACTACGCTGCTTGGTTATCACTGCCGCTTTCATAGGAGCAGATCAGAGCCCACATCAGGTACTTCCGCCCACACTGGGCACGCACACGAGGCTGTCTTCTTCTCCCTACAACCACAACAAAGCGTATTCTTCCGCCGTGCGCCGCGCACCGTTTGCGTTTGTTTACGTCCCTTACCACGCTAAACCGCGTAAGACGGAATGATGCGTAATATTATTAATTTTTTAAAATGGGGGCGCGTTCGTAACCACGAAACGTCGTAAGTCGACATCGTCGTAACCCGAGGACCCCCTGTACCATGGAATATTCTAGACAAAGTACTGCTATCTCCATGGGGACAAGCAGGTGACTTAACCTCCACCGGAAAACTTACAAAGTGCACCTTTAATGCAACGCCTTATTCATGGGTTTCATTTAAGTTTCACTGTTACCATAGCAATTAGGCAATTCAAATCTTATATCTTTTGAATGGAAAAAAACAAAAATTGCATGTAGTCAATATGTATTTCACCATCATTCAAAGCATATGTTATATTTCTATCTCTATTTTATCAACATGTGCACTTAAGTAAAGCATGTATGTAAAAATAAAAGTAGAAAATAGAAAAAGGCTCATGTTTCCCTGCATTCTGTTGTTTGTTTTGAAGGCCTCTTGCCGTGCACAGCAGGCAGGACCAGTGTCAGTGTTGTCAAAGGCGTTATCACTCAGCCTCAGCCCTGACAGTCTATCAGCGGCAGACGCACCACTACTTTTAGGATGGATGACGACTAGAGTAATCCATATTCACAAGTGTTTGTCTTTGTCACAAATTATCAGCATTGGAAATTCGGTGAACGACAGCTCAGATTAGAAACAGTGGTAAAGTTAGGACAAGGTCAAAACTACTTCATACACTTAGAATAAGAGTAATGATCGCTTTCAATGTTACTTCAAGGTGCACTGCATAACTTAGAGGAGCCACATCCACATGAATTGACTCTAGAAGAGGGTAAAAGAAAAGATTTAAATGATTAATAATTATAATTATACTGAAACAATTCTTGCCATCAAAAAATGTGTTGAAGCAACTACATGTATCTCTGTAGTGTTTGATGAAGTTATAAATGTACTTAGGGATATATGTATTGGAAATATTTTATGATTGGTCTGGTGTAGTGCTGTCAGGCAATTAAAAAATAATCTAATTGATTACATGATTTGTAATTAATTAATCTAATTAATCACATTTTAATCGAGAGAGAGAGAGATTAAAGGAAAAGTAACGTTATTTTACAATCTGAGCCTTCTTTCGGTAATAAAACAAGTCGTTTGACTCACCCATAGCACGTTGGTGTCATTTGGAGCTGTTTGGTAAAAGTTATGTTGTAGCGTATCCGTTAGCATGAGTACTCGGGGCATTACTTTGCGGTCTCCAAATAACACAAACTTTAGCACTTTTCAAATCATAGAAGCCCGATGTCTTAATCTACGATTTCGTTTGAAGCAAAAGTGGCCTGTAATCCGAGATGTATCCATAGTTTTCAGCTTTGCGTTTCATGTTTGGGTCCCGGGAGCTGAGAGCACAGTCCGCGCATGCGCACTAGCGTCCTCATCAACTTGAAACTATGGCTATATCTCGGATTACAGGCCACTTTTGACCACACGAAATCGTAGACTAAAGACATCGGGCTTCTATGATTTGAAAAGTGCTAAAGTTTGTGTTATTTGGAGACCGCAAAGTAATGCCCCGAGTACTCGCGCTAACGGATACGCTACAACATAAGTTTTACCAAACAGCTCCAAATGACACCAACGTGATATGGGTGAGTCAAACGATTTGTTTTATTACCGAAAGAAGGCTCAGATTGTAAAATAACATTACTTTTCCTTTAAGAAAGAGAGTGAGAGAGATTATGAGTGAGAGAGAGACTGTGAGTGAGAGAGATTGTGAGTGAGTGAGTGATCAAGCGAACAAACCCACTTTGCGATTGAGTTTGTCAGTTTTTCTGCGGTCGCTTTGCTCAATCGTTTCCCAAATTCTGCGAGTTGTGGTTTGGTGGTTTGGTGAAGTCCGCACTATCTCCGGTAACGATGGAACTTGTTCGGACGTGTTTATCGTTCAAATGATCCGTCAGGCTGGAGCAGCTTCGGTGATCAGAAATTCTTTTTGACAAAAGCTCCAAATCACTGCGGTCTTGTCGATAGTCCCGTCTTCGTTCTTTTTATAAATAAACTTGCTGTTCAAAGGCTCTGGCAGCGATTTGCTCACCGCATATGAAATTTAAAATGTACACACACTGAATTGCCGCTTATAATTAATTGCGTTATTTTTTGTAACACGTTACTTTGCAGTGTAATTAATTAATCTAATTAACGTGTTAAACTGACAACCCTATTAAATATATTTAATAAATTTTGCATCAATTAACTTTTATGTGTTGTCAATGAAAGTAATTTTAGATTAGTAGAATTTTAGATTTTAGGTATATTTATCCATTACTTATTAATGAACTTACGTGTGGCTGAAATTTTAATATTTTTGTTTCCATGAAGATGTTATTTTTTTGAGGTGGAATGTTCCACAGTATGAGATTAAACATATCTACTGTGTGGCTATAAACAAGCAGGTCAAGATCAAGATTGTTTATTTGTCATATACAGGATCAACAATGCAAGGAAATGCTTAAGTGAAAAAGGTGAAAAAAGTGATTGAAAATAAAATAAAAATAAGATAAAAAGAGCCAGTCGACACGAAGCAGCTGATCAGTGCGACCATTGTGTGGCGCAACTTGATGACGGTCAAGTTACAGGTGAGATCTGCTGGGGGGGAAAAAAAAGGAGCAAGGCAAAAAGTAACATCTCCATGGAAACCAGCAAATTACACAGAGAGCCTTTTGAACATAACATTTGCCCTATTCAACCTACGTATATGCAATCTAGTATAGTGGATGGTCTTTATGGCAAAATAGACACATAGAAATAATGTATGTACTACTTTAAACAGCTAAAGAGTGAAGGGTATTTTGAAAGCCTAAAGGAAAAATAACGTTCACCTGCACCTTAAGTATACTTGATACAAGGTTTTCGTACAGAAATTTAAAGAGACTTGCTTTTAAAAACTTACTTGAGTGACTCTTGGCATTCAACTACAGATTCCTTGATTTACAGATTACCACATGAATACAAAATTATCAAAACATGGTAAAAAAAATAAATAAATAAATAACAGAATTAATAAAACAGTAAAACAAAAAAAAAGTATATATGCTTGAATACTACTCAATCAACAGTCAGGTTGAGTTCACGGTAAAAGATCCACTTGAAAAGCCGTTTTTGCCTAGAGTGCTGAGAAATTCAAGCTGCTGACTGGCCAGTAAAGGATTCAGTGACTGTTAAAACAAGCTGCATGAATATATTAAACAAACTTGTATTAATGCTGTCCTGACTCAAGCTCTACATTTGGATCCTTGGGCGCATGGCATAGTCACCCACTGCTCCTTACATTTTGCTTAAATGCAACAGACAACAGGCAAGAACGAGAAAATTTACTTAAAACCTTAACTGTTAAAACTGTCAATACGTATCTGGAGCACAAAGATAATTGATACTAGTGGTGGTTCCTGGTGGCGGTGGACGGCTCTTGGCTCCTCTAATGGTTCGTTTTATGTATTTTAGCATGTGTGTGTGTGTGTGTGTGTGTGTGTGTGTGTGTGTGTGTGTGTGTGTGTGTGTGTGGTGTCGGGCAGCTGTGAGGGGCTGCTTGGGTGGGTGGAAGGAAATATGGGTTGTTTTAACCACTGTATGAAAAGTGCTTTATAAATAAAGTTTGAATGATTGATTGATTATGAGCTGGGAGGTATGACATTGAAATGTATGGAGGAAAGTCCAGCAGCTATGGTGACACAATGCGCTCATTAACAGTCAAATGGAGGAAAAGATCCGCCCGAAAAGCCGTCTTTGCCTAGAGTACTGAGAAATACAAGCTGCCGACTGGCCATTAGAGGATTCAGTGACTGTTAAGACAGGCTGCAGGTGAATACATTAAACACACTTGTATAGAATTCCACTGGCTCGCATATCTGGAGGAAATTGGCTGGCACCTGTTAATCTCTTTAATAAATGCAGGTTGCACCCCAGAGTGAGGGCCATCCATTTCAATGCACCACAATAATCCAAGCGTTTGACTATGCTGCACTAGTCGCCACCTGCGGGCTCCAGATTAGCTAAGGTGCTACTGTAACACTAAGGATGACAACTCCAGCGGCTTGGATGGGAGCCCAAACGCTGTATGTATGACTGCCAGAGGTGGAACATAACAAAATAAAAGTAGTAAAGTACTGTACTAGGTAAAGTGGATACATTTGAGTATCTGTGCTTTTTTTCTCCACTACATTTTTGAACAGGACTGAACAGTAAAAGTATTTTTTATGACTGTTTGAGACCTGCTGAAAAGGCTGAGGGTTTGTTTTTAACACATTTGTATTATGAGCAAACAAAAATCTACTAATAAAAACTGCAAGAAAAATCCATTCACTCAGCACAAATCTGTATCAAAATTTGAAGCTTTATTAGATCTTAAAATCTGTATGGAATACTTTTACGTTTTACTCTTGAAATAAATTTTAAATGGGTACTTTTACTTAAGTAGATGTGCTGCTTTTGCTTGAATATTTCTTTGCTCCGGTGTCTGTACTTTTACTAAAGTATCAAAACTAGAGTACTTCTTCCACTGATGCGCTGCAGCAGGTAGCCTCGGTGCGTGGAGGGTGAGCAGATGCCACGGCGACAATTAGAGCAGAATAAACAACATCTCAGTGCTAATAATCACTACAGTTGTGTATGCCAGGCAGCTAGGTGCACTCCATTTATACCAACTGTTCATTTTATCACCGCGCAATAATGAGAACACCAAATGGTTCACACATTAGCCAATTACCATCTTATGTGAGTGCTCATTTAACCTTCCCACCTGACGCATAGAGGTCATACATTTACAACTTTAAACGCTGCAAGCATGATCAAGACAGAGGTGGCTGATGTTACTTCAAAATAATAATACACAAAACTACTACTCAATAGTCGCTTAAAGAGAAACTGTCAAGACATAACATCTGATTTGTAATTTCAAGTTAGACAAAATATTAAATAATACACAAAACCTAAGATTTTCTACGGATAGACCACAAAAATGTGAAAAATCATATCTGAAGGACCGGTGCAAGAAACACAAATGTTCAAATCGAATACTGTCAAGATAAAGCTGTTGTCACTTTAGAATAACTCTACATTAACTCTACAGGGAATGTTGTTTACATCAGCTGCAAAGTATCAATAATAACTGCTGCAATGTATTTCTGGTTTACCCACATTCAGCTACAGTTGTATAAGCAAACATTTTTTACCAACCCATTGACCAAAGTCATGATCATCATGGCGGGAGAAGAGAATTATAACCTCTATTTCATCTTTGACCACTGAATAAGACCATTCTATTGTGATATCTCCAGGATTACACAGGTAAGCAACATGAACCCTTGGATGGAGCCGGAGCTAATGCCACACAGTTCAGAAACCTCATTTGGAGAACAAACTGTGTGCTCAGTGTTAGAAAGAGCCACTAGAGGCAGACCAGGGGATGAGGAAATCCATCTTTAACAGGCCACTTTGACCTGGTTCATGCTACTGGCTTAGCTCTGCGGCCTGGGAAATACCAGAGACAGAAATGCCAAAAATACTGCTTAAAGTGTATGACAGGTTTTCTTTTATATCCAATTATTTTTGGGTTTGGTGAGGTTGAACCAAAGTAGTAGTTTTACCTGAAGGAGGTTGAAAAGAGAAATACAAAAATACAGGAAGCAGTGGTGAGTTCTAAAATAAAATACCTCTACCTATGTCATCAACATGACTGTAGAATCCCTCAGTCGTGCAGGTAGAATTCATGGCAAAAGGAGAAATTCAATCTGTCAACTGGACAAAAGTTTATTTGGTCGAATACATTTCACAGCTCATCCAAGCTGCTTCTTCAGTTCTGGTCAGATGCCTGAAGGGAGAAGCTAACTACAATGAAATGACTTTGAAACTACCTCACCTACTTGTTTTCAGTTTCTGTTAGTAAGGTAAGCCTATTAAATATGCAGTGGGAGTGGAGTGTGGGATCTTGTTAGCAAAGCCACTCAGGGCCATAATGGGTGTGTTCACACCTCTGGACCTGGCTGCCCTATTGTTTTCTTTGTTTGTTTTGATTTTGGTTCGAGGATAGAGGTTTGAGGACCTGAAGAAGCAGCTTTAAGATTAAGATTAAGATTAAGCCTTTATTGGTCTCACACACAATGACACACAGTGACACACGGGAGAAATTTGACTTCTGCATTTGACCCATCCTTTTCAGGAGCAGTGAGCAGCCATCTTTTTCGGCGCCCGGGGGGCAGTACCGTGAAGGGTCTTGCCCAAGGACCAGTTGAGCTACCTAGTCAGCTTGGATGAGCTGCAAAATGTATTCGACCAAATAAACTTTTGTCCAGTTGACAAGCGAATTTCTTCTTTTTCTATTTCACCAACAGAAAATTCCATCCAATGCATGAACAAAATAAAGCAGTTGGCATTATTATCAAAAACTGGGAAAATTAGACACATTTTGGCCCTTGTTATTGTGGTAGCAGTTATGGAATGGCCTCTATGTATGTCCAACCAGGAAATAGAATGATAAAAACTTCACTTTTTTTAAAATTTTTATTAGAAACATTTAAGTGAAATTTGTAGTCTAACCTGGCATGTTCAAAAGCTTCCACTTCTAAATACAAATTTGAATTCTACGTGTCAGTGGAGTCTGGTGCTTTCAGTAAACTAAATGCAATCATTATGTTATCATTTTGAAATTTTAAATTGCCATATTCATCTATAACAACATAAACAAGTCTGCTTACTTCCATGTTCGAAAAAAACTGCAGTGCCCAACAGGAGCAGACGTTGCCATAAACGTCATCATAACAAAGCTGCACATCTTTATATATATATATATATATATATATATTAGGGCTGTCAAACGATTAATTTTCTTGATCGCAACTAATCTCAGAAATTTCATAGTTAATCGCGATTAATCGTGATTTATTTTGCATGTTTAAAATTGATATCTTGCAGTAAGACCGTTCGAATCTAAAGTTAAACTCACAATGCAAACTATTTCTCACCATTTTTTTATTTAAAAAAAGTGCAGAGAAAGGAAAAAGTAACAATGAACCAGTAATAGTGCTTACTTTGAGAAATTGTAAATAAATGATTGAAGCCCGCTCGAGCTGCCTACGGATGCGTAGAAGGAACAAAATACTAGCAAACTCAAAATAGCGTGTTTGACCAACAATGAGTTTAATTAATACAACCAAATGAGCTGCATATGGATGGTAGAATTGTGGAAAATGCTGGCAAACTCTGATCGCGATTAAAAAAATTGTTCGCGATTAAAAATTGCTCGCAATTAATCGCGATTAACACGTTAATATTCCCAGCCCTAATATATATATATATATATATATATATATATATATATTATTGAGTTCTTTACTTAATTCATTCCATAACCCTAAGTCCTAAGAAGTTACAAAGCTAAGTCATTTAAAAAAAAAAACTATTTGATCATTATAAATTAAGTCTTTGTTTATGCTTTACTCAAACAATAAAATAAAAATAAAGTAGTATGTTTACTTTTTCATCAGAATTCTAGAGCTACTTTCAAACTAATCAGAGCGCAAACTACAGCTTTATCTATGAATGTTGGAAACTTTTATCCAAAACACATCTATAGTATGGGAACAATTTATGAGTCAAATAATGAAGAATAGTGTTTGCCAGCTGGAATTCAATCTTTCCAAATAAATTCACAGAAATTAAACTAAAAAAAAACTTCTCATTTGCACTCTTTTTAATGCGCCAAAGCAGAACTAATAAATAGTGTCTGTATCCAAGCCAAGTAACACATTTAGCACAAATAAGATCCCCACAGTGTTCTTTGGTATAACAAACGCTTATCACCAAGATTTAAGGGGCACTGTGGAACTTTTAGGGAAGATGGAACGCTACCTGCTTGTCTCCATGGAAATGTTGCTGCTCTGCCTGGAATGTCCCACAATACGGTATTAAACATATGTCTGTGAAGATAAGCAGGTGATGTTATCATGGAAAGTTACAGGTTAGAACTGTGGGGAAGCGCACCCAGTCACTCACATGTTTTGTGCATGTTTTTTCAAGGTGTTTTTGAGCAATGAAAATGATAATATACAGCTCTGGGAAAAAAAAAAAAAAAAAAAGAGGCAACTGCATTTTTTTTTTCTTCTGAAATCAGCATCTCTACATGTATTACAGCCATACCATTCCAGTGTCTGTTGAATTCCAACACAAACACAAAGCTGAGCTACTTCAGTTCTTGCACCAGGAGTGGAATAAAGTCACCCAAGAACAATGTGAAAGACTTGTGGAGAGGATGCCAAGACGCATGAAAGCTGTGATTAAAAATAAGGGTTATTGCACCAAATATTGATTTCTAAACTCGATTTCTAAACCCGATATCCAGCTATAGTTTCATTTGATGACGTCATCAGAGAGGACAGCGCGCATGCGTGAACTTAGCTGTTTTGTAAACACCGCTAGTCAGAAAGAAGCTAACACTGCTCTGAACTTTACTTTTCTGTTGCGATATCGGGTTTCAGGCTGTTTTGGAATCCACTAAAAGTCTACGCTGACACAGCGATCTTCTGTGATTTGAAAAGTGCTAAAGTTTGTGTTATTTGGAGACCGCAAAGTAATGCCCCGAGCACTCACATTAACGGATACGGGATCATTAGTAGAACAGAACGGCTACAACATAACTTCTAAGAAACTGCTCCAAGTGACACCAAAGTGCTATGGGTGAGTAAAACTACTTGTTTTATTGCCGAAAGAAGGCTCAGATTGAAAAAAAAAACATGTTAATTTTCCTTTAATGCTATACTGTGGAACATTCCTGGCAAAGTAATTTCATGGGCTTTGATACAAGCAGGCGGCAGAGCCCTCACCTAAAAGATCCAGAGTGCACCTTTAAAACACCAAGATGCTCATTGAAAATATGATTAATAAATACATGTATCTTACAAGAACACATATGAAAACATTAGACGGGTGTGGGTGGGAGTTCAAATATCTTCTTAAAATATTGTTTCCAGTAGATCATATTCAATTTATAGATCATATTCAATTTATTTATTCAGCTTTATCTACAGAGATGCATGCTAGGGCTGGGTGGTATACCGCTTCATACTGAATACCTGTGTTTTTTTCTTTTTCTTTATTTATTTATTTATTTATCTGAATTAGGACAATGCATATTAATCAACATGACAACAAACAGCATCAATGTAAATATGCCAGAATTAGCACAATAGCGACTTTACATTTGTTGTCCTAAGGCAGGTCCGAACAGACGAACATTTAGAGGAACACACAGAAGAGACAGAAGTGCACATAGACATGACAGCAAGTTCACCACAATAGATCAAATCTACATGTGAGAACATGTTTGATTATTTTTCAACGAGGATTTCAGTGTGTTCTTGAAGGATGAGAAGGACCCACAGTTCCTGACATGAGCAGGTCATGTGTTCCATGACTGTGATCCTCTGAGAGACGTCACTATTTGGCAAAATTTGGTCCTGTGCCTCTGTATGTTACAGTCTCCTCTGATCTATGCTCTCGTGTTAACTCGGTTAATAGTTTTTTTTACTTAGAAAATCCATTAATAGTGGAGGAGCGAGTCCATTTAAAACTTTAAAAATAAGGCAAGCATCCATAAATACCTGATAATTTTCAAGATCCAAAATATTATACTTACTTACAATATTACAATAGTGATACTGTAGAGGCTTTTTGTCAAGTGTTTTCAATGTTTTTGTTTTGAAGAGGGACTTAATGGGCTTCAGGATGGCCTCTGATGTATGAGACCATGTGGTACAGCAGTAAGATATGTGGCTGAATATCATGGCATGCATATACGTCTTTGCTGATTCTGTCGTCACATAAGGTCTTATGATATAATTTTTTCATACATCCCAATACCGGTGAGTGTGTGCATACAAAACGTCGGGAACACAGAGCGGTGGAACATTGTTTGAGAGGGAAACTGTTTTGCAGTGGTACCAAACAAGCTGCATGTGGCTGCATGAGAGCGGTGGAAGCTCAGTGTGCGTTGAGCAGTGAACAGTATGGATGGAGAAAATCTTACAGACACAGAGGAACTTACACCGAAAAGAGGAGCTGTGTCAGTTGTGTGGAGGTACTTCGGCTTTAAAAAAAACCCGACACTGATCAAACAACCGTATTAAATGTAAATGTATTATTAAATTGTATTATGTAAATGTTGTCGGGCTAAAGTTGTAGCCGCAGGAGGCGACACAAGCAATCTGCTTCACCACCACAAAATGTGAAGAATGCACGAAACTAAGATCTGCATCCTCTTCCACGTCTGCAGGGAACGTTCAAGTTGGCGCTGCAACACAAAATGCGACTCAGATGTCACTCAAAGACGCGTTTGCTAAGGGGACTGCCTACGACAAGAAAAGCAAACGATGGAACGATATTACCAACGCTATAACTGTCCGCTTCACCAAAGACATGGTACCACATGAAAAAAAGAATACTGTCAAATACCGTGATATAAATTGTTGGTCATACCGCCCAGCTCTAATGCATGCACACCGAAAATCTGATCATTATTTGATTTCTGGAGTTATCAGACTATTGGGACGTCATGTAACAGTTATATCTGAAGTGAGTAGTGAGATTTCTTTCTAATTGTTCACACCAGTTTTGAAAAGGAAAATTATTCAAAACGGGCAAGCTAATGTGACAAACTGTAACAAACAAAATGAAAGATTGAAAGAGCTGTATTTTGTCAAGAAATTGAACACTTGCTACTTTTTGTATTATCTGATTACTTGAGTTATCCAATTGTACTGGCCATGTAAAACTAAGTGCAACTTTGTTAAAAAACTAAATAAATAAATAAATAAAAATTGGCCAGTGGTACTGATAAATGCTAATCTGTATAGTTTGTTTGGTGTGTCCTCATGATGCAATATTCATAATTTAGTAAGTATAATAGCCTATATACAAACATTTTTAATATTTCTGGCATATATGAGCACAATTTTCTCTTACATAAAAAACCCTTTGCTTCTCCGTCCCCATTATTCAAACTTCACCGCTAAAATGATGATTGATAGTTGACGATGTCCCTCAGTTGCTACCCTGACTCTTTTGTAATTAGTATGATGTTTTCCCTAATAACACCTCATCATGCCGACCGCGCACTTGTCTGTCTGGGCAGCGCTGGCGTCATCTCCAATGCTGCTAACTGGGAATACGCTCGGAGACAATGGAGATAATCACGAGGAAGACTCAAACACTCAAACCCTTCCAGCACAAACAGGATAGGAGAGACTGCATCGGCACAAATCTGAGACAGACACTGGGACTAATCGAGATTTACAGCAGTGCATTATAAAGGCTACTTGGTCCAAATAGGAACATTGTTACAGTAAATGTTTATGTGAGTCTTAAAGTGTTCTGTTAAGACCACTCACAATCAATAAAATCTATATGGAGAGCCTTGTAAAAGACAAATGCTGGCATGTAATGGCTTGGCAAAAACCAACAAACTTAATATGCATAATTGACCTGCTGAAATTAGACCAGCGCTGTGTCAAGGGGAGGTTTCTGGAGATCACTGTCAAGAACCTTTCTTAAAACAACACTGGCAATACTATATTTAACATTCATGATTTAACTTTGGCCTAAATATATATATTTATGAGTTATGAGAGCAGATCAGAATGCTGCCCTCGCCTTCCCAGTCGTGTGTTTGTGTTAGAGCTTTATTCATCTTTTAATGTTTCAAGCCCCCATTGTGTTGCTTTCAACACTCTTCAAACTAGGATTTTAAGGGCCCTTTTGGGAGGAACACCATGTTTCAGATTAAATTAATGAAAATATAAGTGCAGCCGCTCTCCAACCCCAGGTGATGAAGAGTGTTCTGAGAGCCTCTTGGTCCAGGTGTGAAACTGTGTGTGAAATGCCACTTTTAATGGTTGGATTGGTCGGTCTAAGGTGATTGTTTGAGTCGTGACCTTTCCATCAGACTGCAGTGATAAAGACGTGTGTTTGTCAGACTTCTCTGCAGGCAGACTCCAGTGGAATCCTACACAGACTGTTTATTTACAGCAGGAGAACCTCTGTACTTAATAGATGTTATTTTGCCAGAGTGTTGGGCAGCCTCATGTTCTCGTGTTTGCCCCGGAGACAGGGATCGCGCTGTTCCAGCCCAATGTCTCAGCTCAAAGTGGAGCTGGAGCTTTTTCACAGTCTTGAAGGCTAAGCCCAGTGCAGCCCTGCGGGCGCCGCATCAAAGAGCTGCACTATCAAAGCAGTGTAAGCAAGCAGCTGCAGCCATTTAGCACAGCTCCTTTCCCACAGTCTGCAGGGTGTGCAGGTAAAGCTCCGGGGCCAGGACGGGGCCTGGGGACAGGCTCTCAGGGGCCACTAAGATCACCTCATCAAGATCATCCATTTGGTAATCAAGACCCTTTCTCCATCAATTATTAGTTTACCCATGTTGTCCAAATCTGTTCAAATACAGTTTATGGCAACTGGAGCTTATCTGAAAATGAAGCAAGATATTGGATGACACCATTTTCGAGTAAATGTGTTCTAAATCCCAGAATTTGTTCAAACTGGTGTTGACCTGACCTTGGATCAATTGGTGTGTGTTGTTGTTGCTTTTCTGGGAAAGCTATAGTTGCATCAGGCCATCTCCATTAGTTACACTGTCACACAGCGTTATGTTCCTCAGAAGACACAAGGACCACACTGGTACCAAAGGTCTTCACTTGTATCTATTGACATCAAGTAAGGTGCAGAAAGATGTATGCAGAGGAACATTTTTAGCACTGAATATTTCATTTTTGTTCAGCCTACACAGTTCATCAAATGTCAAGATATACACTACCAGTTAAAAGTTAGCTTTTTTCTTTATGTTTACCACACTTTGCATAGACAACATCAAATATATGTATGCACATATATATATATATATATATATATATATATATATATATATATATATATATATATATATATATATATATATATATATATATATTGTATATTAGTATAAAAAGTGGTATATTAGTATAAAAAGTGTGCCACAAACTGGACAAAAGTGTATTTGGTCGAATACGTTTCGCAGCTCATCCAAGCTGTTGCTTTTTTAGTTCACCAAATTCCATATGTATATACTTTTGATGCCTTCAGTAAGAATCTACAGTGTAACAATGGAAAGAAGAAAAAGAAATGGGAAAAGTGTGTACACATATTTGACTGGTATGTTTCAACTGCACTTGAAGACCACACTAACATGAATAGAACAGCGTATGAACCTGGGCGTACTAATGGACCAGAGTAGACCTGCGACCTGCCAACGGTCTCACACTGGCCTCCCAATGCAGCGTCTCGTTTCTATTTACAGTCAGTGCATTCCTCATTCAGTCATCACTCAGAGCTATGAATATTGCAAGAGCACCCATTTACTGTAACAACTGAGACATGTCTTTTGGTTCGATATAGAGAGGATCACGCAAAAGCTTTAATGGGGCGAAAGGAAGAGGAGAGGAAACTGTTAGCGTTTCCCACATGACCCCTGAGAAAGAGCCACTGGTACGGCACATCACAAAAGTTAAATGGACAATTCTACGACAGCTGAAATCCTGAGATGTACAGAAGTCCATTGCAACAGTGTCTTCCTGCCATTATTCATTCTCTGGGACATTCTGGGAAATGTGATAGCCATATTTTCAATAGCAAGCTAATTTCATTTAGGTGTGTGGTGACTGTTGCGTTGTCAAAGGTCTAAAGGAGGTGTCAATGCGTGCTACTTTGTCCATAGTGTATTTTTCATATGGAGTATAAGCAAGATTATTATTATAACAAACTGCTGGAGCAGACATGAATTATATTTTGCATATATTCCTTTAATTAAACAGAATACAGCACACAACCATAGTATAAAGAAATGGACAAAGGGAGTGTGACATCACCTACAGTGTTCGGTACAGTGTTCGATATGGACTATATATATCCAGTGATTTGTTCTATAACGTTATTTTCTATTTAACTTCGCCATTTTTATTATTTTTTTGTTCAAAATCGCAGAATTTTCAATTTTAGCCTTCAGATATTGAGATCATACGTGCGGAGAGGCAACAGCCGTTGGTACCTCACACGGACTGACTGTGCTGTAGCTCAGCAGTGACAGATTCTGCGCTAAAGCGGGTGTGAAAAGGTGCCGGGTTAGGCACGTAGTAACCTGGCCTCATGGTAGAGGCACTCATGAGCCCAGGGATTCTTCTGCAACTCCTGGGGTAGCAGGTTAGAATAAGTGACAGCAAGATACAAGAGTTAGAGTTAGCAAGTCAAGTTTAATAATCTGTTCAACTTCACGTTTTTCTTCTTGTCTGGCCCGACTTTTTAAATGGAGGAAGATCTCATATTAAAGCTCAAGCAGTTTTCTAAACTGGACTTTTGGTCGAAGCAGGAGGTTATAATTAAAGGAAGACCAACGCAGTGTGGTACAGATGAAAAGACTGGCTGTGTGGATGTCCAATAAGAAATGGTCTTTCTCTGCTTTTCCTGCCTTCTTTTCTCACCCTGCTGTGACAATGTCTAGACTTAGATGAGATATTATGACGTGAAAAATTTGCAAAGAAGCCTCATTAAACATGAGCGGTCCACGTAGTCTGCTAATCCCTATTTTTAAAAACACATTTGTGCATGGAACGCTGTCAGGAAGATCTCAAAACTCCACAAATAAATGCAGGGGTAGTCAGAGATATGTACGGTTGTTTGTAAATGCAGGTTCATCAGTTTGCAAATAAATGTAACTCCACTGACATTTATGAATCACGTAACATTTTCTTTTGGTTTGAGAAATGCTTTTATGAATGTTTTTACATTTATTTGCAAGTCATGAATTATATTTGTGAATGTCGTTGTATTTGTTCCTGGACCAAGAAATGTATTTGTGAATGTCGTGTTATTTATTTGATAATAAAGACACTAATCTATGGCCATAGGTAACAGTATTATAACATGACTTACAGTGTGCAAGAATCCACTTTGTGTAACAAGACCTTTAAGAAATTAATATTTTTAGATTATCAGTTCATCTAAAGGATAATACACTTCATCCCTAATTGTAACCTGAATTGTATTTTGGGAAAGTTTCAGTTCTATTACCAATGAAAGCAAAAATGTACTTTGGAGATTAACAAAGCTTTCAGCACATTTTGACATAGCATTGTTTTTGCCACTTATTTTATTTCTGTCTCACATCAGCCTCCATTCTCCAACTAGTTTGTATTTGCACCTACGAGAGAGACACCTGAGTCACTGTCAGTGAAGCGGAGTGAGTTTAGATTTGTGTGTGTTTAGATGTTATTCAAGGCTTAGTGACAAATTGAGATGATACACTGGTGAGAGAAATCACACAAAGAGTATATTGTAACAAAACAAAAGCACTATCTTGAGTTTGCAGAGGCAGCGCTCACACATTCTGTCTCACGGTGAGTTTTGGCTCTGGGAGTTGGCACTAAACATCTTTCTTTGTTTTTGTCTTGGAGCCTCTTATTTTTTTTAAGCTTTCCTCTTGTTTTTGAAGCACAGTTCTTAAAGTGCAAAACTCTAATTATTACTTGAGCTAGTAATTACTTGTGGTAAATATTTAGCATACGTCGTTGCTACATTTTTCTCATCCCAGTGCAGATATGTTGGGCAGTAAATAGTTACACAACAGGGGATTACTATAATCAGATTATTTACTAGAATCTACAAAAAACAAGGCAGGATTTTTAGTAAAGTCTTCGATATGATTATGTCAACTACAGCTGTGGAAAAAAATAAGAGACCACTGCATTTTTTTTTCTGAAATCAGCATCTCTACATGTATTACAGCCATTCCATTCCAGCGTCTGTTGAATTCCAACATAAACACAAAGCTGAGCTACTTCAGCTCTTGGACCAGGAGTGGAATAAAGTCACTGAAGAACAATGTGAAAGACTTGTGGAGAGCATGCCAATACGCATGAAAGCTGTGATTAAAAATAAGGGTTATTGCACCAAATATTGATTTCTGAACTCTTCTTAAAGGAAAAGTAACGTGTTTTTTTTTTACAATTTGAGCCTTATTTCGGTAATAAAACAAGTTGTTTTACTCACCCATAGCACTTTGGTGTCATATGGAGTACTTCCAGAGATGTTTTAGATTTGTGGTTAGCCTAGCGCGACTTCTAGCCATAGCTCGGGGCGTATAATATATTCCCCAAGCATGTAATATGCCCCTTGCGGGCTCCAAATAACACAAACTTTAGCACTTTTCAAATCATAGAAGCCCGATGTCTTGTCTACGATTTAGTTTGAATCAAAAGTGGCCTGTAATCCGAGATTTAGGCATAGTTTACAGCTTTGCGTTTCATGTTTGGGTCCCGGGAGCTGAGAGCACAGTCCGCACATGCGCACTGGCGTCCTCATCTACTCGAAACTATGGCTAAATCTCGGATTACAGGCCACTTTTGACCACACGACATCGTAGGATAAGACATCGGGCTTCTATGATTTGAAAAGTGCTAAAGTTTGTGTTATTTGGAGACTGCAAATAAGTGCCCCGAGAACTCACATGATGGAGTTCGCAAATCTAAAACATCTCCGGAAGTGCTCCATATGACACCAAATTGCTATGGGTGAGTAAAACAACTTGTTTTATTACCGAAATAAGGCTCAGATTGTAAAAAACGTTACTTTTCCTTTAAGTGTAAACATTAGTATTATGTTGTTTTAAAATGAATTTGCATTGTTTGAGCTCTGAAAACATGTATATTTTTAATTATTTTGACCATTTGTCATTTTCTGCAAATAAATGCTCTAAACAATAATATTTTTTTTGGAATTTGGGGGAAATGTTGTCAGTAGTTTATAGACTCCAACAAAAATGTTCCTTTTGCCCAAACACATACCTATAAGTAGTAAAATCAGAAAAACGGATACTTTTGCAGCGGTTATTATTTTTCCAGAGCTGTATGTGTTAGTGAAATTATGCACTTATGCACTGTGGTTGTATTTTAATTTATTTTATTTTTCTCATGATTCAATTTGAAACTCAAGTGAATACAGACATTTGGTTTATCTTTATAATATGGGTCTGGAGATGACAGCTCATGTACTTTGGAGGAGAAGAAATGTTGAATGACTCTCCAGCACAGTCTAACAGCTATGATCAAGGTGAGCCGCTGTGACGAGAGCGGCGCTAAAGGGACTCTCGATGGGCAAACTCAAAGTTAAAAAAGGCTGAGGTGTACCAGGGAAATGCATGGCGTGGGGATTGGGGATTTGAATCAAACTTTCCCTATTTCTATCTTCAGCGCACAAGCTAGAGGCGCTCGCTAAAAGTCCTGAATTCATTTAACTTTGGTTCACCCAGGGACTCAAAGCGAGCAGAGCCATTCATGTCCTGGGACCATGCCCATTAAACCGTGGCTGTATTCCTCGGAGTTTACAAATCAGGAGTGGTGTTCCAACATTGTGTAAGACAGGAGAACAGTAGATCCTTTGTTCGGGTTTTTGTATATGGAGTTTTGAGAAAAAAAAGCAATGTCTCTGTAGTATTTAAGCAGTACCTGATTCTTTAAAGCGTGTAAAACAGAACTAGTTCATGAAACGGTTTGCAGCGGTCCAAAATTCTTCACTTTCCTAATGCATACCTAGTGTTCTAATTATTCACCAGAATGAGTTAATAAGCTCTTTTCTCAATTTTCAGAGGCCAGACCGAAGTTTTGAAGAAGAAGAAGAAGAAGAAGAAGAAGAAGAAGAAGAAGAAGAAGAAGAAGAAGAAGAAGAAGAAGAAGAAGAAGAAGAAGAAGAAGAAGAAGAAGAAGAAGAAGAAGAAGAAGAAGAAGAAGAAGAAGAAGACACGCTTTATTCATCCCTGTAGGGAAATTATTTCTCTGCATTTGACCCATCCTTCAGGAGCAGTGGGCAGCACATCTTTCAGCCGCCTGGGGACCCATCTCCACGATCTTATTGCTCGGCTTGGTCAGGACCTCAGCTGGAGGATTTTACCTGGAGCATGTTTTTGGGTTTGCCATTATGTTCAAGATGACAACTAACATGCGAACAGCACACTTCCTGTTTCTAAGAACATCTGCAGTGGGGAAAGGCAAATTTTGTTCACATGAAATTAGGGAGTCACTTTAAAGTTAAGGAAAATGTATTAATTCTTCTTAAAGAAACGCATTTTCCAAATGTCTCTTTCCCACTCTCTCAGGCTTTTAAAAAAAATATATTATTATCCTTTATTTATCCCTGTAGGGATATTATTTCTCTGCATTTGACCCATCCTCCAGGAGCAGTGGGCAGCTCATCTTTCAGGCACCCAGGGACCCATCTCCATGATCTTACTGTTAGGCTTGATCAGGACCTTAGCTCGAAGATTTTACTTATGGTGCATGTTTTGGGTACCCGGAGGAAACCCACCCAGACACGAGGAGAACATGCAAACTCCACACAGAAAGGTCCGGGCAACCCAGGGATCGAACCCAGAACCTTCTTGCTGTGAAGCATGAGTGCTAGCCACTCAGCCACAAAGATCCACAAAGGAAATTATTTGGATACAGTAGCTCACACATCACAATATATTATAACAAAGAACAATAATATAAATGGTAATTCAAAATAAGTAGCAAAATAATAAAAGGCTGATCATAAATAAGTCATATGTCTCTATGACACTATCTCTTGCGTTTTCTCGCAATGGCTGATTAAACGGACCCAAGCCATTTTAAAACAGACACACAAGTTCAGCAGGTAAACCCTCTAGTTAATACAGAGTTTTGTCCCAGTCAGGAGAAATAACTAGACTCAACGACTTTTTGTGCACATTGGGTTATTAGTAACACAAAAGAAGCCTTTGGTGTTAAGTGTATGTAATATGTAACTACAAAAGTGGATCTGAGATGGTTGCGTGTGGAGCTGAGTGCCGGTGATGGTGGATGATAAAGAACGCGCTGATAGTCCTGGTGACTCATGTGTGCACCTAAGAGTGTTTACCCCGCTCTTGAGCCTGTTTCCATGGCAGCGCAGCGAGAGGCATCTGCGCGGGAGCTACACACATGCATTTAAAACATGTTCCAATAAACCTTAAGCAGGATTATAAATCTTCTTCAACAGTCGGAGGAAATAGAATCGGTAAACAGTGGCACGCAGGCAGCAGTTCCAGCTTTTGGATCAGGATTTATGATGTTGCTATTGTTGATCTATTGTCCCAGCAGTATTCATTTTCACTGGTGGAGTCTTTATATTCTTCTGAGCAGTTTCTCACAGCATCTAATAGTGGCCCGTGCCTGTTCCCTCTTCGCTGACAAATCACTTAGATAAGACAGAGTTATAGGCAGCTAGGGTCAAGGGTCAGAGCAGTCTGTGTGGTGCGCGTGACAGAGTACCCTGTTACTATTCACAGCACATATTTTCTCCACGCGTTCTACATATAATAGGCCATTTTTATAGCTTCAATGAGCATAAATCCACACAGTTAAGGTGTATCTGTGCAACCATCCGATATACATAGCCACTGCTAAAAAGCCAGTTTATGAAAATGGAAATCACATATATCTGCAAATTGTAAGGCTGCAGACTCTTTCAGATTTCTGAGCAGAGATTACTAACAAATTGTAACTATTCTACGCAGTTATTAGGTTTAACATCAGATGACCATATATATGTATATATATAATATATAATACAGGCTGGCTTCATGTTGTTGTACTCCAGACACATTATCGCTTATGGGCTGACGTGCTGTCTGAGAGGTCCAGGCTGAGGCTGCATGTCCGAACACCAGGTTAATGGTTTTAGTCCAGTCCCCACAGTGGAGCACATATGGTGCTCAGGTTCCTCACAGGGCACACTAAGTAGATAGTGAAAAATCGCAGGCAGCAACATGGCCCTTTGGCAGAGAGCAACACAGAGCCTAGACATGGTGTGACATCCCAGCCATCCATCATGTCTGGGGACAAAGGGGAAGCCCTTGTAGCCATAAATCACCATCCAGAATACAGCTCTGGTATGACACAGCATTCTGCTGTCCAACACTAAATCCTGAGTGCAAGGTTATAAAATACAGCCATAGCTTTAATTTAATAGGGCATATAAAAGCTGTATTTAAGTCAGAAAGTAAGGATTTGAAGACAACATCAGACTGCAAACTGTCGGTATACAAACTTACAGCCCTGGATGAGGATGCATGAAAATGTGTTTTTAGATAATCCATTACGAGGACCAATCCTACATTGTTTCCCTCCTGTAACATGGGTAAATGATGCCGGTACCACGCACTGTCCTTAAAGGTGATGTTGCCTATGCTGAAGCGTGTTTACACTCTAATACATTCATGTGAATGGTGTAATTGCTGATACGCACAGAGCCTCACAAAGAGCCTGTGAATGAGGCAGCCTTTGTTGGTGCGATCAGCCACGAACTAAAGCCTGTTCTTATACATGCTCGTTTACAATAGCAAGCAATGAGCACCCACATTAACAAATATGGGTCAGTGCTGCTGCAATATTATGATTTATTTTGCTTTTGTGAGCCTGAGGTCCTAATTTATCTGCCGCTGGCAGCTCCAGAGGGAAAGCTACACTGGCTAACCCAAATCTCCCACGACACAATGTGCCTTTGAATGCGCTCTTGCAAACACAGACATAGCCGCACACTGAGCCATAATTGGTCCATGTGATTTGCATTTGAATGGAGAAGAACCATGCACAGGAAGAAAATCCACACGTCTGGATGTAGCGAGTGAGGAACAGAAGGGAATAAAAGCAGTGAGGCAGGTAAAGGTGCACAGAGACGTCTAATGGCCCTGGGACAGAGCAAATGAGTGCACGAGGAGAGGGATGACTCCTGCTCCCTACACCCCAATATCTGCTTAAAACCTGGCTCCAATATAACTGTATTTGAGCTACAACACCCAAAAATCTCCTTTTATTTTATTTTTTTTTAAATGAAAGTAGAGGTATGACTGGCCACTGTGCAAGCAATAATCCTGTCTAGAGATCAATATGCACTAGAAAGCACCCATGTTGGGTCAAACCTCTCTTTACAACACAACGTATCGCTTTTCAGCTCTATTAAGACTATAAGACTAGTGCCTGTGTGGTGACTCTGTAGCCTAAGCTGGATGAGTGTAACCTTAGCAGAGAAAAGCCTGTGCTTGAGTGTGGAAGCAGTCAGTGACAGGCACAGGAGAAAAAGGTGCCATCACCAAAGCAAAAGAGACATACAGCTCTGGAGCAGCTCAACACTATATTGCTCACTGCTGACACACAAACGTGACCGCTCCCGGGAGGGTACGGACCAGCTGTTTAAAAGATGTCCTCTGAGAACGCTACCACCCCTCCCTCCTTCCAGTTCCGTCACAACCACTACAGCCCCTCCCACCTGCGTCACCTGACCTTGTCACAGCCAATCAGAAAAGCCATTACTCACACCTCAGGCCAGGATTGTCAGCCATCCCCTACCTATATCCTGTTGTTCCATTGTCTATGCTAAAACTGCACTGGGAGTCTGGGTCTTACAGTGCCTTCTGACCCTATCATCACGTGGAAATGATAGTATTCCTCCATCAAAGACCACCAATGTCCTGAGGAAAAACAAACAACTATTTGACCCCCGTGGAACACCTAATACAAACCACATAAAGAATTTCTATATGTGGTATCAATACTAAGCCCATTCATCTTTTCATTCATGTACAATGTAATAAATATGCCAGTTATTTCTGTCAAAGTAATTTCTCCCTTTAAAAAAAATATATATATATTTTTTAGAATTTCCACATTAACCTTTCACCCACACATGCAAAATTTTGGCTCACATACATAGGGCTGGGCATTGAAATTCGGTTCCTCCATGGCACCGACCGAAATGCTTAGGTTCTTCTGGGTATCGAAATATACCTCGTCTTTCGGCTCCACGTTTTGATACCCAGAGGTTAATCACGTGTGGCGATATGTGCCTGCGTGCTTATGGCCTGATAATGCCACCTGAGATTGGCTGAAACGTCCACGTGTATGAAAAACACAGCGTGGTCACGCTCCTCGTTCACAGACAAGGCGAGATTCGCCTAACTTGTAGGGTGTTATTAAGTTAGCTAATCAATTAGCTTGGCTGCGGAGTCGTCAAAGCCGAAGTCGTCAAAGCCGAAGTTGAAAGCGAAGTTGAGTTCGCAAAACCAACTCTAATACGGCGCGGTGCAGCATATCTGACAAGAGCTACAGGACATTTTACGACCACACTCGGAAAGTACTGAGCACAGCGCTGTGTCTGATATTTCATCGGGTAAGTTTGTTCTGTGAATTCCGCTGATCTGCTTTGTTTGTTAAGGTAGGAACTAGCTAGGTTGTTGCAAGTTTACCTATGTATGTTAACGGTACTGTAGGATATTAGTCAAAGCTCTCAAGTCTTTGAGAGTGTGACACACGCATTTCAACGAGTTCACACGCTCACACTCCACACATGGTATTTCTCACGCTGAAATTTTGTTAAGCAATTCAATGAAACTCTAGCCACTGGTCATAGCGCTTCTGTGTAGGGTTGCCAACCGTCCCTTGAAAAACGGAATCGTCCCGTATTCAGAAACAAAAGTACGCCTCCCGTATTGAGCTGAAAAGGGACGCACTTTGTCCCGTATTACCGTGTCGATCGGTGTCCGGTCTTGGTCTCGAGATGATTGTGATCATATTCCATTACGGCTGCTGCCTTTAGCAATAAACTTTTACCGTGTTTTTCGCAGTGCAGCCCGTGCGCTCATCCGGAACACGTTCCTTTTCGCTCTGATTAGAAGAGCAAGACGAAATGCAAAGCAAAAACTAATCTAAATTTATGTTACAGCGTCAGCACAGAGCACGTCTACAGCGACATGTGGTTGAATTTTGCCTAATAAAAATGCACAAATGCATCTGAGTGTCACAACATCCATTTGGTAAATGTGGAGAGGCTGGTAAATACCACTACAAAACCAGTAAGAGAATGTGACTCCAGTCAGACTCCAGTTAAAAACAGGTTAAAGATCCCATGACATGGTACTTCTTGATGCTTTTATATGGCCAAACTCTCTGGGCGGGATATACAGGGACGCTGAGCGGAGACAGAGGGAGGGGTTGGAGCTGCATTTGCCGATCTGACGTCAAAAAGGTGCCTTGTCTGAACTCGCCTGTTTCAACACTGGTTTTGTGTAACGCAGAAAAGGATCGCAAATGCTCAGTTTAGACATTTCGCAACTTTTAGCCATGGGGGGGGGGGGCCTAAACAGGGTAGGGGAGCTCACATTAACGTTCAAAAACCTCAGAAAGTGAAAATTTCATGCCATGGGACCTTTAAAAAAATCTTTGGAAATAACTTGAATAACGGAAAATAAACTCCAGCATGTGGAATAGAATGTGTAATGAAATTAATTTTTTTCCTAGAATTAATATAAAATAGGAACCGAAAAAGGTACTGGTCAGGAATCGGTATCGAAATGAAGGTATCGATATTGGTATCGGCATCAGAAAATTTTGATCGATACCCAGCCCTACACATACACAACTAGATGCGTCAGACGAAACAGCACGGCATGCAAGTGTACATCGTTGAAATGTTCTTACCTAATAGCAGAAAGATGTCCAGTAGCATGAAAAGGAGAGGGAAGGTTAAAACATGACTTATGTAAGTCAATATGAGAATACATAGCAACAGCATGCCAGCGAAAATACAGTTTTTGGTTTTATTATTTGTAAACCTCCCTCAGAATAAAAGACCTTCTAGCACCTCCAACAGTGAATGTTTAACCCCATTCGAGCACCAGCTGTTTTATGTTGCAGATAGATGGGACATGAAAGATTGATTCATCAAGATTCATTCTATGTTTAATCAAATAAAGCCTCTCAAATAACCGTTTACAGTGAGCTTGCTGTTGTACACAATACAACATGTATGTAACAAATTATAAAATTATTGCAACATCACTCTTGCAATATAAATACTCTTTTTCACACTTTTTTTTAAAATTACATTTGTTTAAAATCTCTGAACACCTTTAAAGGGCTTATATTACACTATTTTCTGATCTACAGCTCTGGAAAAAAATAAGAGGCCACTGCAAAATTATCAGTTTTTCTCATTTTACTGCTTATAGGTATGTGTTTGGGCAAAACTGACAACATTTCCCCCAAATTCCAAATACAAATACTATCATTTAGAGCATTTATTTGCAGAAAATGGCAAATGGTCAAAATAACAAAAAAGATACAATGTTTTCAGACCTCAAACAATGCAAAGAAACAAGATCAAATTCATTTTAAAACAACATAATACTAATGCTTTCACTTAAGAAGAGTTCAGAAATCAATATTTGGTGCAATAACCCTTATTTTTAATCACAGCTTTCATGTGTCTTGGCATGCTCTCCACAAGTCTTTCACATTGTTCTTGGGTGACTTTATTCCACTCCTGGTGCAAGAACTGAAGTAGCTCAGCTTTGTGTTTGTGTTGGAATTCAACAGATGCTGGAATGGAATGGCTGTAATACATGTAGAGATGCTGATTTCAGAAAAAAATGCAGTGGTCTCTTTTTTTTTTTTCCAGAGCTGTATGCTATAATGTTGTTTCCTCATCAAAGAATATCTGGATTTTTGTTTTGTTTCATTCACACATGCTTAACACACACAAACACAGCATAGTTAGGCTGTGTACCTCTTTCAAACTGATTTTTAAACTCCATACATGTTTATTTAAAATCATTTGGATGATTTCAGACTGGGAAGGGTAAAAGGTAGCTGTTAACTTAATTAAATAATCAAGGCTTACTCAAACATGTGTGAATGAAACAAAACACAAGTCAGGGTTGTGTTACCTCATCAAAATCTCATCATGTTTTTGATGAGGAAAGAGCATTCCAACATGGCTTAAAGCTCACAAGAGTCCATTTTGTGTTATATAGGACCTTTAACTCGCAGCTGTACTTGCATGACGATAATTGTAACAAGCACTATTCTGTCCATGAACACACAGTCCGGTGCTTGTATCAGCCCACACTGTACTAAATACTTAAGATGAGAAGAGAGTGAAGACATTGGACAGACAGGGTCCATCTACGATATGCGCCGAGGTCACAGTGAAGGCTCATGGTTCTTCTCTTCGCCTACGCTTACACATTAATGCACTTACAGCATACAACTGATGATCATCTTCAATTTTCAACCTGTCACTATGAGTGGTGAAAGTCAAGTTGGCCTAGGATTGCGCTCAGAATATCGATAGGCTTTTTGGCATTGTGTAGTGATACAAAATGCTGTATTGGAAAACATACAACAACATACATTCATAATAAACTGTTAAGATGAGGTGAAAAAGTAAGTCATCCATAAACAAGTTGTATTCTAAGGGGTATTGTGTACTTGGAATTGCAAAATAAGACACATCAATTTAGTGAACTTCTAAGGCCTTTTTGGATATGTATCATAAACCCTGTAACGGGTGTATTTGGCAATACCAACCCTACATGATCCTACGTCAAAGCATGTACTTTCTTTTTTTTCTTTATAAGCATGTGATTATAAAAGAAAAATATGTACTATAATAGAAGATTTACATAAAGTCACTTACATCATTTGTGCTGAGAGTTCAGAACGGATGACGCACTTCTTACCGCTACCTCTGAGTATGTTAGCCAAGTAATTTTAATATCGACTCTTTTTACTGATGAAATCCCTTATCCTCATCCACAGTCAATGGACGTCATCTCAGAATAGACATATTAGGTTGAAAATCAGTTTGTTGTTTTTTTGTGCATTGCTTCTTTTGCGTGAAATCCATACCAAAGTTATCCAGTATAGTAATAGTATATATGGTAGATAAATGTCACATTTTTATATAGCGCTTTTCCACCTTCAAGACACTCAAAGCGCTTTACGTCAAGGAACCACTCACCCATTCAGACACACATTCATACACCAGTGTATGACACTGGGGATCTTGCCCAAGGACACAAGTAGACAGGAGACAAGGAGACAGTATTCGTGAGAGTCAGATTTGAACCAGCAATCTTCGGACATACACTTTACCAACTGAGCTACTGTCGTCCATAGTAATGCGGTTAGTCCTGTCAGGCCCTGTTGAAGATACCTCTGATGCAGTATAGTGACATTTCCATATTGAGGGGACAAAGCCACACAGTAGGACAGGCTGACATTTTGGGCAGTTGTCATGTGTAATTAAGGTGGATTGAAGATTTGGCGAATAGAGAGTGCATGTGTGGGCCAGCTCTCCATTCTGCTGCGGGCTGTCTGCATACAAGAAAACTCAGATTTATCAGTGCCCGGCGTCACCAAGTTTATTTCCATGATGAAAAGTGACCCATTTGCACGTTGCCAATGCTGACAGAGTGACTTTGAGCAGAGGTGCTTCCTGCCCAGGGGCACACTGCAGAGTAAAATGTCACCGTTTTCATCTCCCCCCACATTGATCTGACTGTGGGCTGTTCAAAGGCCACAGCACTCCCCCTCTGCCCTTTATCAAGCCAACGCGTTCCACTGTCCGCCCTGTAAAACAGAGAGCCCTGACCTCTACAATGACATTGCTACACTTTTTCACTAATCCTAATCTTTATAAATAAAGTTTTGGTTTGATTTGATTAATCTGGGATCATTGTTTATGATTAGAAAGAATATTGGGCAAACTATTGCAGCTCAAAGCAATAGCAGGTGGCTTCTGGTCATTTAGAGAAAAAAATATTTGAAGAATCAAGATTTTTGTGTGTTACTTTATATATTTTATCTATTCTTTTATATTTATTTTTGTTCATTGGCAATGGGATTAAAGCTTTTTCTGAGTCTTCTTCTTAAACTTAGTTACAATATGTAACTTTTTAGCCCAAAAAATACATTTTTATTGTACTGAAAAACATTACTGTAAGTTGCATCTACACAAACCTGACTCCCCATTAAGGTTTTAACTTTCTCTTTTCATGGATTTATCCATGTCACCTCCAGAAAATAACTCTTACGTAACTTCTCTGGAGTGAAGTCCACCATCTGTTTGTTTCCATGGGGATAAACACAACATCTATTTTGCATTTATTCAAGGTGTTTTATTGCTAAAAATACCTTGATATTCACATACACGGTCACCTCTCCACTGATCTGACCTGTAACTTGGCCTGGTGGCACCACCTGCTTGTCTGAATTGTCTGAATGCTTTAATTTCGTACTGTGGTAAAATTCAAAGCAAAGCAGTAAGGGAGACAAATAGGTTGCACACCATCTACCAGAAAACTAACACAGTGCATGACCCGAATATAGATGTGCACCATTTCCATGTATTGGTTTGATGTTTCACAAACTTTCGAGGTGGCGAAACCTGTTGGAATCACATTGCGCGTGAGCTTCACCTGCACATGGCCCTCTAGGCACAGCGTCGGCCACAGCAGAGGGAGGCAGAGTGCACTTGGGCTGATTTATGGCACAGCCAGTGTTGCCAGGCAGCTGCTATTATCCCCCGAGGACCTGCTTCACATTCAGACCCTCACTCAACTGGTCAGTGGTAAAAAGAAAATTGTTATATTGTCTTTTTAGAAAGGTACAGGGACTGATACTGTATATCAACTGAACTACTGTGCTTTCTCTATTGCAGGTTATTCTGTCCCCAAACCCAAAATTGTATATTACCTATTTGCAGAATGACAAAAATGGCAATGTATTCTTTGCCTGGCAGTGTTTCCAAAAACAAATCTATTTTAGTGCAATACAAAATGTCATCTCTGCTTCAGCCAATCAAAACAACTATTTTCTATATTGAGAAAACAACTACAGTTTTTAGGCACTTTGGTAAATTTAATTTGTTTTGATTATATTTTGTTTCACTATTCTTTTAGCTCTTTGATACTAACACTGTAATCATATTGTATTTCCAGCTTCTCATTGGAGCTCATTTCCCTTGTGGATCAATAAAGTTATCCAAGTCTAATGATGCATTTGTTTGCCCATACCACTGAGAATTGCCAAGGCATTTACAGAGCAGGAAAGGGCACTGTGCAATTGTAATCATGAGTTATATTTAGTTTGGTGTAATTTTTATATTATTGTCCCATCTTCATTTTTAAAAAGAGGGATCCACTAAGTTCTAAGTTCCAGTAAATTATAACTTGAGAATCTTAGACTATGCTTAAGAAAGAGTGCTATCCATACATATACTAACATTTCAAATTTGATTACAGTCCAATGCAAAATAATAGCACGTTCTGTATGTTCCCGTGTGATCTTAAAGAACACGTGTGTTCTGTATTTTTGCTCCACTGACGCTTGTTTCATTTATTCATTAATTGAAGGTCATCTTCTCGGAGTACTCAAAAAAGCTATTCACATTTCACCAGTTTTGTTGAGTCAGATAAAAATCTGCACTTCTCCTGTGTAGTTTTTAAGCCCATAAGCATCACCAGAATCACTTTATGGTCATAGTAACATTTTCCTTTTTCAAATGCCGACATTATATGTTACATAATGAGAAACACTTATCCCAAGGTGACCAAAAGCATGTTTAAAAGGGAATTAAAGCCACAAGAATGCATAGTTTTGTTTTGTTTTAATCTAGTTACTGATAAAGCTCAAGAACATTCTAAAGGGATACTTGCTTGCATGAGTATCCACTTTTGATACCAGTTTCAGTACCTATTAGTATCTGACTTTTGATACTTTGGACAACCCAAGTGTCCAGTAGCCTAAATATCAACTTCTCCATTGCCCTTCTTTTAGACAGACCCAGACAGTACTCCCTGAGTCTGGGGAAAAATACCCTTGACCCCTCACTGGTATTACATTCCACTATCTCCTCATTCTGCTGCAGCGCTGGAACCATCTCTAACAAATCAATAAGGGAAGAGCTGTGCAGTGCGGCTAAGTAAATGAGTGGCAGAGCTAATAATAATCATCTATCATGTGCAGGCAGAGGCTCCAAATATAATAGGATTGTGCCAGGGAGATTATCTCGGTAAAGCACTTTGAAGGAATGCTTCCAAAATCAAATAATCGCCCCAACAACAAACAAATAAACTCATTTGTTTTGGACCGGGGCGCCATGACGGATGCGCCGCGTTGACCCCCGACTCCATGGCTCTGTTCCACACCACTTGGCAAACTGCAGCTTTATTAATGAGCTCATTAGTGAATGGGAGAAGGATGCGAAGAGGTGGTGCGGAGGTAGGCTAGGGCAGGGCGGTCAATGTCTGAGGCACAGAGCAGCTCACCTTTGCGTTGTTCACACACAGGACGCCATGTTGGGAGTGTCAGGGGACAGGGGTAAGAGCCAGGACTTGACTAGGAGAGGCCAGGCTTAATGGGATGAGACCTGGAAATGCTTTGGCCCCATGTTGTTTGTAGTTAGAGTGTTCATTAATTTAGACTTGGAGCTCATAATAAACACTTACAGGTGCTTCTACAAACAAAACAAAAAGACAGAAGATTGAAAAGCGAAAGCCCCACTGTTGTAAGACTTCAGCCATGAAACAGACTGGAATAAAGATATTTACAGTGGTCCCTCACTATAACGCGGTTCAACTGTCGCAGCCTCATTGTTTTGCAGATTTATGTTTTATAGTGTATCAATGCGGATTGTGTTCTGAGTCCTGATTGGCTAAGGGACTGTAGACCTTTGCCGATTTGTCAGTCATTCTCCTCCATGCTGTGTTTCCTGTACAGTACAGAATGCATTCAGTTTGCCAAATTTATATAAATGTTTGATTGCGAGCAGTGTGACTCTGAAGTTTTCTCCCCGAAAAAAACCCGCGACAGGACAAAGAGGCTCGGTCAGAGGAACTGTGAAACACACACAATATGTTTAGGGCCTGAAAAGAAGTTTGGATCTTTGGTTTCATTCTGTAATACTGTGCTTTTTTGTTGAAAATCTACGAAAGTTTGAGTGTTTAAACAAGAGAGAAATGTGACAAAATGTTAATGCCAGTCTGTGAAAAATGTGTATAATGTGTGTGGTGAAGCTTTTACAGCCTTAAAACATGTAGAATAATTGTAAAATTTAAAGCTGACGACTTTGCGGATTTCGCCTATTGTGGGTTATTTTTAGAACGTAACCACCGCGATAAACGAGGGACCACTGTACTTCATTATAGATGTTTTCCTTGTACTTAAATCCTTGAAAAACATGCACCCTTGCTGTGAGAAGGATTGTCTCTCCACAGATCTGACTTTTCTCCATACACCTTCACTAGAATCATTTGGATGATTTCAGAACTGGATTTCCAATATATGCTTAATAAAAGGTAAAAGGTAGCTGTTAACTTGAAAACTACCACTGTATGACATCACAAGGTGGAGCAAAGTATTTTGAGCTTTGGAAATGTAGACAGACTAATAATAAAGGGTTACTCAAACATGTGTGAATGAACAAAACACAACTCTACAGCTCTGGAAAAAAATAAGAGACCACTGCATTTTTTTCTGAAATCAGCATCTCTACATGTATTACAGCCATTCCATTCCAGCGTCTGTTGAATTCCAACACAAACACAAAGCTGAGCTACTTCAGTTCTTGCACCAGGAGTGGAATAAAGTCACCCAAGAACAATGTGAAAGACTTGTGGAGAGCATGCCAAGACACATGAAAGCTGTGATTAAAAATAACTTGGGTTATTGCAGTGTAAACATCATCACAACAACAAGTGTAAACATTAGTATTATGTTTTAAAATGAATTTGATCTTGTTTCTTTGCATTGTTTGAGGTCTGAAAACATGTATCTTTTTTGTTATTTTGACCATTTGTCATTTTCTCCAAATAAATGCTCTCAACGATAATATTTTTATTTGGAATTTGGAAGAAACGTTGTCAGTAGTTTATAGACTCAAACAAAAATGGTCCTTTTGCCCAAACACATACCTATAAGTAGTAAAATCAGAAAAACTGATAATTTTGCAGTGGTCTCTCATTATAACGTCACTTAAACGTCACTTAAAGCTTACAAAAAACGTACAAACTTACAAAAGGTTTAAAAGTTTACTTAAGCTTTAATTGCAGTTAATGATAAAAAATGTGTGTTGTGTGGAATAAAACGTTAAAAAAAAACAATTATTTTGCCAAACTACCTCTCCCACAAAACAACAGGTGAAACTGGCAGTATTCTAATGCCATTACAGCCAGTGATTCATTTGAGTTGGCAGAGAAGAAGGCATTGTGAGGTTCTGGCAACTACATCTACAACAGTGACACTTGCACCATAATTTCCTCATTACTTCATTTGGAGCTACTCTGCCCTGCAATATTCTCTGGATCTGAATACAACATCAAATTCCTATTGTAAGATGAAGTCCATGAATCGCATTGTCATGTACCAGAGACTGTAGCCACATGCTGTGCCTATACGTCCCCAGAGGCAAGCCACAGCAGCACGCGCTCATCCATAATACAGCTCATATACGTCTACTGTGATGCCCTGCACATGAGATGATATGATTAGAGGTGAAACAGATGCGAGACTCATGTACTGTATAGAGGCTACACAAGACCACCGTGCTTCCATCAAATCTTTATGCAACACAAGTCTTTTTGAGTTCATTCTGTGGGTATTGAGTTGCTCCTCGCATGCTATGTTGCGGTATGGAATTAGATCAGAGGGTTTCGACAAGAGAAGGGGGATGTGTATTGTTTTTCAAGATGGCAGAGAAATTGTTGTGCAGAAAGTATACAGAATTTGAATCTACGTCGATACAGCTCTGGAAAAAAATAAGAGACCACTGCAAAATTATCAGTTTTTCTGATTTTACTACTTATAGGTACGTATGTGTTTGGGCAAAAGGAACATTTTTGTTTGAGTCTATAAACTACTGACAACATTTCCCCCAAATTCCAAATAAAAATATTATCGTTGAGAGCATTTATTTGCAGAAAATGACAAATGGTCAAAATAACAAAAAAAGATACATGTTTTCAGACCTCAAACAATGCAAAGAAACAAGATCAAATTCATTTTAAAACAACATAATACTAATGTTTACACTTAAGAAGAGTTTAGAAATCAATATTTGGTGCATTTTTAATCACAGCTTTCATGTGTCTTGGCATGCTCTCCACAAGTCTTTCACATTGTTCTTGGGTGACTTTATTCCACTCCTGGTGCAAGAACTGAAGTAGCTCAGCTTTGTGTTTGTGTTGGAATTCAACAGACGCTGGAATGGAATGGCTGTAATACATGTAGAGATGCTGATTTCAGAAAAAAATGCAGTGATCTCTTATTTTTTTCCAGAGCTGTAAGTCATCAGCAAGAGTTGATATGATTAAAAAGAACAGACACATGCAGATGTCCCAAATTGTGATAATTTTTGTGTCATTAATCTATTTTTTAAAAGCTTTTTTATTGTTAAAGGGAAAACATTATGTTTTCATCATCACCCATCATTAATTTTAAGGAGGATTTTGAGATTATAGTCCTTCAAGGTACATTAAAGCTATCATGCACTTAGATTGAAATTACATTGCATCATGACTCAGTTTTGCAGCCATTGCTACAAATGTTAGAATAAAACAGTTTAAAATAAATTATTATAAAATAGTCATCTACAGTGAAAGAGGGGGTATTACGCCAAGCTATTTTTATTTTGTTTTCTACCATGTTCCTCATCAAAAACATGCCTGAAGAGGTTTTAGATTTCATCCATGCATGTTTCAGTAATTTAGCAATGTTCCCAATCCCTATTCAAACCCTCCTTATGGTTAGCCGTTAGATTTTGTCCAATGTTCTGCCCACAAGTCTACGTTATCCATGCGCCCACACAACAATTCTCCATAAATATACAAAAGCATGAAACAAAACTGTACACAACTACTTGACAAACCAACCTGCTGTGGTCTGCAGTAGTTTCATTAGAAGGATGCATGCTGATTGTGTTGGGATAGCACCCTGAAGGGAGAGTGACAAATGGAGGGGAGACTCAGAATGAAAGTAAAAATTTCTAATACATTATTTTCAGTGAATATAACACAATAAAACAATAAAAGGTAACAAGTTTAGTTAATATAGCAGTTAATACCCCATTCAGTCTGGGGTACCTGACATTTTTGATAAATGAGAAAACATTTTCTTTCATGCTAATAGATGCACTTAGCCAATATTATTGGCTAGATAGATAAATAAAAAAAATAGATAGATAAATAGATAGATATTATTATAAATAGATAGATATCTATTTATAGATAGATAAATAGATAAAAAATATCTACAGCTCTGGAAAAAAAATAAGAGACCACTGCATTTTTTTCTGAAATCAGCATCTCTACATGTATTACAGCCATTCCATTCCAGCGTCTGTTGAATTCCAACACAAACACAAAGCTGAGCTACTTCAGTTCTTGCACCAGGAGTGGAATAAAGTCACCCAAGAAAAATGTGAAAGACTTGTGGAGAGCATGCCAAGACGCATGAAAGCTGTGATTAAAAATAAGGGTTATTGCACCAAATATTGATTTCTGAACTCTTCTTAAGTGTAAACATTAGTATTATGTTGTTTTAAAATGAATTTCCTCTTGTTTCTTTGCATTGTTTGAGGTCTGAAAACATGATTTTTTTTGGTCATTTTGACCATTTGTCATTTTCTGCAAATAAAATGCTCTAAACGATAATATTTTATTTGGAATTTGGGGGAAATGTTGTCAGTAGTTTATAGACTTTTGCCCAAACACATACATATAAGTAGTAAAATGAGAAAAAGTGATAATTTTGCAGTGGTCTCTTATTTTTTTCAAGAGGTGTATATTTTAATGTTATGTTCATTGTTTGGAAACAGAAGTAACACGCCACTAAAAATTCTGGTGCAGTCTACTATATCTAATCCACAGACCCAAAGACACACTTGACAAGGCCTTGAAAAGGTCAGAGCGTTAAAAGTCCACGCATGCATTAGGTGAAAAATGGCGGATCAAACCTGTGCCAATACCTCAAGCCATTGTTAAGAATTGTGCTATACTTCACCTAGACCATTCTAATGACTACTGTGCATTATCAAAATTAAAATGGTTCAGTCCTGCCAATTTAGTCCAAAACACATAATACAAATGAAGTTTTAGAATTACCAGTAGTAGTTGTGCACATCGTCTTTCAGCTGTAGGGATACAAACTTCAAATAAAGACAGAATGCAATTCCAAAACTCATTTTCAATCACTGAAGCCCTCAGAGGCTGGAGACTTTACACAGCAACAGATCAGCGATATGAGTGAGTGGAACGCGTACAATAAAAAACTTTAAACGTCTCGCTCAAATGGAGATGAGTTTCTCAATGTGAAACTGCAGAGAATTTTGTGGCGTCATTAAAATTAATGAACAGTCCGTTTTATAGTATCGTTCTAGTACAAGGTGCAGTACCTAAATGTGCCAAATCTCTGTGTATTAAAAATGACAGGATAATTATATGCTCTTTTGTTCACATTTTGGGTTCTTTAGTTCATTCATTCATTCATTTTCTTCCGCTTTTCCATTTTCTGGGTAGCAGTCCAAGCAGTGTTCTGCTGCCCAGAACACAATGCACCAGCCCCCATGAATCCTTCCGCGGGTGGTGGGTCCACAGGAGGACGGCCCACGTCACAACAGGCCTTGATGTATCTTCTGCCATGGGGGCTACCAGTGTCCACAGACACTGGGGGCGAGGTGGGTTAAGTGTCTTGCCCAAGGACACAACGGCAGCGCCCATCTGTGGGAGCTGGGATCACATGCGGTCAACCCGTTAAGAGCGGGACTCAAACCACCAACCCCCGGACCACGAGGCATATGCTCTACCAACTGAGCTACTGCCGGTTCTTTAGTTGATGTTCTTTAATAACAATAATTTTTAATGCATTCGTTTCATATACTGTCAAATAAGAGCTCCCTCCAAACACAAAATGTCTTGCCTAATGACACAACAACAACATGAACAACAGTGGATTTGGAATTTAACCATCAACTACTAATGGGTGATACAGAAATGTTTTTCCAATCTAATACCAAGTAAATACTATGAAACGTACTGTGATACCAATGCGATGCCAGTGAGTTTTGTATTATAATGCTAAGTTTTATATTACAGTCACTATAACACGGATCACCTTTCGTGGCCTCGTTGTTTCGCAAATTTTTTTATTCTATTTTTTTTTATAGTGTATCAACGCGCAAGGGACTGTAGACCTTTGCCGATTTGTCAGTCATTCTCCTCCGTGCCGTACAGTACAGAATGCGTTCAGCTTGCCAAATTTATATAAACTTTCGATTGCTCACAGTGTGACTCTGAAGTGCTGCATGTTTGCAAGTTTTCTCCCCGACAAAACCCACAATGTCGATGAAACCTTCACAAGTATAATCGAAGGTGGCATGTCTGTTTATAAGAATCTTCTCACCCAAAAGAAAAAAGAGCGTTGACAACTACCCATAACTATGTTCTTCACTCAGAAAAAGATGCCTGCACCAAAGCAGAGCAGCACCAGGACGAAGAGGCACAATCAAAGGAACTGTGAAATACACGGATGAGTCACTATTAATATTTTTTTGGTTGAAAATCTATGAATGTTTGAGTGTTTAAACAAGAGAGAAATGTGAGAAAATGTTAATACCAGTCTGAGAAAAGTGTATAATGTGTGTGGTGAGGCATTTACAGCTTAAAACATGTACAGCTAAATTCGCCGACTGCACTCTGTACACGAGCTCCGGAGAAACGGACATGTCCCGAATGTCTCCCGAATGTGTCATGTGTAGGGTGACCACCGGCATGAAACAGGAAAGGAGGACACTTGTGTCCAAAAAGGAGGACAAAGGCTGTAAAGTGAGGACACCTTGTTTTTTTTGTTGTTGTTTTTTTTCCCTTGGGGGGGGCTGTTGTAATGCTGGATATTACAACATGGATATAGCCATGTCCAACGTTTACTGTAAATCAGGGATGAAAGAGCTTTTACCGGATCTCCGCTTTTTATTCAGCCGCGGGGTCATTTTCATCATCCAAGGAGCGCTCAGGGAGTTAGTGTGTTTGCTCAGACACATTAAAAATTAGGGGGAACATTGGCCATGTCCCAATTCCAAGTATTACTAGTCGCAATAGAATAATATTTTTGTCTGTAGGGAACAAGGAGCAGACCACCCGGCTCATTGAGCTGAGGCGGGATCTGTTCCATTTCGCAGACGCCCATGTGATCCCCGGACTGCACTCAGGGCTGAGCGAGTATGCACCGCCTCGACTGCAGACTGAGACCACACTCCGAACCGTGCATTCGCTGAATTTGGAAACGGCGAACATCGCAGAGTAGCAAGTGTAAATAATGGGTGGGGATTTATGACGATTTATGCAACGGTGGCCGACGAGGGTCCGAAAGGAGGACAAAATGTAAAAAAGGAGGACACGTGACAGACGGCCGGACAGACAGCTCTAAAACCGGACTGTCCGGACGAAATCCGGACGAATGGCCACCCTAGTCATGTGTCCATGTGGAAGTTAAAAGTCCATTTTCATGTCTTTATTGTTTTGAAATGCCGCGTACATATTCACGAGCTCATCACAGCTGATAGGCGAACAGGTGAAAACACATCGGCGCTACTCACAACATGGTTGGCGGGAGCGCGAGCGTGGGAAATTATGGTGATTTATGCCTGCCTCCTTTCTTTCCGAAAAACAAGCCAATTTGAAATTTAAAAAATATGTTTTTAATGTCACTAATACTGTTATCTGAAACATGGACTGGCTTCTTCATGATCTCAACTAGCACATTCTGCAAAAAAACGAAAATCACATATTTAAAAAAAAAAAAATACAAAAAATGTGATTATCTGGGTTTCACTAATGCCAACAAGCGACAGGTTTCCGCATGTTCGAACACATATTTGTAAAATATAAAGCTGACTACGCAGATTTCGCCTATTGGGGGTTATTTTTAGAACGTAACCACCGCGATAAACGAGGGACCACTGTATACTGCTACTGCTACTACTGCTACTACTACAACTACTCTTTTTTACTGCCCAATTTTGTATTATTGTTTCTGCATAACAAACAATACTATTCGATACCCGCCATCATTTGGGTTGAGAAGTGACTTTATTGATCTCACACTGGAGAAATTCTTCTCTGCATTTTAACCCATCCTATATATATATACATATATTAGGAGCAGTGGGCAGCACACATTAGGGCGCCCGGGGACCATCTCCATGATCTTCTTGCTTTTCGGTTTGGTCAGGACCTAAAACCTCCTGGATGGCAGGTGAAAGTCATGACACATGAGAGATTTGCACTGTAGATTGCCAAAACTTTAATTCCAGTCATTTTGGCGAGAGTAACTAAAGTAATGCAAAAGTAGTGTAATGCCTTACTTTTTATTTAGAGTAATATTGTAATGTAAGGCATTACTTTAAAATGACAGTAACAAGTAATAAGTAGTGCATTACAGTTTTTGAGTAACTTGCCCAACACTGATAACAAACAATACTATTCGATACCCGCCATCATTTGGGTTGGTGGACTAATACTCTAACCACTGTGCACCCACCGCCCCATTTTACATATTATGCTAAAATCCACTCTACCTCTCAGTGTCAGTTCTTCAGACCTGAGCGAGCTATTATTCTAAACAGACATGTTTCCAATAACTCATATTAAGTGGTGACGTGTTTTAATGGAATTATTGATATTTAGTCTTAGTGTTTCAATAATGTAGTGCTAGTAATACGATATAGTCCCGGATCAATAATTCCGTTCCACTTCTATTACAAAGGTTCAGTAAGACCACAGTCAGCATTTAGACTTTCGTGCATAACTTAGCATGGATAACAGAGCTGAAACAATCCAGCCAGATTTTGTTTTTTTTAATAGTATTTTACACGCAAAGTGAAAAGGAAAGGGATAACATTTTGCCATAAGAACTGCAATACCTGAAGACATTAAACATTCCCTTTAACAATATGAATTACACTGACAGTAGTGACCTGTTGGAACTGTGGAGCTATATAAGAACCTCACTTTAAAAGCCCATTAGGTAATTGGGTCTGTAAAATATTGGTGACACTTGGGCTGTGGACAGGACCAAATTCATAGCAGTGCTCAGGTAATAATTACAATGATTAGAACTCCCCCGGTGCCAGCAAAGTCATCCAGGAGGACTCTTTGTGTGAGGGCCAGCTGAGTGGTGAGTGAAAAAAAAAATTATTCCAGGCCTCGATGACCCTTGAGCATGAGTGTCTCTATAAGGAGGAAGGAGGACAGCTCTCGTCAAAGCTCTTGGGACTTTTTAATCATTGCTCTGTAAATATTCACTCAAGTGCTGACCTTAACAAGAGGAGATGTGATTTGTTTTAACTTCATATTACAGGATTATTGTAAGTTTTATTTTTTATTCATACTGTGTTCAGAGGAATATTGCCTGACCAGCCAGTACCTTTCACACTATGTTTGCATCTGTTTGAGTCTAAACCCGGACCATAAAGGGCGTAACTTGGGATAGTCCAATCACAGTCGGTCATTTGTACCAAATGTCTCTCAAATGTGGAAGACCTCTCTTAAAAAATCTCATACCATTCAAAACAACATAACAATATAGTCCTGGTTCAGCGTTGTTTAGCTTTTCCCTATTAGTCAGATCAGTAATGATCTGTAATCTCTCATCGCAGGCCACAATTTCCTTTAGAGAGAAATCTATAACAAATATAAGTACTACACTCATGAACACTTGACACACTGTGCTTGCATTGACCATATCAGTTTAACTATACCCCCATAAGGTCTATGAAAACCTTAGGCCAGTGTTGGTAAGTTAATTTTCAACTTTCAACTTTTCAACATTTTCAATGAACCAGTTTGTTCATAGTTTATAATTGTTTATAGTTAATAGTTTGTTCATAGTTCCAAAAAATTAACTAGTTCATAGTTTGTTTTTTCAATATATTGCTGCGAGTACAGTGGCGTATTGCTATCACTCCCCAAAAACATTTTGGCACAGTATCACATAATTATGTGAAAACTTTCATGTTATAACATGAAATTATCATGTTAATTCATGATATAATGATATGTTCACGTTATAATGTGAAAACATCAAGTATGGTTTTACTTGATTTCATTATACAATGGATGACAACAGAGCTGCTACTGTACGCAGACAATGGGATTTGGGTAGAGGACTGTCTTTAATTTCGTATGTGCTTTCATATACCTTGAAAGACTACCTGGGTGCTTCAGTTTAATGTGTCGTTTGCTGTTGATGTGACTAAAGTGCAGATTTTTCTTTTTAAAGCTGACAGGCAAAGTTTGCACATAAATGTGAGGTTATTCCCTTCCTCACCAACCTTGTCATAGAGCTCTTTTAAATGTTCATATGATGAATCCTTGTTGCTCCTACCTGCTACGCCTCCATGCTGCTTTGTTGTTTTGTCTTGTTTCGATAACACATGCAGCGATGCAACGCTGGTGGCTAGTGTTGTTGCCAGATTGATTGTTTTTTCCGCAAAATATTAAGGCCTCTTTATGGTGTGTTTAGCCAGGTTTTCGCCTGGAACACTAAAGAAATCTGGCACCCTATTGAACAAAGTTAAATAGTGCATGCCATTCACAGACACAAAAATGGACGTGTTCATGGTTCGTTCATGAGGCAGTGATATCAGTTCACGTTCGCCCAAAATATGAACGCGTTCATGAACTATCATTCGGGTACAGCACTGCCTTAGACAAAATAGGCAATAGACAGGGTGATCAAGGACCTTGGTAATTCTGAGCAATGGAAACAGGCTCAATCTTTATTTAAAAGTGCATTGTGCAACTTTTGTGGTGAAGGGTTCATCAAATGCTTTTCTCCATGGAGATGTTATTGCTTTGGCTGAAATGTTTCACAGTACATTATTAAACCTTTCTATCCTCATGGACTCCAAACCGATCAAGTTCAATCAAGTCAAATCTGTGGAGAGGCAACTCTGCTCACAGTCAGAAAGCATGTTTTTCTAGGTGTTTTTGAGTTATGAAACCACTTGTAATAAAAAAAAAAAAGTAAGGTAGAGCTGTTTAATGTCATACTGTGGAACATACCAGTTAGAACAATGACATTCCCATAAAAACAAGCAGGTAACGGACCACCAAACAAAAAGTTACACAATGCACCTTTTAAAAGTCCAGCAGCCCTGTTTCAATGGTATAATGTCCACTCGTTAATTAACTCTAGGGTAGACTCCAAGTTCAGAAGTGAATGAAAGACTTGCTTAAATTTGATTAAAGTCAAAGTGTTATGGGATTGTTAAGGGTCACCTGTCTGCTCTTAATGGTCGTCTATGGGGGGTTTTCAGACTGATGTCGGTGGGAGTCTCCGTGGGAACAGTGTGGGGCTAATTTGTGAGCCACCAGTCGTGATGAGCTCCCTGGATGGACAGTCAGGGCCCTATTACCTTAACGCTCTCAGTAATGAAGCATGAACCTCATCTGGCACACACACACACACACACACATGCACACACCTCCCCGATCCAGAGCTGTAATTACTGTCCGCAGGCCCGCTCCCCCTGCTATTTGAATGCATTAGCACTCGGCACAAATATTCAACAGATGCAGATGAGACACATGGCGTATTCCTGAGGCTACGGCCCTGACATTACACTTTAATGGACACACTTAAGCTCTCCGCAGACAATGAGGCCATTTTCCCACCACCTGCAAGGCCTTGTTCTCCCCCTTTCCTTTCTGCAGATAGGAAGCCCACACAGTCAAGGTGCTCTTCGCAACGGCACTGCTGGGGGACAGAAGCAATAGTTCTACAGTCGAAACTTGGCTAGCATAAGGAAAACAATCAATAGGCCTTGGTGTAATTCACTTAGCTGCGGATATAGGTGGGAGGTTTGTAGGCAGGGATAGAAGAGCTTTGGACCAATGAGAAGCAACCCTGATGCACAAGCCTCGATTCCCACGACTTCAGTGGGAGAGGTCATGGTCATGGATTCATCTGCAAGTCCAAGTCCAGGTCACAGACAACTGCAATAATTATATTCTGTAATGCAGTAAAATAATCCTGTTGTAAGTTATGCTGTATTTTAAAGGGACACTGTGTAACTTTTCTGGTGTTATATTTGGGGGTCCATCACCTGCTTCTTTCTATGGAAATGTCATTGCTCTGCCTCAAATGTTCCACAGTGAGACATTAAACAGCTCTACCTTACATTTATTCGATTATAGATGGTTTTATATTTCAAAAATACAGCTCTGGAAAAAAATAAGAGATCGCTGCAAAATTATCACTTTTTCTGGTTTTACTACTTATAGGCATGTGTTTGGGCAAAAGGAACATTTTTGTTTGAGTCTATAAACTACTAACAACATTTCCCCTAAATTTAAAATAAAAATATTATTGTTTAGAGCATTTATTTGCAGAAAATGACAAATGGTCAAAATAACAAAAAAGATACATGTTTTCAGACCTCAAACAATGCAAAGAAACAAGAAACAAGATCAAATTCATTAAAAAAAACAACAACATAATACTAATGTTTACACTTAAGAAGAGTTCAGAAATCAATATTTGGTACAATAACCCTTATTTTTAATCACAGATTTCATGTGTCTTGGCATGTTCTCCACAAGTCTTTCACATTGTTCTTGGGTGACTTTATTCCACTCCAGGTGCAAGAACTGAAGTAGCTCAGCTTTGTGTTTGTGTTGGAATTCAACAGACGCTGGAATGGAATGGCTGTAATACATGTAGAGATGCTGATATCAGAAAAAAAAATGCAGTGGTCTCTTATTTTTTTTCCAGAGTTGTACCTTGAAAAATTGTGACTAGGGTTGTGTCTCCACAGATCTGACCTGCAATGTGGTCTGGTTTGGTCTCCGTGAAGATAAAAAGGGTTAATACCATACTGTGAAACTTTCCCGCCAAAGCGATAACATCGCTATGGAGAAAAGCATTTGACAGACCCCCTACCAGAAAAGTTACACACTGCATCTTTAAAGCCACTTACAAGATGTTACTGCTAATGTTCCAGTGTGTGGTAATGAGGTTATCTAACATCCATTCACTCTTAAAGCGAGGGAGATCTGACTTAAACTTGGCCAGGTGATGGATAAGTTTATTGCAATACAGTGGAACATTCCAGGCATAGCAATGGATAGCGGGCCCTTCACCAAAAATGCAATACACAATGCAAATTTAAAATACTTACATTTGAGCAGAGATAAATATATCCCAAAAAATGAAGTCACTTATGAGAAACCAGTGTAAAATGTCCACAAAAGTGTCTGTGCTACTCGAAATAAATACATAGAGCACTGCTATGTGGATTTGCTTCATTTTAAAAAATTATTATAAAATGGCATGCATATTATGTCTCACAATTATGCTGGTTACATTTAGTTTAGAAACCCAAGAGAAATGTAAATGTGTTCAGATTCAAGTCAAAGTCAAAGTGTACCTTATTGTCAATTCACTATGTAACACATTACACAGAGGACTGAAAAAAATGCACACAAACACACAGCTACACTTATGGACAAACATGAAGTGTATACAGACATCAACAATAAATAGACATAAAACATACAGGTAAACATATACGCTTCAAACAAGAAGGAAAGTTTGAGGTAGAATGAAATGTGCAATAGGTAAGGTGCAATAAGGGAAGGTGCAATTTGTAAAGTGCAAGAGTGCTGAAAGCTGCATGGACATCAGTGTGTGTAAGATTGTTTTTTAGATGTCATTACCATGTTCATGGAATGTTCATGGAATTTTCTTCAGTGTGTTGATTAGCCTGATGGCTTGTGGAAAGAATTTAACATAAAACGCACATCGCTATTGGGAGCTGGTGTGGCCGCTGCCTTACAGGGCACCGCCACCTTGAAAAATGTCCATTTACTGAATGACGATGGATTAAATTACATGGACTTAAATTATAATAACAGAGAACTAAAATCCTATGGTCTAGTTCATCCTAAAAATACAATAGCTGGAATAAAGATAAAGGTAGAATGGGTTTTTCTGTATTTTTTTCCACACAGCACTAACCTCTGCTGGATCCACTTGTGTTGAGTTCAAAGCTTCACCTGAACATGAGTGAATCAGATTTTAGCTCTCCTTATGATTCTCCAAAGCAGAGCGTGTCCTGACACTAAGTGCGGAGCTTAAGAGCCTGCTTGGGTGCTGGTGTACGTTCCTTTTTACTATTCTGTTGGATGTTCACATGGCAGACTGGCTGGATGGGAACCTTCACCCAGCTACACAGACATCCCACATTTCTCCACGATTGCTTCTTTCTCCATTTTCTGCACAACCGGATATTTTCACCTGCCTCCTCATCACCTCTGCAGATGCTAGTGCAACAATGTAATAATCTAGACCTGAGCATTTGTCTTTTGCCCATTTTCAATTACACAGAGCCAAACACACGCGGTGAAAAGCAGCGGTTGGCGCTAGCATCCATAACGGTCCCAGCAGAGATAAGGCCGATCACAGGGCTGCAGCTCACAGACCACACACATGCACACACATTTTCTACCTATCGCTCGTGGGGAGAAAGCACAATAGCGTACGCCGATTAAAATTGTTTCTTGGAGGTCAAAGCAGACAATATTACGGAGAACGGCGCTGCTGAAACTTGTTGATGATAATCACGGAGTAAAGATATTGAATTGTCTACAAAAGATGGCCGAAGGTAGGATGTCAAAGGATGTTTTAAACTGATGTACAGATCCAAGAGATAAAGTAAAGTGACAAAAAGAAAGACTTTTCTCATCTACAGTCTATTCTGCCTATAGGGTACCTCTGCATCTCAGAAAATCACACTGGTTTCAATAATCCTCTATAAAAAAGTTCTTTGCATCTGAGCCTCAAGAAATATGTGATTTGAATTTTCCCAGGATTATTGCATCAAAGGTAGGAAGCCTGCACAGTTTTAAAGTTCATAAATCATCACCAGACTCAGTCAACAGGCCAATAGCATTAAAAATAATGCATATGTGTCTTTTAAACAATGAGTGCTTAGCTATTTGACTTAATAGACTCTGGAAAAAAATAATAGACCACTGCAAAATTATTAGTTTTTCTGATTTGACTACTTATAGGTATATGTTTGGGCAAAAAGAACATTTTTGTTTGAGTCTATAAACTACTGACAACATTTCCCCCAAATTCCAAATAAATATATATTATATATATTATCTACTATATATAATAAATAATATAATATTATCGTTTAGAGCATTTATTTGCAGAAAATGACAAATGGTTAAAATAACAAAAAAGATCCATGTTTTCAGACCTCAAACAATGCAAAGAAACAAGATCAAATTCATTTTAAAACAACATAATACTAATGTTTACACTTAAGAAGAGTTCAGAAATGAATATTTGGTGCAGTAACCCTTATCTTTAATCACAGCTTTCATGCGTCTTGGCATGCTCTCCACAAGTCTTTCACATTGTTCTTGGGTGACTATTCCACTTCTGATGCAAGAACTGAAGTAGCTCAGAGTTGGAATTCAACAGACGCTGGAATGGAATGGCTGTAATACATGTAGAGATGCTGATTTCAGAAAAAAAAAATGCAGTGGTCTCTTTTTTTGTTTTTTCCAGAGCTGTATACTCACTCTCAGCCACTCTCTCCATCACCAGTAGAAGAACTATCAAAAGCTGGCCACCCTCACTGTCTCCCATCACCACTAACACAACCTGTTCTCAAAATTTGAAACATTTTTCCCGTGAATGCTTAATTAAAGAGGACAATGTAAACCAACAAGCTCTAAATACCATTTTGTTCTGTCAGGACACTGTGGTATTTTCCACATTGATCTGAAATACAAACAGTTATTAATGATCATTGATATGTACCTTTGAACAAAACCTAGTCTGGCTTTAATTGGAACTATACTTGGCAATAAAAAGACAATTAGCAACTACGTTCTGTGTGCATAAATCTACCACACATTGTAAAACACTCTTTACAAGCTGTAGTAAGAAATAGTAAAGCAGTCATTGAACATGCAAGATTGTCCTTGAGCACAGTAACATTGTGACAACTATGGATTTCTTTTTTCTTGACATGCCCAAACTCAAAGAAGAACCTAGAGAATGGCTGTCTTGTTGTGATAGCTGTGATGCAGTATTGCTGTCTGAGCAGAGAACATTGCCTGCGTCACTGTTGCCTTAGTAACACACATCAAACCTAACGCCACTACCTATCCACTTCCTAATATGAACATTCATTGTATACTAAAGCAGAATAACAGCTGAAGTTCTCATTATCCTGTACTATATTCACTGAAGTTCATGTTTTATGTATCCACTTATCAGTCTATCTTTTAAAAATCCACCAGCGGGTAGTCCATCATGTGGCTGTCTTAAACTTTATGAATCAAAATCATATGTCTATAGGATGCTATTTCACTACAAATGTTTGAGATAAAAGTGGCTAGATCTCATTTATATTGATAAGATGAACTGAAAATCAATTGATAACTGTGCTGGTTAGCTAATGTACTCAAGATATTTAATGAAATTGTTTTACATCAAAATTGCATTTGTTTAAAGATTTATAGAATAGATTTAGGCATTTTAGCTTAAAATAATATTTATATTTTGAAAATATTTAACTTGCACTTCAAGATTCAAGATTCAAGATTGTTTTTTTGTCATATGCAGAATCAACAATGGTCAACAATGCAATGAAATGCTTAGGATCAGAAGAACCGTTTGACTCGCTAAGATAGTCAGAAGTACTAATAACATGCAATAATAGTACATGGTAAAAAAGTGTTGCAAAAGTGCAGGGGAAGAAGTAAACAATATAACAAACAATATAATAAAATATGTAATAAAATGTAATAAAAATACAAGGTACAATGTACAAAGGTGCAGGTAGGATTAAGTCAAAGATCAAATAAGGTGTAAGTATTTCACAGATTGCACATAATATGGTGTAGTATAGGTGTTGCATGTCGATTTTGTATTGCACATAGTATGGTATAAATATTGCACATAGTATGGTATAAATATTGCACATAGGTTATTGCACAGGTTATTGCACAGGTAACAGTAGCATTTACAGTGAGGTAGTGACAAACATGATACATTCATACAGAGCAGCAGCAGTAAACATATTCTGCATAATGAAAAGTAGTTTAGTGCAGTATTATTGAGAGTTCAGTATTATTTGGAGTATTACCCAGAGTTCAGTAGTCTGACAGCTTGGGGGTAATAGCTGTCTTTGAGTCTTTTTGTGCGTGCTGGCAGGCTCCTGTATCGTTTACCAGAGGGTAGCAGACGGAAGTGTCCTTGTGCCGGATGAGTATAGTCCTTAGTGATGCTGCGTGCCTTACGCAGACCCCTGCTGTGGTAAATGTCCTGGATGGAGGGGAGACTGTTGCCAGTGATGTCCTCTGCTGCTCGCACCACCCTCTATAATGCTTTGCGGCTCTGAGCGGTGCAGTTCCCATACCACACTGTGACGCAGCCCATCAGCAGGCTCTCGATGGTGCACCTGTAGAAGTTTGTGAGGATGCTGGTGTTCATACCAAACTTCCTCAACTTCCTCAGGAAGTAGAGTCTTTGTCGGGCTTTCTTAACCACAGTGTCTGTATGTAGTGTCCAGGACAGATCCTCAGTGATGTGTACCCCAAGGAATTTAAAACTGCTGACCTGCTGACCCAAGCCTTTATGGGGCCCTAAGCAGAATTTGATTTGGGGGCCCCCTAGTCACAATTTTTTCCCGAGGACCGGGGGTGGGGGGGTGGGGTGTGAGTGACTATTTTGGTCTTGGGGTCCCCCTGGTGGCGTGGGGGCCCTAAGCGGCCGCTTAGTTCGCTTATGCCTTGGGCCGCCCCTGCCTGCTCCACCTCAGCGTTATTAATGGAGATGGGGTGATGCTGGTCTACATGCTGTCTCCTGAAGTCCCCGATCATTTCCTTAGTTTTGCTGACGTTCAGAGAGAGGTTATTTTCCTGACACCAGCTGGTCAGTGATTTCACCTCGTCTCTGTAGGCACTCTCATCGTTATTGGTGATGAGGCCTAGGATGGTGGTGTCGTCAGCAAACTTGAGGATGATGTTGGAGCTGTGCCTGGCGGTACAGTCATAGGTGAACAGGAGAGTACAGGAGAGGGCTGAGAACACAGCCCTGGGGTGCACCAGTGCTGAGGACTTCTTTATCCATCAAGAAATAAACAAGAAATATCTTAAGACATCAGGTGCACACAATTTTGAGGCATCTCTCTTATGTGAAATCAAAAAATATTTTATGTTAAAACTCTAGACCAGAGGTCTTCAACACTGGGTTCGGGACCCCTAGGGGGGTCGCAGAGGTACTGCAGGGGGGTCGCGAAATCTTTTGATTTCACTTTAAAATAATATAATTTTATATTTTATAGTGTAAAATACAGTATTAACCTGTGTATTATTTCCTTGTATTGGATGTACCATAACAGAGTAGCAATGTTTATACATGACACTAAGCTCAATTTAATATAAAACACAATTCTATGCCGTATATATAGTAGGGGGTCCCTGGCCCAGTTCGCCATCTGTTTGGGGGTCCCTGGCCTGAAAAACATTGAAGACCCCTGCTCTAGACATGAATGTATTGGAATGTGCAGACAGGCTTTCAGATAGAACTGGCTGTACCTTCTGATAAACTACCGTTTTTGCTTTATTTTGCATAAATTTCCTATTTTGACCCAATACTATATCTTGGAAACTATAGCCAATCAGCACTTCTGACTTATTTTTCTTTATTAGTGACTTAAACCAAGAAAAAATTCATTACTTCTGGAAGTGTTTTGCTTGTAGGCCAGTGTTTCCTGTTCCTCTGCATTTGTTTTGGGTTTTATGCAGTATCAGAAGGTGATGGCAAAAGTTAAGGTCTTGTCAGTCAGGACATTGTGAAATATTGACAAAATGATTTAATTTTCATTTTTCATTTTGATCCATTCCTTTAAGATGGATATACACTGAACAAAAATATAAACGCAACACTTTTGTTTTTGCTCCCATTTTTCCTGAGATGGACCCAAAGATCCAAAATTCACTCCAGATACACAACACTACCATTTCTCTCAAACATTGTTCACAAATCTGTCCAAATGTGTGACAGCGAGCACCTCTGCCCCGCCGAGACAATCCACCCCACCTCACAGGTGCGCCACATCAAGATGCCGATCCGACATCATGACCAGTGCACAGGTGCGCCCCAGACTGCCCACAATAAAAGGCACCCCGAAATGTGCATTTTTTTTTTTTTTTTGCTTTATTGGGGGTCTGGGGACTCAGAACCAGTCAGTATCTGGTGTGACCACCATTTGCCTCATGCAGTGCAACACATCTTCGCATAGAGTTTATCAGATTGTCAGTTGTGGCCTGTGGAATGTTGGTCCACTCCTCTTCAAAGGCTGTTATGGATGAAGAACACAGGTGCATTTTATTGATGGCATTTTGAATGCACAGAGATACCGTGATGAGATCCTGAGGCCCATTGTTGTGCCATACATCCATGAACATCACCTCATGTTTCAGCAAGATAATGCACGGCCCCATGTTGCAAGGATCTGTACACAATTCTTGGAAGCTGAAAATGTCCCAGTTCTTGCATGGCCAGCATACTCACCGGACATGTCACCGATTGAGCATGTTTGGGATGTGCTTGACCGGCGTATACGACAGCATGTACCAGCTCCCACTAATATCCAGCAACTTCGCACAGCCATTGAAGAGGAGTGGACCAACATTCCACAGGCCACAATTGACAATCTGATAAACTCTATGCGAAGAAGATGTGTTGCACTGCATGAGGCAAATGGTGGTCACACCATATACTGACTGGAGTCCCCAGACCCCCAATAAAGCAAAAAAAAAAATGCACATTTCGGGGTGGCCTTTTATTGTGGGCAGTCTGGGGCGCACCTGTGCACTGGTCATGATGTTGGATCGGCATCTTGATGTGGCGCACCTGTGAGGTGGGGTGGATTGTCTCGGCGGGGCAGAGGTGCTCGCTGTCACACATTTGGACAGATTTGTGAACAATGTTTGAGAGAAATGGTAGTGTTGTGTATCTGGAGTGAATTTTGGATCTTTGGGTCCATCTCATGAAAAATGGGAGCAAAAACAAAAGTGCGTTTATATTTTTGTTGAGTATATAAAAATATACATACTGTGGATATTATGAAAACTCATAGATAACAACTGTAATAACACCATATGATTTTCAGTTATTTTCATTAACACAGACAGACTGTAATAGCAGTTGGTGCTAACACCAGGATGTCCAAACTTTTCACAGAGGGTAAGCATATTGAAAACTTGAAAATATAGAGCAAAAGCCACACATTCCAGATGGTAAATCTTTTTTTTTTTTCATTTTTTTTTTTTTTTTTTGGACATAGGTTAGGCTTAGAGTCATTACACCTTTAATAAGGCTTGAAACATTTATTTTAAGCCTGTATCACATCATAACATTATATAAGTTATAGGGCTGTCAGTTTAATGCGTTAATTAGATTAATTAATTACACTGCAAATTAACGAGTGATAAAAATTAACGCAATTAATTATGAGTGACAATTCAATGCATACGCATTTTAAATTTGGCGTGTGGCGAGCAAATCGCTGCCAGAGCCTTTGAACGGCAAGTTTATTTATAAAACGAACGAAGATGGGACGATCAACAAGAACGCGGTGTTTTGTACCTTTTGTCAAAAAGAATTTTGTGCTCACCGAAGCTGCTCCAGCCTGACGGATCATTTGAATGATAAACACATCCGGACAAGTTCCATTGTTACCGGTGATAGTGCACACTTCACCAAACCACCAAACCACACCAGAATTTGGGAAACGAATGAGCAAAGCAACCACTTGAAAACTGACAAACTCAATCGCAAAGTGGGTTCGTTCGCTCGATCGCTCACTCACTCACAGTCTCTCTCTCTCTCTCTCTCTCTCTCTCTCTCTCTCTCTCACACACACACACACACACACACACTTGAAATGCAATTAATTAGATTAATTAATTACAAATCCTGAAATTAATTAGATTAATTTTTTTAATTGCCTGACAGCACTAATAAGGTACGATAGCAGAATTTCCCTACTTCTTGGTTGGTGAGTTTGGAAGGAAGCCTGAGGCCCATATTTTAGTTTGGAACTTCTTGTTGTAACATGCTGTATTAACCTTGAAAGCCAGTACACCCCCTCACTTTCTGTACACTCCATGTGGCATCAATGAAAATATGTTGCCTGGAAGAATCAATGACTCATCGCTGTACCAGCGGATGAGTCTGGTAACGCTTGGTCCAGAATGCGCTGCGGTTGCGCTTAGACAGACAGCTAAGTGAACCAATCAGAGATTGCGCCATCTTGATTCAAAACTGAGGAGGAACATCCGCTGCCTAAGAGTGACGTTGCGGGCAAAGGCGGGTGCACTGATGTCACCATCTTTGAACGAATCAGAATCGCGGAGTCCGTTTTTAACCGGAGGAGCGAGGGTGGAGCGAGGGTGTCCAAATGGTATCGCGCTGTATAGGAAATACAGAGAGATATCATTTGGCTGGCCAGGTTAGAAAATATGGGATGTTTTTTCAAGTGGATGGGATGAGAGACGGGCTTGGATTGCCATGCAGGACAATAAAAACAGGGACAGGTGGTTACCCTAAAGCCAATGAGACAAAACAAATTAAAAAGTACTATTCAACCTGATGAGAATTTCAATTATATATGCACATTATTCACCCAAACAACAAATCCAAGTAAGTTACTCTTATTATACTGCATTCACTACTTGACAGCATCATTGTCATGCTGTGCCCAACCTCATATCCACTGAGTTCATTCCCTGTGTAAACGCTTGTGGCTTGTGACCGACTCCTGACCCCGCCCCTTCTCCGCTCTGGGGCGCCATCTGTCCTACGGCACTGTTTGTCCATGTCAGCGCTAAGCTACTTGTCGCAGAGAGAACACTCCATGGAGTTGGCTGGACCTCACGTCGGCCATATTAAACAGACAGCAGCTCATAAAGCCTGCATATGTGGATTTGCACAGTCACAAATACCCGCCCTGGGCCTTTGTCACAGATTTACACTAGATTTGCGATTCAGAAATTGCTATATTCTGTTAAATTAAAGTTAGCAGTCATTTATAAACTTGCTATCCATTATGTGCGGCAAAAGACCTAAAACCTAAAACCATACGAGAGGTGCTTCTTCCCGTGGGGTTTAATTAAGTCAGATTACACTCATGCGCTCACTTTGACTTTAACTAGTGTGATTTTGAAGCAATTTATTTTTTATCACCTAAAAAGATTCAGCTGTGCCCAAATGCCACCTCTAAGTACTGATACAGATCCTGCTACCAAAGTGTGTGTATAATCATTTACTACTTTAATATATGGTGTAGAGTCAAGTTTTTGGTCTCCTGGAAAAGATTCTCCAGAAGTTAATGGTCCTTACGAATGCAGTATACATTTTCAAAGTGGCATGTTGGTATGGTGTTGTGAAGAAAAAAAAAACTCTTCATGGTGAATAATTAGGATGCTAGGAATACATTAGGAAACTGAGGAATTACTTTGGACACTGCAAACGCTGAGTTTTCCTCAACAGTAAATTAAATTCAAATATATTCCAGATTCATGGTCAATTATTAAAACTGACAAACACAGTGGCAATAAAAATCTGGTCATTTTTAAAAAGGGGGGTAATATGCAAAATTGTTCCCTCATCAAAAAACCTCCCTGAAGAGGTTTTGTCACCTAGCCATGTTTGAGTAATATAGCAATCTCTCCCGGGCCTTATTCGAGCCCTCCTTACAGTTAGCCGTACGTTACCTATCCTAAGCTCAGCCCACAAGGCTATGCCCTTGCCCTTGTAATGGAAACCTTTACAATAAACATTCATATAATCAAATGTAGATGTCATGTATAAGTTGGCTTTGGGATTTCTAATGAAATTGGGTTTTTAATCGAGTTCAAGACTTAGTTAGGGCCTCTCAGGCTGTACAATACATCTGTGGTATATTTCCACTGGATTCAACTTGTTTTTCACTTGTTATTCTGCTGCGAATTACCCAGCCTTGTGCTGACCTGTTATTGTTGAAATGTTATGTCTTTACTACGTATTTGCTCATGCCCCCCTGAGGGGTATAAGAACTTTGTATGCTTTGTTATGATCACCAATCTAGGGACAGATGCATCTGTGTTGGACAGTGAGGGTGCGATTGTGTACACATGCTTTAATAAATTGATTCAAGACAACTTTCCAGTTTTATTCTTGTAGATCAGATTCCACAACATTTTGGTATCACGAACAGGATCAGTGCTTTTGATAATGGAACGAGTTGCTCCAGAATCAACTAAAAATTCAATTTCTTCTCCATTTACAAATAATTTGTATGTGGGAAAACCCTGTGTGTCTCTAGTAATTTGTGAATACGTGCCAATAGTCTCCCGTGTGTCAAATGGAATGCGCTCATGTGTGGGTAGTGTTGGGTGCGTGTTACCGTCCACCGAGGCTGGTGGCACTGGTGTGGAGTTAGAAGCGACGTTGGTGACCCCGGACCCGGCACCTGGACCCGCACCTAGTCATTCAATACTCACACGGCCATTTTTCATATATACAAAACCATGATACAAAACAATAAATTACAATTTGACCAAACCTGATGCCACGTGCAGTAGTTTTATTAGCGGGATGCACGTTGACTGTGTTGCGATAACGTTCCAGGACTTAGCGCTGAGATTAAAAATGAAAATTACTCTTGTAAAACATGTTACTACATTGTTTTGGACCAATATAGACCTCTCAAAACAATAAAAATAACATGGTGATCTAAGCATGTTATCTTTAACCTTGTATCGATATGGCTTAGCAGTGATTGAACCTGCAATAACTGGAGTTTTCTGGACAGTATCTGTTTTTTTATTTATCAGCAGGTGAACGTGCATCTGGTCTGGCCTCACACCAAACTCTCTTTCACTTTGTTGTTTCACCATTCCTGCCGATTAGGTGCTCAGTACTGAGTCTAAACATCTCAATCTCAGCTGAAATCAGCCTTACTCAAGCCAAATGAAAACGTCTCAGCATGTATCCGCTCAGCCCGCACCAGTGTTACGGGTCCTGTTTTTCTGTTTCATTTTAACTGATTCCACTCTGCTGAGAGGATCAACTGAACATAGACATCAGTGAAGATCTTAAGATCAATTTTGATCATGGGAGAAAGAAAAAAACAGACTATTCCATCTGGCCAGGCAATGAAATCAAATGTTCTGAAGTGGGCTGAACCAGAGCACACAGCAGTCTACCAATCCAATGTGTAGTGAGCTTTAAAAGGGGACTAAGGCATCTCAGAAATGGCTTTGTTGGAAATTGGATGCTGTGTTAGCCAATAGAGAGGCCAGTGGGATGTCCTCTCCAGTCACTGTGGTTCAGCGGAGATGAGAGGCCGAAAATCCTAATTCCATGCCAGATTAGCTATGTAGCAATGAAGCTAATTTAGCAAGCATGTAGAGGAGGATCATCCCAAGATCCCATTCCAGCCACTAGGTTGGGGAGAGGTGTGGTTTTAAAGGGGTTGTACCCATTTTTTACCAATAAAATTTGTTTTGGGTCTAGGTCTATATATAAAAAGTTGATGTCAAAATTAGTGCTGTCTGCATTTAATTCTTAAGCATGTTTATCTCTGTGAACAAGAAAGTGTGTTATTAGCATGCTAGTTGCTATTATAGCATTACCGTGACAGCAAAACTCCACTCTGGTCTCGGAAAGCATTTATCACTCTCTGTGAATGATAAGAGCGAGAGATACTTTATTGATCCCAAGGGAAATTCAAGTTTTGCTGCAGCAAAAATGTTGGAGTTTTGCTGTCAGGGCAGTTTGAGGTGAGGACGAGCCACAAGTGTCCCTCCTCTGTGTCCTGCAGCATCACAGCAGCCTCCAGGGAGCACCGGGTGAACACAACAGGAAAGGCCTCACTCTTATTCTGTTCTGGCGTTTCGATTCTAAAATGGTTAATTCCCTCAAAGTATTTTCTGTGGAATTCTTGGTGTATTTCCTCTGGTCTTCAGCCACATTTGCTGCCACTTATGGTGAGCGGAAAGTAAGGAATCGCAACAGAAAACAGTTTAAATTACTTAGTAGTTTTCATGTTTATAAGATAATAAAAGTGTACAACTAAGCACAAACCTTACCTTTATCTAAGCCTTTTACCATTAGAGCTTGGCAGTGATTGAACATACAGTTGCTGTTAGTATTGGTGTGACAGCAAAACTCCACTCTTGCCTCTGAAAGTTGTGAAAAGTGCTTATAAACACATAGCGCTGAATCATTAGCACAGTATGAATGGGCTAGGAAAGTGAGGAATAACTTTGGATCTCTGTGGACCATTTAAAATCAGCTAGCTCTATTTTTCACTTTTTAAAACTGTAAAAACCCAGAAGGTCTATGGTAACTTTAAAAGAATGTGATGACTGCCAGACATTGCACACAGCACTGTCCCCATGGGCCGGTGTGCAGAGGAGAGAGGAGTGCAACAGAACCCCGCTGTCCTTGTGCTAGTCCCCGGAGAGGCAGCACACCTTAAACGTGAAGGATGGCTCACAATTAGTTAATCAATAGACACCACACATGCAGGGCAGAGGGGAAGGCAAATGCAAACGGCATTTTGGCATTTTAGATTGCAGTGGGCTTAGGTTAACATGAGGTGAGACGATCATCTTGGTTTTAAAATACAGTAAATCCAAACAATTTTCTATGTGTCCTTCTAAGTAGATCAACGTTGTAATGTTGACATCCTGGATTTGTGTTTTGTTTCATTCACAAATGATTAACACACAAACCCTGCATATTTACGCTGAGTTGTTCTCTCAGACAGAAAACACTTTGTTCCACCTTGTGATGTCATGTGGTAATACAGGAAGTGCTCCACTGCTTTAAACTCTGGTCTAGCAAAATGCTTCCAGAACAAAATTAATGAAATTTTTCTTGGTTTAGGTCACTAATAAAGAAAAAGTAAGTCAGAAGTGCTGATTGGCTATAGTTCCCAAGATATAGTATTGGGTCAAAATAGGAAATTTATGCAAAATAAGGCAACAACGCTAGTTTATCAGAAGGTACAGTGTGTCTACAAGCAACCAGTTCTATCTGAAAGTCTGTCTGCACATTCAAATACATTCATTTTAATATGTCTAGAGTTTTAACATCAAATATTTTTTTATTTCACATAAGAGAGATGGCTCGAAATTTTGTGCACCTGATGTCTTAAAGATCCCATGACATGGTACTTCTTGATGCTTTTATATGGCTCCTTAATGGTTCCCTAATACTGTAAATGAATCCTTCTTCAAAATCAACACTCACTGCATGAGATATGACTCTGACAGTCTTCATGAGGCTAGATATGTGTCTAAAATGCTTTATTCTGGGTGTTGCTGCTTCAATGCAAATGAGAAGGACAGAGAGATTGGCTAAGGAGCGGGGGGGGGGGGCGGGTTTCCCCCGCCGGGAGCGCAGCTCTGCACCGCTGTCTGCTCGCTTCAGGAAGACAGATGGGAGACTTTGCAATGAAAAAAACCATATTTACACAGAAAATAAAATTAAACCACTGGTATTTCAGAGGTCCAGAGGGTCGGGTAAGGGACTTGCGAGCCTAGAAACACTCGGACGTGCCTCCAGGCAAATTAAAAAACGCATTTCGCATTGTAGCGCATTCACAGTCCAAACTCTATGGGCGGGATATACAGGGACGCTGAGCGGAGACAGAGGGAGGGGCTGGAGCTGCATTTGCCGATCTGACGTCAAAAAGGTGCCTTGTCCGAACTCGCCCGTTTCAACACTGGTTTTGTGTAACGCAGAAAAGGACCGCAAATGCTCAGTTTAGACATTTCGCAACTTTTAGCCATGGGGGGGCTAAACAGGGTAGGGGAGCTCACATTAACGTTCAAAAACCTCAGAAAGTGAAAATTTCATGCCATGGGACCTTTAAGATATTTCTTGACGTATAAAGAAGTGCAAGTTAAGTATTTTCAAAATATAAATATTATTTTTAAGCAAAAATGCCTAATCTATTGTATAAACAGATGCGATTTTGATAAAACAATATCATTAAATATCTTGAATACATTAGCTAACCAGCACAGTTATCAATTCATTTTCAGTTCATCTCAATATAAATGAGATTTAGCCACTTTTATCTCTGAAGCAGATCGAGTCCACAAATTTGTAGACCAGTATAATCATTTGGATGATTACAGCCCTTGAAATGCCAAGCTCTACAAAAGGATGAAACAGAGCATTTTGAGCTTTGGAGATGAAGCCAGGCTAAGAATAAATAATTACTTAAATATATGTGAATAAACAAAAACAGCTTCAGGTTTGTTTTGGATGAGGCAACAAAATTATAACACTGCATAAAGCTCACAAGAATAACCTTTAGCACAACATTGGGCTGCTTCATGATCTATTTTTACATGGAGTTTGACACCTCTATTTGTTATGACCTAGCTTGTTTTTTATCCCCCCCTTTTTTTTGGAAAAGCCATAAAATGTGCAACCATTAAATAAGAATGCAAAAATATAAATTATACATTAAACCGACGGAAAAAGGGTGCAATAATTTATCAAAAAGGAATTGTATTATTTTAATCCTAAGTAGTTTTGTTGTCTTTAGCTGTGGGTAGAACACTGAAAACAATAAACTTTTACATAATATTTTGTAGAAAAACAATTTTCAAGCCCTTTAATTATGACACTGATGGCCAGGCACTAAACAAAAGGGTTCAAATCTGGGGAAAAAAAAGTTTTAATAAGATTATCCCCATAATTGTATCGGATGATGTAGTGGAGATTACATAATAAATGCAGATATTTATTTCCAGGGCTCACAAGGTCCTGAAATTACTTTCATAAACTCTTGCCAGTGCAAAACCTGAGAGACTGTGAAATCAACTCAAAATAAATGGATAATTTGCTAGGCTAATTCTTAACAATCTTAAAATCCAATTACGGAAAGACTACAATCAATACCAGCAATGATCGCTGCTTTTACAACCGCCCCTTTTCATCATTTAAAACACATTTTTACCAACACACAACCCCGTCGACTAGAAATTGATTTGACAGACAAAAATATCACTAACACATTGATTTTGAGTTTCTTTTGCGCTTATTTTCATCACGATTTATTGCTAACACACAAAGAAGTCCAGATAGAGCCCGGCAACCGATAGTGGCGATCAGCAGTAATCATGGGATAAACCAGGACAAAGCTAAAGATAGGAACAGGCAAAATGTAATTAGGGGAGGAAGTGCCCTTGTGTGTGGGACTAGGAGGACTGAGTTGGAGGCAGTATCTTAAAGGGATGGCAGGATTAAAGGGATGGTGTGCGAGCTGTACGGATGGGGCCTTTCTTGTCCTCACTCTGGATCCTATCTCACACTCCGAGCTTCTATTTCTGTGGCACAATGTCGATTCTGATAACACTGCAGCGTTCTGGAGAAATACAGTCAAACTCAGATAATCTTACCAGCACTGTTTATTTGTATAGACCGCTATCACAGAGCATTACACGGACCCTATGAGTTCTACGCTCCAGATTAGATTCTGTGGAAAGGCACGTCAGGTTTGCACAGTGGGAGAAGTGGAAGGAATTTTCAATTTTATACTAATACAATTGTGAACTTTTTTCTCTCCATATGGAGCTGTTAATAATCCAGTTCATTCATTGCAAGTAAAGACTATTCCAAATAGAGCTGTCAGTTTAACGCATTAATTAGATTAATTCATTACACTGCAAATTAACGCGTTATAAAAATTAATGCAATTAATTATGAGTGGCAATTCAATGTGCGCACATTTTAAATTTGGTGTACGGCGAGCAAATCGCTGCCAGGGCCTTTGAACGTCAAGTTTATTTATAAAAAGAATGAAGATGGGACTGTCAACAAGAAAGCGGTGATTTCTAGCTTTTGTCAAAAAGAATTTTCCGAACACCGAAGCTGCTCCAGCCTGACAGATCAGTTCAACAATAAACACGTCCAGACAACTTCCATTGTTACCGGTGATAGTGCGCACTTCACCATACCACCAAACTACACTTGCAGAATTTGGGAAACGACTGAGCAAAGCAACCGCAGAAAAACTGACAAACTCAATCGCAAAGTGGTTTCGCTCGCTCGATCGCTCGCTCACTCACAATCTCTCTCTCACTCTCTCACACTCTTAAAATACGATTAATTAGATTATTTAATCACAAATCCTGTAATTAATTACATTTTTTTTAAAATCGCCTGACAACACTAATTCCAAAATGCATTTGACATTTAATGGAGAACTATGTAACTTTCCTGGAGAATTCGTTATGGAAATATTTTCGCTTTGCCTGAAATACTGCAGAGTTCGGCTCAGGTCAAGTTACAGGTCAGATCTGTGGAATGGCATGCCCTCTCACAGTAAGAATGTACTTAATACTTAATTAACATAATAACTAAACACGTAAAAATAATTACTGTTGTTTTACTCTACAGCACAGTTCATCCCAACACCAACCCTAACTCTAACCCAATATGAAGACTTTTAAAGGTCCTATAATACACAAAATGAGTTTTAAGACGATGTTATAATGTCATTAAAAACATACCAGGCACTGAGACTGTTTTTTTGTAATAAACTTTCAATTGAATATTGGAAATAGAGGTCGAAATCTGTTTTGTTTTGTTTTTTCAATTTATTTTTGGTTTAACACTAAATTGGAATAATGAAATGAGAGATTCTTTATCCATTTGATTATTTTTTTGTTGTTAATTGAAATCCAAACAAACAAATGGCACACAAATTGCATTTAATTTATCTCTGTATATCACACATAACACACCTTTAATGTCTCTGTATTGTCTCTTGAAATAAAAACTAAAAAAAAAAAAAACATACCTGGAGTTGTATTTTGTTTCATTCACACATTAGAGTAATCTTTTATAATTATAATTAGTCTGTTTACATCTCCAAAGCTCCTGCTCCCAAGCTTATGTCATCAAGGGGTATTTCTCAAGTTAACAGTTACATTTTATCTCAGTAGAAATTGGCAATTACAGGTCAGAAATCATCCAAATTATTACAGTGAAGGTGTATGGAGTTTAAAAACACAATGGAGTACTTCCTGTTTATACCACATGACATCACAAGGTGGAAGAGAGTATTTTCTGTTTGACCTAAAAATGCAGGATTTGTGCTTTTAACATGGAACAAAACACAACTATGATGAGGAAACATTATAAACATTATAAACATAGATCAGAAAATAGCATAATATGAATCCCTTAATGGTGAAGCAAGATTTTTTTTTTCCCCCTCATGGTATGTGCCACTCATTATTCCAGTCACCATACCATTTCCATCTGTGCTAAGAAAAAAAAAAAAGAGAGAGATAAAATATGATATTTCTGCACTGCAAAGTCCAACCTATGTATTTATTAAAAAAAGAACATACAGCAAAAATATAGCAAGGCATTTTATTTAAATTAAAGTTAGTACGATAATGAATACTATTTAAATAAAGATGAGTAGAAAATGGCAGCACTTAAAGGCAGCTGGCAGCTAAAATGAAAACTCCATGTTCTGACGTTAACACATCTGTCCTCCATCACCGCTAACACAAATCCCTCAATCCTTTTCAATACAATATTTATGCCCCCTCTGTGCAGCGTACTCCTTTATTTACATAGACCACAGAGCGATATTTGCTTTTGACTTTACCCCCTCTTTTCTGGTGCGTCGCCGCTTGATAGATGGCTGTTCTGGCGAAAAGGGGTGATTTGGTGATTTAAGGCCCAATTCTGGCCGCTAAAATTGGTTTCCGCCAGAGCCATACATCAAAGGGAATTAAAAGGTGATTGTGCCGTGTGTTTGTTGCTACGCGGGTGATGGGAAACGGTAACGGCGCCATGGTAACGCACACACACACACCATGTTAACGCGCAGGGGTGGATTAGGATGTGGACACGGGCCGAATTGGAGGGAAAGAATGGGTAAGAGATTGAGAGAGGGGCTGCACGTTATTGGCTGTGCCCTCTCGTCGAGGCCCGCTGTGTGGACGGGCCACTAAACACGACTGATGGACCACTTGTCTCGTCATCATGGCTGTCATGACTCGCGCAACAGATATAGATCTCCTCAGGTCACGCCAGAGGTGGGCCCATTTATTGTTGCCCAAGACCAGAAAAAATAGACTGGTTGACTTGAAAATGTTCTATTATATGTTTTTTTTGTTGTTGTTGTTTGTTTATTTGGGGGTTTTGTTGAGAAATGTGGTTGCACTATTTTGCAGTAGTGTTGTCATGTTACAAAAATTTCAATACAGCCTGAATACCAAAAACTTTATTTAGACAATAGATTTTCTACATTATACAGCTCTGGAAAAAAATAAGAGACCACTGCATTTTTTTTTTTTTCTGAAATCAGCATCTCTACATGTATTATAGCCATTCCATTCCAGCGTCTGTTGAATTCCAACACAAACACAAAGCTGAGCTACTTCAGTTCTTGCACCAGGAGTGGAATATTTATTTATTCATTTCATTCGTTAAAACAAAACACAAAATAAAGTCACCCAAGAACAATGTGAAAGACTTGTGGAGAGCATGCCAAGACGAATGAAAGCTGTGATTAAAAATAAGGGTTATTGCACCAAATATTGATTTCTGAACTCTTCTTAAGTGTAAACATTAGTATTATGTTGTTTTAAAATGAACTTGTTTCTTTGCATTGTTTGCGGTCTGAAAACATGTATCTTTTTTGTTATTTTGACCATTTGTCATTTTCTGCAAATAAATGCTCTAAACGATAATATTTTTAGTTGGAATTTGGGGGAAATGTTGTCAGTAGTTTATAGACTCAAACAAAAATGTTCCTTTTGCCCAAACACATACTTATATGAAGTAAAATCTGAAAAATTTTGCAGTGGTGTCTTATTTTTTTCCAGAGCTGCATGTCGTTACTCTGTTCCACAGTATGACTTTAAACAGATTTTCCTTACATTTATTCAATTACAGGCGGTTTTATAGCTCAGAAATACCTAGTAAAACAGGCATTCTGACTGTAAGCGTGATTGCTCCTCCACAGATCTGACCTGTAACTTGGTCTGGTTTGGCCTCCACAATGATAGAAAGATTTAATGCCACACTGTGAAGCATTCCAGACAAAGCAATCTTCAGGAAGAAAAGTATTTGATGAACCCTCCACCTGAAAAGTTACACAATGCACCTTCAAGTTATAGTCCTTTCTATTGTTTGCAGTTGTGATTAGATTTGCAATCTGTGTTTTAAAAGAAAATATATACGAAGATGTACAACTTCATGAGATACATTTTTGAAGCTCTTCATTTCTAAATCAACAGTGGGGCTAGGTGAAATCAATAAGAAGTTGATCAAATTCTATTGAGAGTGCAAATTGCAAACAACTCCACTATATGAACTAATACAAGAAAATCATGTATTTTGGTCAGAACTACAGTTTGGTTTTTTGTTTTTCTTTTTTGTAATAAGGCAAAATATTTTGTTCTCTGCGGAGGACATTTTATTTTATAAATAACTGAAGCTTTTGCAATTTACGTAAAATTGCAAAAGCAATTTTACGTATATTTGTTTTGGCCTTTCATCCACACGGCGCCGGTGTTTTTGGTGGGCGAAAATTGTGTTTTTTGAAACCAGGTTCCAGAGTGGAGAAATCTGAGAGCGTCGGTGTCGCGTTGTCGTGTGGACGAGCAAAATGGAGCTTTTGGAAAACGATGACGTTGCGATGCTTGTTTGGAGAAGAGAAAGGACTTCATGCGCATGCGCATGAATTAACTCTTGTGAGCTTTAAGCCATGTTATAATGTTGTTACATCATTAAAAACATACCTGGAGTTGGAGTGTTTTGTTTCACTCACACATTTTTGGTTACCTTTTATTATAAGTCTGTCCACATCTCCAAAGCTCAAAATGGTCTGTTCCACCTTGTGATGTCATGAAGTGGTAGTTTTCTACAGCCATCTTTTACCTTTTGTTCAGAAGGAACTGGCAATTAAATGGGTAAAATTATTCAAATGAGTCAAATTGTGCTTTTAAACTGAGTATGGAGTTTAAAAGGACAATGGAGAACTTCCTGGTGGAATGTATGTTTATGGTGAGGAAACAGCATTATAACAGATTAAAAAAAATAAAAAATAAAAAAATGCTCCTTTTAAAGAGCTAGGGCTGTATAGTGACTAAGACTAAGGCTGCGTCCCATTTCTCTGTCTCACGCCTTCGTCTTACCCCTACCCCTTGGTTTTGCACGTTCATGTGAGGACAAGGGGTGTCCTGATTCTAATTTTGATCAAGGGCTAGGGCCGCAACTGAGGGCTACATACCCCTTGAAATGAAGTCAGCTCTCGACCAGACTTGAAACGAAGGGGTACGCCTACAAGCTCAGGCAGGTTTGGGGATCAGGATGGCAGTGTCACATCGACCAGCCAAGGAGTCTCATAAATGTATTTTCAGCAGTTGTAATTATCAATTAACAGTTAAGCATGGTTTACAATTATGACACTTATGTTCTGCGTTACATTTAGTGAACTGTTGTTGCGGTTTTAATTGTAGTGATGTCTGTTTAGCCGACGTTATCGTTTTCATTGAGCTTTCATGTATAAACAACATGTATAAACATCCTTGACACATTTGTTTACGTTTGTTTGCCTCAATTGTTGTCGCTTCTGTAGATGAAGCAGCCAGGTAGAGGCAAGGGATGATGACGCAAACTGTAATCGAGTGGTGTCCCATTTCTTAGGTGAACCCTAAGAAATGGGTACCCCGAGCCGTCTCAGCTCGGTGTCAAGGGAGCAAGACAAAGACATAAATAAAGGGGTAGGGGAAGAGCTAAGACAGAGTAATGGGATGCAGCCTAAGTCACCCTATAAGTGCCCAACATGTATTTCATGTAGGTACTTTTCAGATCAAGCCCTTGTTTACATTTATTTGTGAATATTCCTGTATCTATCATCTACTATGTCATCATGTAGGGGTAATAGACCCTTGAGGGAACAATGCCCAGCCTTGAATGGTCAAAATACCACTGTGCTGATGTGATGACTGTGATGACTCAGAGTCCTGTATTGAAGGCAAATAATGTATATCTTGAATACTCTTGAGTTCATAGCCACTTTCAAATATGACTGCCACTTACATGGTCTTAGAATAAAGCAAACCACAGGCTGTGATGGTTGTTTTTATGTATGTCCAAGCTAAGATAACTCATACACAGGAGAAGGGACGTTTGAACCAAATCTGGGTATAAAAATAGGTCAATATGGAAAAATGTATGCTTTCACTGTGCACTATATCACGTTTGAGGGTCCACAACTTGCTTTCACAACAAAATGTTATTTGTTTGCCTGTATTGTTCCAAAGTATTCAACTAATCTATCTCCAGGGAGACAAGAAGGTAATGCCATCAGGTCAGGTTAGAAATATAGAGAGGTGACTCCACTCACAGTAATAATGCATGTATTTGAGGTACTTTATAGCAATGAAAAATACATGTAATCGTTTAGTGTGGAACATTCCAGACAAAGCAATAACCAGTTGCTTTTGTGATGTCATGTGGTAATACCAGAAGTGATCCATTGTGTTTTTAAATTCCTTACACCTTCAGTAGAATCATTTGGATAACAGGCCTGGATTTGCTCTACTGAACAAAAGGTAAAAGGAGCTGTAAACTTGAAAACTACCGATACATTACAATGTAGACAGGGTAAATGAAACAAAAGACAACTCCAGGTATACAGCTCTGGAATAAAATAAGAGAGCACTGCATTTTTTTTTTCTGAAATCAGCATCATTACATGTATTACAGCTAGGGTTGCAAAATTCTGGGAATTTTCAAAGTTGGAAAATTTCCATGGGAATTTTCGGGAATTTTCAGAAATTAACGGGAATTTTCGGGAATTTTCGGGAATTAATGGGAATAAACTGGGAATTATCAAAGTTGAAGGTTAGGGGCATCAATATAGTTGATGTAGAAAAAATATTGTAGCATAAAATAATACAATTTCTGTGAATAAAGTAGGACACTATTTTCTGCAGAGCCATCGAGCCACACCCTCTACATGCATTTAGCATTCCTTTATCAATAACTTCTAGAATTCGGAAGAATTCTGGTAAACTAGATTTGCGCCTTTTCACTGAAGAAGTTATCTTATGATGCTAGCTACTGCAAAAACCTCTGGTTTTCTCAATAATAACCTCTGGTTTCTCAATAAGATCTTACTGAGAAACCAGATAAATCATGTGAGTCATGTGTTTTAATTGTCTCTCTTTTACAATAATGCTGCTGATGACAAAATAAAATGTTTATGTTTATGTTGGTATATGACTCGCAATAATTCTCATAAATTCCCAAAACTTCTGGGCAAAGTTACCAATTTGAAAATTCCCAAAATTCCCACGCCAAACTTTCCACAAACTTTCAGGAAATTTTCCGCCCCTTTATAACCCCTAATTACAGCCATTCCATTCCAGCATCTGTTGAATTCCAACACAAACACAAAGCTGAGCTATTTCAGTTCTTGCACCAGGAGTGGAATAAAGTCACCCAAGAACAATGTGAAAGACTTGAAGACTTGATTTCTGAACTCTTCTTAAGTGTAAACATTAGTATTATGTTGTTTTATAATAATAAATAATAATAATAATAAATAATAATAAATAAATGCTCTAAACGATAATATTTTTATTTGGAATTTGGGAGAAATGTCAGTAGTTTATAGAATCAAATAAAAATGTGCCTTTTGCCCAAACACATACTTATAAGTTAAGTAAAGTAAAATCAGAAAAACTGATAATTTTGCAGTGGCTGCTTATTTTTTTCTCAGAGCTGTAGTTGCATAAAAGAGCTTTACAGTGCACTTAAGTATATAATAATAATAATAATAATAATAATAATAATAATAATAATAATAATAATAATAATAATAATAATAATAATAATAATAATAATAATAATAATTCCAAACAATGAGAATGCTAAACGAAAACAACTTTAATTCTTTTACTCAAATGCCCCAAATGGATCAACTGAAAAAAAAGTATTTGGCAAGATCTGAGGCTGTGAGGCATAACATCTGTTGTAGCAGTGTCTCTACAGAAAGTCCACACAGCTGTGTAAATGCAGTATTGACAGAGGACAGATCTTGTTTAGAAGACAGTAGAAACCCCAAAAGAGCATCTACCGCGGTGCAACAAACTCCGACAACAGTCATCCTAAAACAAGTTTGCTGTCATGTATTTACAGGCTGCTTGTACTACGCGCTGTGGCTCTGTTGTCAAAGCGCTGCCAGATGATGTATGACACGTCCTGGAAATCTTTAGCTGAGATGATCTTAGCCAAATGGATTAATAATTCATGTTTGATTGAGTCTTTTTAATATTTCAGGCATAATTAATGAGCTAGGCCACGGCTCCCTTCAGCAGTGGAAATCATAGCAGACGTCAACAACAGATAAATGAGACCGAGAGTCCCGCCCTGGTTCTTGCACTCTCGGTTTCTCTCTCTCATTCTCTCTCTCTCTCTCTCATTGTCTCTCCCTCTCTCTCGCTTTCGTTCTCTCTCTCTCTCTCTCTCTCTCTCTCGCTTTCGTTCTCTCTCTCTCTCTCTCTCTCTCATTCTCTCTCTCTCTCTCTCTCTCTCTCTCTCTCTCTCTCTCTCTCATTCTCTCTCCCTCTCTCTCACTTTCGTTCTCTCTCTCTCTCTCTCTCTCGTTCTCTCTCCCTCTCTCTCATTCTCTCTCTCTCTCTCTCGTTCTCTCTCGCTCCCTCTCTCTCTCCCTCTCTCTCTTGTTCTCTCTCTCTCATTCGCTCTCTCTCTCGTTCTCTCTCCCTCTCTCTCTTTTGTTCTCTCTCTCTCTCTCTCTCTTGTTCTCTCTCTCTCTCTCACTCCCTCTCTCTCTCTTGTTCTCTCTCGCTCTCTTGTTCTCTTTCTCCTTCTCTCTCTTGTGTTCTCTCTCTCGTTCTCTCTCTCCCCCTCTCTCTCGTTCTCTCTCCCCCTCTCTCTCTCGTTCACTCTCTCGTTCTCTCTCCCTCTCTCTCGTTCTCTCTTGCTCGCTCTCTCTCTCCCTCTCTCTTGTTCTCTCTCTCTCTCTCGTTCTCTGTCTCCTTCTCTATCTTGTTCTCTCTCTCTCGTTCTCTCTCTCTCCCTCTGTCTCTCGTTCTCTCTCTCCCTCTCTCTCTCGTTCTCTCTCTCATTCTCTCTCTCTCTCGTTCTCTCTCCCTCTCTCTCTTTTGTTCTCTCTCTCTCTCGTTCTCTCTCTCTCTCTCTCTCTCACTCCCTCTCTCTCTTGTTCTCTCTCACTCTCTCGTTCTCTCTCTCTCTGTCTCCTTCTCTATCTTGTTCTCTCTCTCCTTCTCTCTCTCCCTCTCTCTCGTTCTCTCTCTCTCTCGTTCTCTCTCCCTCTCTCTCTTTCTCTCTTGCTCTCTCTCTCTCCCTCTCTCTCGTTCTCTCTCTCTCTCTCACTCCCTCTCTCTCTTGTTCTCTCTCTCTCTCATTCTCTGTCTCCTTCTCTATCTTGTTCTCTCTCTCGTTCTCTCTCTCTCGTTCTCTCGTTCTCTCTCTCACATTCTCTCTCCCTCTCTCTCGTTCTCTCTCGCTTGCTCTCTCTCTCCCTCTCTCTCGTTCTCTTGCTCTCTCTCACTCTCTCGTTCTCTCTCTCTCTCTCTCTCTCTCTCTCTCGTTCTCTCTCTCTCTCTCTCTCTCTCTCTCTCTCTCTCTCTCTCTCTCGTTCTCTCTCTCTCTCACTCCCTCTCTCTCTTGTTCTCTCTCTCTCTCTCATTCTCTGTCTCCTTCTCTATCTTGTTCTCTCTCTCGTTCTCTCGTTCTCTCTCTCACATTCTCTCTCCCTCTCTCTGGTTCTCTCTCGCTTGCTCTCTCTCTCCCTCTCTCTCGTTCTCTTGCTCTCTCTCACTCTCTCGTTCTCTCTCTCATTTTCTCTCTCTCTCTCTCTCTCTCTCTCTCTCTCTCTCTCTCTCTCGTTCTCTCTCTCTCTCTCTCTCTCTCATTGTCTCTCTCTCACTCTCTCTCTCTTGCTCTCTCTCCCTCTCTCTCTCATTCTCTCTCTCTCTCACTCTCTTGCTCTCTCTCGCTCTCTCTCGTTCTCTCTCTCTCTCACTCTCTCTTGCTCTCTCTCTCTCTCTCTCTCTCTCTCTCTCTCTCTCCCTCTCTCTCTCTCTGTCTCTCTCTCCCTCTCTCGTTCTCTCTCTCTCTCTCTCTCTCTCTCCCCCTCTCTCTCGTTCTCTCTCTCTCTCACTCTCTCTTGCTCTCTCTCTCTCTCACTCTCTCTCTCACTCTCTCTCTCTCTCTCTCTCCCTCTCTCTCTCTCTCTGTCTCTCTCTCCCTCTCCACACAAACACACACACACACATATTGGGTTTGCATGTCTTTTGGGCCCATTAGGTTGACTTACACTGACTTGCGTTCACTTCCATAACTAACTTTAAAGATGCAACTTTTGTGGTGGTGTGATTGTCTCCATGGAGATGATATTGCTTTACTTTGAATGTTCCATAGTATGCCAGAAAACTTAAAGCTTACATTTACAAATCTTCTTACAGCTGTTTTATTACTCATAACTTTACCAAAAATGTGCATTCATACTGTAAGCAGGGTGACATCTCCACAGATCTGACCTGTAACTTGGCCTGGCGGCTTGACTTGCCTGTTACCATGGAAATAGATATTGTTAATGTCATACTGTGGAGCATAGCAGGCAAAGCAGTAACATCTCCATGGATTCATTTTCTGATGAATGTACAGCTTTAAAACAGCTTTGTTCAAACCACAAAGTGAAACTGGAATGGGCCGCACGAGCACAGTCAATCAGAGAGCGGTTTTCTATGCTTACTATGGTTGACGAGCAATAAAAATATTTTATGATTAAAGTAATCATAACATATTTTTATTTCACGCAGTGGTCTCATTTTGACAAAAAGTGCTGTTTTACAATATACTCTATAAAGACAACACAAAAAACAAAAGAGCTGGGTACCCCACTTTTGAAGAAGCAACTTGGATAAACTGTGAAACATTTTCAATCATCTTCAGTGTTCAGTTGACATAATTAAATCTCCTTCTTGGACGACTTAGAATTGCACTGATTTCTTGGGGGTAAAACAGATTTTACACATCTAAGAGTTAAAATGTAGGTATTTCAGCTTTAATTAAACCCTAAACTCTTTCATCCTAATATCTGGTAGAGGTAGGTCCCTATGAATTGAGTGTGTATACAGATCTTAATCCCCACATTGTGATAAACAACTGCCCATACCCCTCCACATACATACGCTGTATATCCTGTATACCCACAAGCACAGCGGATAGATGAGAGGGCTTATAAAGCAGCTCCCCTCTCTCCATTACTCACACAAGTTTAGTGAGTGATGCACAGAGCTTCAAACGAGACAGGGAGGAGGAGCGCACATCTGAGGCGTTATTAAGTTCAAATCCCGACTGAGCTCATACAAAATTAATTCACAAGAGCTCCCAATCCTCCGGCCCCGCGCACTGTTGGGGACGAACAGGCTGCAGCACCACACACACTTGGAGCAGTCCCCCAAGGGCCCGCTGTGTGTGGGGCCTCTTATTATCAGTGCACCGCGATGAAGAATGGCCCTGCACAACTGTGCGCCTGCTCTAAATAAACTCTAATCAGTTCTAGAAATGCGGCCGTGTTTGGTTCATTTATCCAGTGAGAGTGCAGGAGGGAGGGGGCAGGTGGAGGAGCACAGTGGGGCCCGGTAGATGCCAAGATACACTGGTGATTCCACTCGACTGTGCATGTGCGTTTATACAGGGTTATGGGGTCATACACTGGAAAAAGAAGTGGACTAAGGGAGTGTGACGTCACCCATAGCGTTCAGCTCCAGTCAAATGAGGCTCATGATGCTAGCGGTTATAGGATCCAGGATCACGTAGAGTGGATTAATAGGAATATTTTAAGACCAAAGTGCACACACCTGAGGCGGGCACTTTAGAGGGAACATTGGAGGAGACCATTTGTAATGTAATGTAAACGGAGTTGAAGGAGCCAGATGCACCCCTGTGAACACTTCTTATTCATTTAGAGTCCAGGAGTCAAATATTGTAATATAATGTTATTACTGAACACCTCATGCTACTGAGCAACTCACAAGTGGAGTGGCTCACTTTTTTTTTCCAACTTGTATCTCAAAGAAATCAATGTTTTGCAAACTCTTGAAGTTACAATCAAACTACTTTATAGAAAATATTTTAGCTCTCTACCACGTTATAAAGTTGTCCCATCATCAAAAACATGCCTGAAGAGGTTTTAGATCCATGTGTTTTTGAGTATTTTAGCAATCCCTCCCTGGCCCTATTCAAACCCTCCTTCAGGCTGCTTAAGCTGTAAAATTCTGTCTAATGCTCAGCCTATGCTCCCACACAGCAATTCTGCACAAACAAAAGCATGATGCAAAACTGAACATAGCAACTTGATAAACCTGATGAGATGTGCAGTATTTTCATTAGACGCTGATTGTGTTGTGATAGTGCTCTGAAGGGGGAGTGACTTAACATGGGGAGCTTAGGCATGGGAGAGCATTTGGAAAAACAATAAAAGGTAGCATGGTATCTAAATGTTATTTGTTAGCAATTAATACTCAATTTAAGTTTAAAAAACAAAACAAAAACAAAAACTCTTTAATGTTTTGTGTGTTGGTGATGGCACCAGTAGGTAGTATCAGTTTTCTGGTTATACCAAAAGCAAATTCCATCCATCCATCCATTTTCTTCCGCTTATCCGGGGCCGGGTCGCGGGAGCAACAGTCTAAGCAGGGACGCCCAGACCTCCTTCACCCCGGACACTTCCTCCAGCTCCTCCGGGGGGACCCCAAGGCGTTCCCAGGCCAGCCGGGACACATAGTCCCGCCAGCGCGTCCTGGGTCTTCCCCGGGGCCTCCTCCCGGTGGGACATGCCCGGAACACCTCCCGAGGGAGGCGTCCCAAATTCCATGTGGCCATTAATAAAGATTATGCTTCTTTTCATTCTGACCAGGACATCAAATTGTCAATGCTCATGGTTGATGGTTTGAACTTGACCACCTTTTTGTTTGTTTTAATGGATCTTTGTGTATGTTTCTGGTGGACGGTCCATCAAATGCTTTTCTCCATGGAAATATTACGGCTTTGTCTGGAATGTTTGACGTATGGTATTAAACTATCTTCATGGAGACCAAACCAGCCCAAGTTACAGGTCAGAGCTCAAAGAATGCCTATTTTTCTATTTTTGAGCTATAGAAACACCTCTAATTGAGTACATGTAACGTAGAGCTGTTTAATGTCTTACTGTGGAACATTCTAGACAGAGCAATGACATCTCCATAAAAGCAAGCAGGTGACAGACATTCCACCAGAAAAGTTAGAAAATAAACCATAAACATGGTTCAAACATGATCAAGAGCCAAATATTTTTCTTTTTATTGTGTGTAAAGTTTTAAACAAATTTACACTGGACTCACATTACTATAACTGATATTAGAATCACAAAAGGAAATAAGGCAGCACAAGTTTCACACTATACAAAACACTTGGCATATATGTAATCGGTCTGTTTTAAGTTTCCACATACAGCTCTGGAAAAAAATAAGAGACCACTGCATTTTTTTCTGAAATCAGCATCTCTACATGTATTACAGCCATTCCATTCCAGCGTCTGTTGAATTCCAACACAAACACAAAGCTGAGCTACTTCAGTTCTTGCACCAGGAGTGGAATAAAGTCACCCAAGAACAATGTGAAAGACTTGTGGAGAGCATGCCAAGACGCATGAAAGCTGTGATTAAAAATAAGGGTTACTGCACCAAATATTCATTTCTGAACTCAGTGTAAACATTAGTATTATGTTGTTTTAAAATTTGAATTTGATCTTATTTCTTTGCATTGTTTGAGGTCTGAAAACATGTATCTTTTTTGTTATTTTGACCATTTGTCATTTTCTGCAAATAAATGCTCTAAACGATAATATTTTTATTTGGAATATGGGGGAAATGTCAGTAGTTTATAGACTCAAACTAAAATCTACAATCAGAAAAACTGATTGATTTTGCAGTGGTCTTATTTTTTTTTTCCAGAGCTGTGTTTTCCACGGGCAAATGCAGTCCCAACTTTTGGATTTGGACAATTTGAATTTTTTTTTTTTTTTTTAAAAAAGCTCTTCCAATTTCACGGATAACATTTGTCATCTGGTGACTTCTAAAATGTGTATAAATATAGAAAGAGTGGCAATTTGAAATGAATGGATACAGAAGATTTGCCTCCCATAAACAGCCAAAAGTCCCATCACTATGTCTTCAAAGTGAACGCCTGTCAATCTCACCCAGTCCACCAAAATTCCATCAAAATTCTGATTTGGTTTTAAACTGATTTCAATCGATGGCCATTCAATCAAATCTTGGCGGGTGAAAAAAGTACTTCAACTTCAGTGATTTTCCACCTTCAAAGCGCATTACATCAACGAACCACTCACACATTCATACACCAATGTACACAGAGACTGGGGGTGAGGTAGGTTAAGTGTCTTGCCCAAGGACACAACAACAACATTCATCTGTGGGAGCTGCAATTACGCTGCCAACCTGTGAGTCAGTGGATCTGACGGCTCTGCCAATGGTGTTTTATGTCGAGAGCAGGAAAGTAACAGTGCAGTAACAGTGACTCTATAGTACTTTAACAGCGACTCTGTAGTACTCTATCAGCAATGTACACATTTAAATAGTATTGGCATGTGTGTAATGTGGGTCCAGCAGCACACCCTTTCAATACAAACAACCCAAGACAATACTCACTTCATAGTAAAGAGAAGAACACTACACAAGGGTACAATAAACGTAAGATTAAACACATGTTGTCCGAGTCTTGTAAAGAATAGCAAAGACCATTGATCTCTGACCTTGTGGCATTTTTTATGATTGGTCTGTATCATTTTGTCTGCAGTGAAGAGGAGTGGTTCCTCTTGTTCTTCTTCTGAGGCCTGACCTTTTAGTGGAATACATTTTATCCTGTTTGGAAGTCCAGCCTCCTCTGGCCCTGATGTGATTTAGCAGCTCGCCTCTCGGAGTGAGCACCTGTATAATGAACCACTGCAGTCTCAACAAAACGCTAAAAGGAAGGGCCCAAATAAGCCCAGCTGCTAACAAAATTAGACCTATTCCGACTGGTTAGCGCAGAAAGAGGATCTCATTAGCTCCACTATCAGAGCTATGTGCAAACACGAAAGTTCTCCCAAAAACACTGCCCTATACCCAGTGTTGAAGAATACTTTGAAAATAGCTTTATTTACAGAATACTGTGTAAAGTTTTCTGTTACCTGGTCCAATTAGTGTATTCTGAAGGGCTTACTTTTACATTATTTTGATTATTATGTAAAATGCATATTATTAATACAGGGTTGTGTTTATGGCATACTGTAGTTTGTAACGCATTTATGTATCACGCATTAAATATGGAAAAAACACATACCATAGAGCGCTACGCACATACTCATAGAATTATAGTTCACGGATAAGGAAAGTCATATGTAAATTACTTTTTTTTTTTTCTCACTTCCAATCCACTTTCATAAACAAGTGCTGTAATATATACAGATGGAAAAAAAATACAATGGGAATATAAAATGAGGCTTTAGTTAACTCCACTAGTCCACATTAAGACAATAGAACTACCAATAAATAAATAAAAGACACAGAGGACCACACAACTCAGGCAGTGTTGAAAGCCAAAGAATAAATTAAGACGTGACTTAAAACAGTTATTACGTGGAGTTCAAATTCTAAATTATGTGATCAAACAGCGCAATGTACATCTTATCCTATTCTGAAAACCATAAAATGAAAGTGTAACTGCACAGTACAGTTACTCAAAACTAGTATTCTGAATGCATTTATTCAGTACCGTATTTTTCGGACTATAAGTCGCTGTTTTTTTCATAGTTTGGCCATGGGTGCGACTTATAATCCGGAGCGACTTATGTGTGAAAAATTACATGTGAAATGATATTATTACAGTGGACCCTCGCTGTATCGCGGTTCACTGTTCGCGGCCTCGCTGTTTCGGGGATTTTTTTTTCCAATTTTTTTTTTTTTTTCAATTTTTTTTATAGTGTAACTTTTTTTTACAGTGTAACATTCTGTCCTGCGCCCTGATTAGCTAAGAGACCAGACCAGGACTAAACCAGGTCTAAAGCAGGTCTAAACCAGGACTAAACCAGGTCTAAACCAGGACTAAACCAGGTCTAGACCAGGGATGGTAGGGACAGAGTCTCAGATGTCCTTCACGAGAGCGCCTGGGTGACAGGAGGTGTGGCCTTTGTTTACTTGCACGAGCCATGGAAGAGACTGAGTGCGAGCCGGACAAATGGAAGAGCCAAGAATCAACATGGACGGGCCTGGCGCCTGGCCGCGCGGCGTCCGGGGGAGCCGCAGCGGGGAGAGCCACATTCGAGGGAGCCCGCAGCGGGGGGAGGACACTCGCGCGCACAGAGGAGACAGTGGCTCTTCCCCGTCACGCCGAGAGGACGAACCCGACCCCGTCCTAGAGAGCTGTGGAGTATTGGCGACGCATTGATAGCGGTCTGATTTTGGAGCCGGGGTGAAATGCAACCAACTCTTGTGAGCGCAGGTTGGTCTTACCTGGTCTTGTGGTGAGGACTGGTGCTCAGAGGCGTCTGTTAGCGGTTTGGCACTGTTAGCATTGGCTTGAGTCTTGCCCAAAATGATATCCAGGTCGCTTTCCACTCGACTTTCGCACATGGCATGGATATGTGGTACCAAAACAAACACACGTGTCCGCGCGCACGTGTCCGCGCACACGTGTCCGCGCGCACGTGTCCGCGTGTCACGTGCCCCCCCCCCCCCCACTATTAATATATTTTAATGAAAATCTACAAAAGTTTGAGTGTTTAAACAAGAGAAAAATGTTAATACCAGTCTCAGAAAGGTGTATAATGTGTCTGGTGAAGCGTTTTCAGCCTTAAAACATGTAGAATAATTGTAAAATATAAAATTGTCCTACTTCGCGGATTTCACTTATTGCGGGCTATTTCTGGAACCTAACCCCCGCGATAAACGAGGGTTCACTGTACATCATTTCACATGTAATTTTCACATTAAACCGCAAGAGGGCGCCAAATCCAATGAAGATTTCATTTCATTTGGATTTCATTGGATTTAGTGATTTGGAGTGAAACTGATAGTTTGGTAAACTTGTTAGCATGTTCTTTATGCTAGAGTTATCTGAATAACTCTTAATATGTTACGTCGTTACTGACATTACCAGGCATGTCTGTCATGTAACGTTAGTATTCCATACACTTATTCAGCCTGTTGTTCTCTATTTTATTTTTATTTTAAAATAAATAAATAAAGATGACATGTATGTTTTTGGTGTTGGATTTTATCAAATAAATTTCCCCCAAAATGCGACTTATACTCCAGTGCGACTTATATATGTTTTTTTCTTCTTAATTATGCATTTTTTGGCTGGTGCGACTTATACTCCGGAGCGACTTATAGTCCGAAAAATACGGTACATGTATTTAGTTACTTTCCGACAAACGAAACAACTATCTTAGCGAGTTAACATTTCTTCTTTTCCTAAGCATTTCATTGCATTGTTGACCTTGTGTTGATCCTGCATATGACAAATAAACAATCTTGAATCTTGAATCTTGAACACTGGTTATATCATTAACAATAGAGCCACACAGTCCAAGATCTACCCCAGCGGTTGTAAAAATATCCAGAGATTTTCACACTGCACATTGGACCGCTGTTCCTGGCGTGAGACAATAACAACCTGGCACAAGATGGCCGTCTATGGCCTCATTTCTTCGCAGTCATTATCCTAATGTGTGAAAATGAACTTGTTAATGATTTATTGATGTTAAAATGTTAGCACCTTTAGCTGTGAGGCTGAAAATGTAGCACTGAAAATCACATCTCACGTTAACATGACCAACGAGGTTTGTTCTAGTCTCTGAATCTAGCACAACAGCCTCAAAAGCCAGTGTTTCTGATTTTCAAATGTCAAATGAAGTGGGCATTTGCTTGGCTATTGTGTAGAGTCTGTAATCATAATCATAAAAAGTTGTTTCTCTCACTAAAGTTTACACCCATCGCAAATGTTTTCAGAGGAAAATAAAGGAGATGTTGAATTACTAACATGATGGCTGGCTAATAGGGCTGTACGGTTTTAGGGGGGAAAAAATACTTGCAATTTTTCCTGACAAGTATTGTGATTAGATTTGCAACATAAAAATAAGATTTTTATTCTGAGTGCAAACAACTCCAGGAGCATTAACATTTGAGAGATTTTTGAACTGATAAACTAATAACAGGAATCCCAGGCATTTCAGAACTTATTTGCAGAGATGTTTTTTTCTAATGAAAGGATAATTTGACATTCTCTTGTAGCATTATTAGGCTGTCTACATCTCCAAAGCTCAAAATGCTCTGTTGCATCCTGTGATGTCATGAAGCGGTAGTTTTCAAGTTAACAGCTCCTTTTACCTTTTGTTAGTAGTGAATGTCACTTCTAGGGCTGAAATCATACAAATTATTCTAGTGAAGGTGTATTAAGTTTAAAAACAGAGTGGAGTTTTCTTTTTGAGAGAAGAACTCAGCCTAAATATGCACGGTTTGTGTGGTAAACATGTGCGAATGAAACAAAACATAAATCCGGGTATGTTTATGATGAGGAAACAAACTTATAACAGATCAGAAAATAACGTAATATGGTCTCTTAACTTAACCTGTTGATACTGATGCCTTTGTTGTTGCCTTCTATATCTTGCTTGTAAACTGTTTTGTGTTTTGGGGACTGTCTCATCTGCCCTCTGAAGTCACAAACCCAGCCCAGTGCGACTCAGGTATACACAACTCTGAACTAATACTATAATACACCTTGAATTAGTATTGATATTTATTATTTTATAGAATGTTCTAACGTCTGCAATAGCCATTTAGAGCTGATAAGTATTGATTTAAGTATGAATGATAAAAGGAGAAGTTCAATTTGTCAACTGGACAAAGTTTGTTTGGTTGAAAACGTTTCGCCGCTCATCCGAGAGGCTTCGTCAGCTCTGGTTATTGTACTGGTTAGACACTGCTTATATCTAGCTGCCGGGAGGCGTGTCCTACACTGAAAAAGCTCTGAAAACGATCCCCCCCCTAATCTGTCTCTTTGTTTTTCAAATTACTCTGGCGACTAGTTACGATCCCCTATTCAACGTCTAACGACCCTCCCCACCCCTCTACCCCTCTGCCCGTTTTTCAGACTTTGAAAAACAAAGAGACAGATTAGGGGGGGGGTCGTTTTCAGAGCTTTTTCAGTGTAGGACGCGCCTCCCGGCAGCTAGATTTAACTAACCAGTACAATAACCAGAGCTGTCGAAGCCTCTCGGATGAGCGGCGAAACGTTTTCAACCAAACAAACTTTGTCCAGTTGACAAATTGAACTTCTCCGTTTATCATGGATTCTACCTGGACGACTGAGGGACTTTTCACGCATCTTAAGTATGAATGATTTTATTGGCAGAAGCCAGAAGTCCTCTGTTACCATACTATTTGTTGTTAGCACTGCTGTGTTGGCATAACGCACATGGCCTCTGAAAGTTGTAAAATGTAACTTATTAACTAATTGTGAAAGTGAGGGATAACTTTGGATCACTACAAAGCTTTTTTTTTCCTTCACATTTTTAAAGGTCCCATATAACACAAAATTGACTCTTGTGAGCTTGACGCCATGTTGGAATGTTGTTACCTCATCAAAAACATACCTGGAGCTTCATTCACACATTTGGGTAATCCTTTATTATTGGTCTGTCTGCATCTGCAAAGCTCGGAATGATCTGTTCCACCTTGTGATGTCATGTAGTGGTAGTTTTCAAGTTAACAGCTCCTTTTACCTTTAGTTCAGTAGAGACTTTGAGATTCACAACCAGCTAGGAATACAAATATCATGCATTATTTTTTTGTGACTATTAACGTGAAGTTGTTGAAACCCACCTGCTCCCTCTCCCCACATGTAAAGATGTCTTTGCCGTGGGCTCTACAGCTCAAAGTGACCTCCCACTGTCTGTATATCTGACGCGTCTCTGCACAGGCTGCTCCTTTAAAAGCCAGATTACTCAAACAGGACAGAGTCATATTCAATTACAGTGGGGATATTGGCCGTACAGTAAATGGAACAATTATGTGGCAAGGCTTTAGTGGCAGATGTGTGTTAGTGCAGTGTGCTGTCAGCGGCACAGGTCATTCCATTATGGTGCCGAGTGCTGTGGAGGCTCTGACAGCATACTTATGAACACAGCTGCATATTGGAGAGATGTAGGGTGTACCGTACAGAAAATACATAAGTGGCAGTATTTTTTCATGTAATAAAGTTAAACGTAAAAACCTAATAAAGTAGAAAATACATAAGAGGTTAAATCGGCCTGTTTTCATGCAATAAAGTAAAATTTACCAAAGTGAAAATATCGCTGCAAAATGGGAACGCTGTGTGCTGTCTGCATTTTTTAATAAAACATGTTTATTGTACGCTAGCCAGGTATTAATGCTGGTGAGTAAGTTGTTGAAAGCATTTTACAATGATGCTTCAGTCTGGCCTACGAAAGTTCTCACAGTACACATACAGCTCTGGAAAAAATTAAGAGACCACTGCAAAATTATCAGCTTTTCTGATTTTACTACTTATAGGTATGTGTTTGGGCAAAAGGAACATTGAGTGTATAAACTACTGACAACAGTTCCCCCAAATTCCAAATAAAAATATTATTGTTTGGAGCATTTATTTGCAGAAAATGACAAATGGTCAAAATAACAAAAAAGATACATGTATTCAGATGTCAAACAATGGAAAGAAACAAGATCAAATTCATTTTAAAACAACATAATACTAATGTTTACACTTAAGAAGAGTTCAGAAATCAATATTTGGTGCAATAACCCTTATTTTTAATCACAGCTTTCATGTGTCTTGGCATGCTCTCCACAAGTCTTTCACATTGTTCTTGGGTGACTTTATTCCACTCCTGGTGCAAGAACTGAAGTAGCTCAGCTTTGTGTTTGTGTTGGAATTCAACAGACGCTGGAATGGAATGGCTGTAATACATGTAGAGATGCTGATTTCAGAAAAAAATGCAGTGGTCTCTTATTTTTTTCCAGAGCTGTGTGTACACTGCTGCATACTGGAAAGATGTACTATATTGTAGAGAAAATACACATTAAATGGCTGTACTTTTTTTTTCATCTAATAAATAAGTAATTGTTAAATATATTGTAAAAGTAGCTCTCCAAATGTTGGAGTCTGCATCATATTATAAAACATTTTTCTTGTTTACTTCTGAAAGTTCTTACAGCATACTTAAACGCTGCCTACCAGGGAGATGTATACTGTACACAAAATAATAAGTGTCTGTACCTGATTTTTTTCATCCAGTAGTGCAGTTTGACAGAGTAGAAATGTTATAAAAGCAGCTTTTATGGTCTGAATGAATCTGCTGCTGCAACCATCGGATTATAAAGTGTTATCATCGTATGCAAACCAGGAGGTACAGTAGGTGTGCTGTTAGCGTGGTAGTTGTTGAAAGCATCACACTAAAGGCAAACTTCCACTGTGGCCTCTGAAAGTTGCAAAAATCTCTGATAAACTCATAGAGGTGAATAAATGGGATGCTAGGACTGTGTTAAGAGTGAAGAATACATTTGTTTTTCTGCAAACAGTTGCTTTCACGTTTTAAGATAAAATACTGCACAATCACACTGTTCCATTTCATCTACACCAGGGGTCGGCAACCTTTACCACTCAAAGAGCCGTTTGGACCCGTTTCACACCGTAAAGAAAACACTGTGAGCCACAAAACCCTTTTGAAATTTAAAATGAAATAACACTGCATATAACAGCTTTTTTTTTTGCCTTTGTGCCATTTTGAAAATGAATGAACTAAAATAAAATATATTTTAATTAAATACAGTGGTCCCTCGCTATATCGCGGTTCACCTTTCACGGCCTCGCTGTTTCGCGGATTTTTATTCCAATTTTTTTATAGTGTATCAACGAGCATTTCTGCGTCCTGATTGGCTAAGGGACTGTAGACCTTTGCCGATTCGTCAGTCATTCTCCTCCGTGTCTCCTGTACAGAATGCGTTCAGTTTGCCAAATTTATATAAATGTTGGATCGCAGTGTGACTCTGAAGTGCTGTATTTTTGTTTCTCCCCGACAAAACCCGCCACAGCGAAGCGGCGCCAGGACGAAGAGTCTCGGTCATAAGAACTGTGAAATACACGCAAAATACACTTCAGTTTCGTTTTATAATACTGTGCTGTTTTGTTGAAAATCTACAAAACGTTTGAGTGTTTAAACAAGAGAGAAATGTGAGAAAACATTAATTCCAGTGTGAGAAAAGTGTAGAATGTGTGTGATGAGGCATTTACAGCCTTAAAACATGGAGAATAATTGTAAAATATAAAGCTGACGACTTCACGGATTTTGCTTATCGTGGGTTATTTTTAGAACGTAACCCCCGCGATAAACGAGGGACCGCTGTACTGAGCCGCATCAGAGGGATCAAAGAGCCGCATGTGGCTCCGGAGCCGCGGGTTGCCGACCCCTGATCTAAACTAATACAATAATACACCTGGAATTAGTATTGACAAAGTATTTTGTTTATTATTTCATAGAATGTTCTAATGCCTGCAATAACCATTTAGAGCTGATAAGTATTGATTAAAGTATGAATGCTTTTATTGGCTTTTATTGATTTGAGCAGCCGTTACCTAACACAGTGACATAATATATTTTGTTGCCTTGTTGGTTATTTGCTGAACACAAACATTATGAAAGCAGATCTTGAGTTCAAAATGAGACTGCATATAATAATAAAGTGTTTTGTTTTTTTTGTTTGTTTTTTTTATCATCCGAGAAGCTGAAAGTCCTCTACTAGTTGTTGTTAGTGCTGCCTGGCCTCTGAAAGTTGTAAAATATTAACTCACTGTGAAACTTTGGATCACTACCTAAGCTTTTAAAATAAACTACTTTTTAGTAAAGTTAATTTTTTTTTTTTCCCCTCAAACATCACCTCTCTGTGATACATGCAAGACAGTTAATAGTACGCTCGCACACCAATTCTGGTTATGCCCAAAGCTTCAAGGTTTCTGGTGCTCAAAATTTAAATGGTATTCCCGTGCACTTAAGGTAAGTATAGACCCTGATCCTGAAACCGCTCTTTTTGGTTTCTCGAGCACTTTGGAAAACATGAGGCATGATGTCACTACAGTAGTGACTTACGGCGTGGTGATAAGATGCATTCTGAAATTGTGGAAATCGGATTCTCCACCGAAATTTGAAGCCTGGCTCAGAGAATTAATGGGAGTGCTGCATTTTGAAAGACTGAGGTATGATGTGTCGGGCAGTCCTCAAAAATTTCAGAAGGTATGGAAACCCATTCTAGAGCATTTCAAATTATAGTGGACCCCTGAAAAAGAATATAACAATGTTGTCAGATGATATAACTGTGGACATTTATACTCTGTACTCTTTTGTATACATAACCCCCATTGTGTGCTAGTGTGTGGTTTTATAGGGAAAAAAATAAAACAATAAAAATAACTACTTTTTTTCACATTTTTAAAGGTCCCATATAACACAAAATGGACTCCTATGAGCTTTAAGCCATGTTGGAATGTTGTTACCTCATCAAAAACATACCTGGAGTTTCATTCACACATTTGAGTAATCCTTTATTATTGTTCTGTCTACATCTGCAAAGGAATGATCTGTTCCACCTTGTGATGTCATGGAGTGGTAGTTTTCAAGTTAACAGCTACATTTTACCTTTAGTTCAATATGATGGGTAAATCATTCTAATGAAGTGCTATGGAGTTTTGATAAAAAAATGTAGCTCAAAAATAGCATAATATAGGCCCTTTAATACAGTAAAAAATAGATACAGAGGCTTTAATACAGTGATTTAACAGACCTCTTAAACTTCACTTATAAATAACCCAAAATACTGAAAATAATACCTAATTTCTAATGCTGCTTTATACAGTAAGGCAGTGGTATTGGATTGTACAGTGTTTTAAAGTAGTCTCATCTGGCAAAAGCGCTGAATCGTCTCGAGACAGTACACCCACTACTTTGACCATGTGCAGCCATACTTCAAATATCCCTATTATAGACTTTAATAGCTTCTTCATTTGAACCCACACATAATAAAAAATTGTCAAGATTGCAATTAAAACCAACATCTCCCCAGCACTATATTGTGGGTTGTGAGGCCAGTCAAGCAGATCCAAGTCAATGAGGATTTTAATTGAATTCATTTAACTCATTCAACAAAGGCACATGGTATAGTCTGAAAGATGGATGAATTTATAATTGGAGTGTAAGAGTCAAAAGGTTCACACAAAGAAAGGCCTGAGAATCTATATTTGGTGACAATAAGCCCACAAGAGTTGCTTTACCATAAATCACCTTGAACTACAGTACATTATTAAATCTACACTATTAATTTTAAATAATAAAAGATTTGTTCTTAATGTATCTGTTGTCGTCACCTATATTGTCAGCTTTTCAGATCATTTCAAAGTGAATTATTGAAAATTGTGAATGCTGTGGTGAATAATGTGATTGGCATGTGCATTTTGTTTTAGTCATAGGGTACAAAAATACACGTCTCTCTCCAAGGGAAAGAGAATCCTATTTTATAATGTACAGCTCTGGAAAAAATAAGAGACCACTGCGTTTTTCCCTGAAATCAGCATCTCTACATGTATTACAGCCATTCCATTCCAGCGTCTGTTGAATTCCAACACAAACACAAAGCTGAGCTACTTCAGTTCTTGCACCAGGAGTGAAGAACAATGTGAAAGACTTGTGGAGAGCATGCCAAGACGCATGAAAGCTGTGATTAAAAATAAGGATTATTGCACCAAATATTGATTTCTGAACTCTTCTTAAGTGTAAACATTAGTATTATGTTGTTTTAAAATGAATTTGATCTTGTTTCTTTGCATTGTTTGAGGTCAAAAAACATGTATATTTTTTGTTATTTTGACCATTTGTCATTTTCTGTAAATAAATGCTCTAAACGATAATATTTTTATTTGGAATTTGGGGGAGATGTTGTCAGTAGTTTATGGACTCAAACAAAAATGTTCCTTTTGCCCAAACATATACCTATAAGTAGTAAAATCAGAAAAACTGATAATTTTGCAGTGGTCTCTTATTTTTTTCCAGAGCTGTATAGATCAACTTTGAGTCAAATATAAATAAATAGGAATACAATTACATCCTTTTTGAATAAAGCTAAAGAGTATTGTTATGTTTGTCATGATATGTATTATTTCTATTTCAGTCATGTTTGACATTTATGGCCAATTTATTCACAAAAATACATTACGTTCTGTTTTTTTATACATTTTTATACACTTGTATGTTTTGTCTAAATACATCAATAATAAACCATTTAGCTAATGCAAACTTAAAGTGGGACTAAACACCTAAATTCCACTCAAAACCACATTTCAAATGGAGCTGCTAAACTGGGGAACCCGGAGTACTAAAGAGTGAGGGGGAGGCCTCTCAAAAACATAACCTGGAGTGTTTTGTTTCATTCGCACATGTTTGAGTAACCCTTTATTATTAGTCTGTCTGCATCTCAAAAACTCTCTGTTCTACCTTGTGATGTCACGAAGCAGTACTTTTCAAGTCAACCGCTACTTTTACCTTTAGCTCAGTAGAGATTGACAATTCCAGGGCTGAAATCATCCAAATAATTCTAGTGAAGGTTTAGGGAGTTTAAAAACACAGTGGAGCACTTCCTGTATTACCACATGACATCACATGGTGGAAAGGAGTGTTTTCTGTTTGAGAGAAGAAATAAAACACAACTCCAGGTATGGTTTTGATGAGGAAACAACATTGTAACAGCTCAGAAAATAATGCAATATGAGCCCTTTAAAACTAGGAAACATTACTCCCACTTGGGTACAATTTCCAGTTAACAATTCAGCTCTGTTTACATTATTTGAAGATTCTGTCACTTCGTATAGTATTTTTTATTTATTTATATCCTTATATTTGTCTGTGCAGTACAAAATAACTTGTCTCCAGAGAACTGATGTGACAGTAAAAGCAGGTGCAAGTCAGAGTCGGTTAGAGACATGCCGATCATTAACTGCTCCACACTCGTCGTCAATGCGTCTACACCCTTCGTTTCTTATTTTCACTTTGTCTCATTGGTGTTCACCCCCTGTCGGCCTCCCATCTCCACGTTCTCGCCTAATGTGGCAACGTGGCGCGCTGCCAGTGAATTTTTTAACACGCACAAGAAACAAAGACGTGGGCCTTGAGAGGAACAATTTTAGCTTTGATATGTTAAAGCCTTGTCAGGTTTTAACGAAGCCTTCTGAAAAGTTTTCTTTTTCTATTCTAGATGGGTGTCGAAAAGTAACCTGACTTGGAAAATTAAAGAAGTCACAGCAAGTGGTTTCAATGGAAGTCATCAAAGTAGACTACGATAAAGCAATGATGAAAAGACTAGTGAAGATTTGTACTCAGATAGTAAAGTTACATAGCTCAATTACAATTACTGCTGCCAAACTTGTACACAAAATAGTTTTAACAATCTGCATGTTCTCTGATCTCTGGCCCATCAGAGCAGCTGATACTGTTATGAATATTTGTAGGCAATGTTGGGCAGTAATGGGCAACAGCAGCTCAGTTGGTAGAGCATTTTTCCACTGATCCAAAGGCTGTCAGTTCGAATCCCGCTTTCGAGGTAAAATTGGTTGGTCAAGTCCACTGACCTTCAGCTTTTAGCTAGTGTGTTTCCCACAGATGAAACATGAAAACACTTAACCCACCTCACCCCTAGTGTCTGCGTACACTGGTGTGTGAAAGAGTGAGTGATTCCTTGATGTAAAGCACGTGAAAAAGCCTTGTATAAAAATGTGAAAATTTACCATGTGACTAACCCGTACGCAATACTTTTTAGGTTACACAGTAATCGCGTTATATTTACAAAAACTAGTCTATTTTATTACATATTTTTTATTACAATGTTTACTTTTTTCCCTTGTATTTTTATTGCATGCTATTAGTACTTCTCGGCTATCTTAGCGAGTCAACATGTTCTTCTGATCCTAAGCATTTCATTGCATTGTTGACTTTGTGTTGATCCTGCATATGACAAATAAACAATCTTGAATCTCGAATCTTTGTCTAGTGAAGGTGTATGAAGTTTAAAGGGATATGCCACCCCCAGGTCAAATTTGGGCATCTCCCCACAGTCCAGAGACTAAAATAAGTGGTGGAAAGCGTTTTCCTGCTCACCCAGCCATTGTCCGAGTCTGTCGCCACTGACCGCCGCGGTATCTGCAGCTCCTCCGCCTTAGACTGGAGTCTAACGTCGCCAGAGAAAGATTTCGGCCAAAAGGAATTAATTTGCTCGATGCGTTTCCCAATTACTTTATGTGTAGTGCGCATTCATATCGAGTGCAAATAAATGTGCAAATCAACACGGAGAGCTTGCCTTGGTCATTTTGGGTGGGAACTATTTTTCAGTGCGGAAGGACATGGTCGAATCACGCAGCACGCTGCCAGGGGAATCCCAGTTACGCACCGGGAAGGGAGTTCCCCTGTTGCACAACGTGGTGCGTGATTCGGCTTTATTCTTCCGCACTGGAAAATAGTTCCCACCCAAAATGACCAAGGCAAGCTCTCCGTGTTGATTTGCACATTTATTTGCACTCGATATGAATGGGCACTACACATAAAGTAATTGGAAAACGCATCGAGCAAATTAATTCCTTTTGGCCGAAATCTTTCTCTGGCGACGTTAGACTCCAGTCTAAGGCGGAGGAGCTGCAGATACCGCGGCGGTCAGTGGCGACAGACTCGGACAATGGCTGGGTGAGCAGGAAAACGCTTTCCACCACTTATTTTAGTCTCTGGACTGTTTGGAGATGCCCAAATTTGACCTGGGGGTGGCATATCCCTTTAAAACACAGTAGAGCATTTTATGACACAATTTATGAGACAATCTCTAAAGCCTAAATATGCAAGGTTTGAGTGTTAAACGTGTGAATGAAACAAAACACAATTCCAGGTATGTTTGTGATGAGGAAATAATATTATAGCGTAGATCAGAAAACAGCACAGCATAGGCCTTTAAACTATGGCAAATTTGACTAGTCAACAAAAAAAAATCAACATTGTTACGATGAAACAATGCCAGTGTGTCTTTGGTCTGCTCACTAAAAAATAATAAAGTGAGCCTTGCCTTAGATGCATGGAAATTAAGTTAGCGATATACTTTATACTGACAGATTCAGAGGACATGGGGGACGGGGACTCTTCAATCAACCTTGTGTCTGTATATTGCTTGTGTCATCATATAAATGCCTACAGGAGTCTGTCTGCTGATTAGATGAACGCCGCCGGGTCGCATTGTCCGTGTGAGGTGGAAGGGTCTGAGCATTATATTACTACTCAACCTGATTGTGTCAACGACTGCGTGTCTAATACAGGATCAAACCATCTTGAAAAGCATCGATTTGGATCCCCGACCACCATCATAATATTTCCAGCCTGCTTGAGAAGTCCTTGAGTAGCCCTGATGTCTTTGGAGGACTCCAGGGGCTAATATCCATCAAGTTTATATCAGGTAGACTCATTCAGCAAACGCCAAGCTAGCTCTAAAATAGCTTCGTCTTTTCAGATGGGAGTCGGGTCACTTCTTTTCAACAGCATCTATTTCAAGTCGACGCGCGCATTTGCAGCTGAATAAAATATCAGTCTACGCAGTGACAGAATTCATCACTCTGTTAGTGTTTGCGTTGATGAAAATTGAGCTCATTTTTAGTGTGGACAGATGTGGGAGGCGGTGATGTAGTGTCTGCTCCGGACTGGTCAGACTGTCCAGGAACTTGGTCATACCCTAGGACCAGTGACAAATAACAGCTTCGAAAATAACTATTTCTGTGGACGTGCGGTTTGTATATATATATAAATGCCCCAGATAATGATGACAAGTTTAAAAAAAAAACTGGAAAGTTTTCTGTATTTTCAAACTGAACTACTGCAATTACTTTGCTGTGGGCAATATAGACAAAAATTATATATTTTTTTATATTTTTGTTGTTGAAGTATCACCGATAATGAAAATATACTTTGGGATTCTAGCAGAAATAGGTCAAAATGTGTTTTTAAAAATATTGGTTGAGATAATTTTGTTTGACAAATTACAAGAGATTTTTCATAATTTTTGCAGCATTAAAAAAAAAAAAAATACATGATCTAAAAGGATATGTTAGAAACAACCAGCGATAGAAAGAATATTTTCAAAATGTATTTAGTTACAAAATACTGAATATCCGACTTCAAATGTATTTTGTAATGTATTTGGATACATGGTCCAATCAGTACTGTATTCTGCATATTTTATTTAATTTTATTTATTTATTTATTTATTTATTTACTTATTTATTTGGGCTATAAGCAATTTTTTTTTCCAAAACAATAAATAAGAACAAAAAAAACATAATGACATGACATAAACATAATTTAACAAAATGAGGGGTTTTTTTGTATTTTTTTTTTCCATTTCTTTTGCATTCTTCAGACATACCAACAATGGAAACAGACACAGATACAAGAAATGTGATGGACAGAACATACCAACAATGGTCAGGAAACAACAAGCATAAACCACCACTACAGAAGGCAGTTTGTTCTAATATTCAGACTCACTCTCTTTATCGTGTGACCAGACCATACGTTTATAAAACAACTTGAATTTATGGATATTTTGGCATTGCTTGAGATGTATCCAGACTTTTCAAGAGTTTTACACCACAGAAACATTTGGCAATTTGAAATTTCTCTCTCATTTTGAACAAGGTTTGTACTTGGTAGTAAATTGTTGAATGGTTTAAATAATATGATCAGTCTATAATATTTTACAAGGTCAGGAATCTTTAGGAGCTTAGATTGAATAAAAAGATTATGGGTGTGTTCTAAAAATCCAACTTTATGGATGATTCACAAAGCTCATTTTTTTTTAAATATAATCAATGGATTAACTGTACGTTGGTAAGTGTTCCCCCACACTTCAACACAATATGTGAAGTAAGGAGAACCAATGACCAGTATAATGTGCGAATGGCATTTTGATCAAGGTAATACTTCACTTTGTTTACTATCGCAAGACTTTTGGAAATTTTAGTTTTTATATGTCTAATGTGAGCTTTCCATGATAATTTACTGTCTATTATAACTGCCAGGAATTTATTCTCATTTACATTTTCAATTTGGACACCATTAATCAGAATGTGATTGCCAAACATCATTGCCTTGGTCTTATTCAAGTTTAATGACAATTTATACATGACAATTAATATCCATCCACTTTTAAATTTTGTTTAGCTCCTCATTTAGTATGTATCAACTGATTATAATTGTGACTACTGTAAAATATGCTGGTGTCATAAGTTTCAGTGACTGAGATACAGTAAATATATCATTTATGTATATGTATGTCAAGTACCGCCATGTATTCCTTTGACTTTAAGAAAGTAACTGTAATCTGAATACCACCAAATAAAGTAACTGTACCTGAATACAGTTACTTGGAATTATAATTCTGAATACTCATTCTTGGTATGCATTCAGTTACTTCCCAACACTGGAAACAGTATTCACAATATTGTCAATAATTTGCTATATTGTCCACTTCTATGCTTACTTCACAGTAAGCAGTATTATATGTTCTCACAAAAGCATTTTCTAACATGGTCCTGCTACAAACTTGAATTCCACTTAAATAGATTTCGGTTGTCATGATGCTGTAAATCACTAGAGTGTAAGATGGTTGAACAAAGCAGGCAAATTCATATGGCAACAGCTGGTACAGATCTGGGATTAAAAAAATAAGAGACCACTGCATTTTTTCCCCTGAAATCAGCATCTCTACATGTATTACAGCCATTCCATTCCAGCGTCTGTTGAATTCCAACACAAACACAAAGCTGAGTTACTTCAGTTCTTCCACCAGGAGTGGAATAAAGTCACCCAAGAACAATGTGAAAGACTTGTGGAGAGCATGCCACGACACATGAAATAAGGGTTATTGCACCAAATATTGATTTCTGAACTCTTCTTAAAGGCAAATTAACGTTTTTTTTACAATCTGAGCCTTCTTTCGGCAATAAAACAAGTAGTTTTACTCACCCATAGCATTTTTCTGTCAACTGGAGCAGTATCGCAGAACTTATGTTGAGCCGTTCTGTTCTAGTAATGATCCCGTATCCGTTAACATGGTGCTGTATCATTTGCTCGGGACATTACTTTGCGGTGTCCAAATAACACAAACTTTAGCACTTTTCAAATCATAGAAGCCCGATGTCTTAATGTAAGATTTCTTTTGAAGCAAAAGTGGCCTGTAATCCGAGATTTAGCCATAGTTTCGAGTAGATGAGGACGCCAGTGCGCATGCGCGGATTGTGCTATCAGCTCCCGGGACCCAAACATGAAACGCAAAGCTGAAAACTATGGATAAATCTCGGATTACAGGCCACTTTTGCTTCAAACGAAATCTTACATTAAGACATCGGGCTTCTATGATTTGAAAAGTGCTAAAGTTTGTGTTATTTGGAGACCGCAAAGTAATGCCCCGAATACAAATGCTAACGGATACGCTACAACATAACTTTCTTCAAACAGCTCCAAATGACACGAACGTGATATGGGTGAGTCAAACGACTTGTTTTATTACCGAAAGACGGCTCAGATTGTAAAATAACGTTACTTTTCCTTTAAGTGTAAACATTAGTATTATGTTGTTTTAAAATGATTTTGATCTTGTTTCTTTGCATTGTTTGAAGTCTGAAAACATATATCTTTTGTGTTATTTTGACCATTTGTCATTAGCTGAAAATAAATGCTCTAAACGATAATATTTTTATTTGGAATTTGGGGGAAATGTTGTCAGTAGTTTATAGAACAAGGAACTCCTGTTCCTTTTGCCCAAACACATATCTATAAGTAGTAAAATCATAAAAAATGATCATTTTGCAGTGGTCTCTTATTTTTTTCCAGAGCTGTACATTCTCACAAAAGCATTTCCTAACACGGTCCCTCTACTATTCCACTTAAATGGATTTCGGTTGTCATTGTCCATTACTAACATGACATCTCTAGAGTGTATGATGGTTGCACAAAGCAGGCACATGCATATGGCAAAAGCTGGTAGTTATCCCTCATACTAGTTTTACTGAAAACAAAACGGTGCTGGTTATTGCTGAGAATAACACTACTGACAATTGTAATAAGCACAAACATTTCACATCATCTTGATACTGCGTTTAATTAAACATTCACCTGTTTTGATACGGGTAGCATTTGGTGTATTATTGCTGTGTTTTTCGGGCCGACAGAAGAGGCTCTTGTACATTTGCTCTTAGCGTGCTTGAATAGCTTTTCCATCTTGTCAGCGGGAGCTTTATTGAAAAATATAAGCTGTCTAAAAATGAAACTGAAAGTGCTAGATTTCTACATACCGCTGAGCATCTCACTGTTCAATTTATAACAGCAAGATGCATAAAGCATCACATTGTTTCTATCTATACTCTGTTCTTCCCACCTCAGCCCTGCAAAATTACTCCTATCTGCACCCTAATGTATGCTAATGTGCTTGTTGAAGTATGAACTATTAAATGAAATGGAATAGCATTGCTGTTGCTGTGCGAACTTGGGAACGAGAATATGTTATGATAATGCTTTTCGCAAATCCACGGCATGCGTAATTTGTAAATGATGAAGTTCTCAAAAGTCCCATGGTTAAATGTGTTTTCCATTGTCTGGGCACATCCGAAGCTCCGGCTCGGCTCTGGCCCGCGGGGGGTTTGCTCCCATTTATTTTTCTCATTCCACGCATCCTCATGTGCGGCCTTGTTTTTTATCTCCTGCACACAAGCACCATTTTCCGGACCTTTGTCATATTTATCAGTTCATCTCCATTTTAATCTTCCACCCCTTTGGCATCGCAGCTCAGACCCGCCTGTGCGCTCCAGTCCATCAGTCTTGCTGTGTTCCATCATCGTTGAATTATGTGGGCCAAGCGAAAAGAAAAAAAACAACAACAACACCAGTCCAAGCAGTTGCGTCGAAATATATATCGACAATATTGATTAGGACCCAATATTTAAAAAAGCCTATATTCTACAAAATGGACTCTTGTGCTCTTTAAGCCATGTTAGAATGTTGTTATCTCATCAAAAACCTGGAGTTCTCTTTTGTTTCATTTACACATGTTTGAGTAATCCTTTATTGTTAGTCTGTGTACATCTCCAAACCTCAAAATGCTCTGTTCCACCTTGTGATGACACGAAGCAGTAGTTTTCAAGTTAACAGCTATGTAAAAACATTTGTTTACCAGAGATTGGAAATTCCAGGACTGAAATTATCCAAATGATTCTAGTGAAGGTGCAAGCAGTTTAGAAAAAACAGTGGAGCACTCCCTGTGTTTTCTGAGAGAAGAACCTAAATATGCAGGATTTGTGTGTTAAACATGTGTGAATGAAACAAAACACAACTCCAGGTGTGTTTTTGATGAGGAAAAACGAAGAAACTATGACTATATTATAATAACATAGATTAGAAAAATAGCATAATATAGGCGGGGGGGGGGGGGGGGGTTATAAAATGGAACCAGGGGGGATGCTGGAAGGGGAGGGCAAAATTAGAAGGTACTTTGTTAATATGGAAATGCTTTTATAACTAAAAGTCCATCATTCAATAATGCACAGGATAATATGTTATCACACACAGTCTTAGTTTAGTCTTGGTTTAGTCCTGGTTTAGTCCTGGTTTAGACCTGTTTTAGTCTTGGTTTAGACCTGATTTAGTTTTGGTTTAGTCCCGGTTTAGTCCTGGTTTAGACCCGGTTTAGATCTGGTTTAGATCTGGTTTAGATCTGGTTTAGTCTTGGCTTAGTCCTGGTTTAGTCTTGGCTTAGTCCTGGTTTAGACCTGGTTTAGTCCTAGTTTAGACCTGGTTTAGTCCTGGTTTAGTGCTGGTTTAGACCCGGTTTAGATCTGGTTTAGTTCTGGTTTAGTCCTGATTTAGTCCTGGTTTAGTCCCGGTTTAGTCCTGGTTTAGACCCGGTTTAGATCTGGTTTAGTCTTGGCTTAGTCCTGGTTTAGACCTGGTTTAGTCCTAGTTTAGACCTGGTTTAGTCCTGGTTTAGTGCTGGTTTAGACCCAGTTTAGATCTGGTTTAGTTCTGGTTTAGTCCTGGTTTAGTTCTGGTTTAGTCCTGGTCTAGTCCTGGTTTAGTTCTGGTTTAGTCCTGGTTTAGACCTGGTTTAGTCCTGGTTTAGACCCGGTTTAGATCTGGTTTAGTTCTGGTTTAGTCCTGGTTTAGTCCTGGTCTAGCGTATTCCGCGCGTAAGCCGTCGGGGGGGACACGTTACGCACAGACGGAGACACCAGGACTGAGGCTCAGCACGTGCCCGGGGGACGGCGCGTCTGCTCCGGCCTCGCTCGGACTGTGCGCCCGGAGCAGGGGGAGGTTTTTTTTTCGCTGAAACCGCGCGAAGCCTGCATAAACTAAGCCACACAGACCGATTTTCTGGGCACAAAAAAAAAAAAATAAATAAATAAAAATAAGACATCAGCGTGAGAAATACCATGTGTGGCGTGTGAGCGTGTGAACACATCGAATTGCGTGTGTCACACTCTCAATGTGTGAGACTTGAGAGCCCTGTTCTTGGGTGATTTTATTCCACTCCTGGTGCAAGAACTCAAGTAGCTCAGCTTTGTGTTTGTGTTGGAATTCAACAGACGCTGGAATGGAATGGCTGTAATACATGTAGAGATGCTGATTTCAGAAAAAAAATGCAGTGGTCTCTTTTTTTTTTTTTTTTCCAGAGCTGTATGTGCAAAGGCTGTACAGATATTGACAATACACTCTAAATCACATTTTGAGTTTTCACAGTTAACCAATTGCAAAGGCTGCAGATTTACAACCATCTGAAATGTTTGGAAGTCACTTTTTATTCATACGATTCCTTCCTGATTCGAAGGATTTAGTGAGGACCTTTTCCCATTCAAAAGATATCATGTTTTGATTCGAATTGCATTGAACTGTGAATTGATTCTAGCTTTGAGATATAATATGTACATTTTATTCAGATTGGAATACCAGAAATTCTGCAGATCTCTCCAAGAAGAATGCAAGCAATATTCAGTGTTTGTGTATGTGACATTTTATACTAGTTAGTTCGATTAATTAAAGACAGTGCTTACTATTCAATCAAAGGGTAATAAATAATATCTATTGTATTTTATATTTCACTACTAATTTCTATTTAAATCTGATTTGTACATATATATTTATTATCATTATTTTTATGTATATAATCATGTCTCATCTGACACTGGTCTATTGCTCTCTGGTTGCTATTCCATCTACTTTTTTTCATTTACATCTACTTTTTTTCCTTTTTTTTCCTTTTTTACCCTCTGTTATATATTATATTTGATGAGTGAGCTACTGTACCCAAAACAATTTTCCTTGTGGATCAATAAAGTTTGTCTAAGTCTAAATCTAAGTCTAAGTCTAGAGACTAAATAGAGAGCCAAAACAAGGCTATAAAAAGCATTGACTAAAATGAAACTTGAATATTTTAAAAGGCCTTGTATTACACTATTTTCTGATTTATGATATAATGTTTCCTCATCAAAAACATACCTGGAGTTTTGTGTTGTTTCAGTCACACAAAAGACACAAATCCTCCATATTTAGGCTACATAGTTCCTCTTTCAAACAGAAAACACTCTATTCCACCTTGTGATGTCATGTGGTCATACAGGAAATGCCCCATTGTGTTTTTAAACTCCGTACATCTTCACTTCACTTCACTTCACAGAGCATTAAAAAGGCTTACTCAAACATGCGTGAATGAAAAAACACAACTTCAGGTATGTTTTTGAGGAGGTAAACAGCATAAGATGCCTTAAAGCTCAGTCAATTTTGTGTAATATAGAACCTTTAAGTCATTAGCGCACGTATTTTGATTTTCATTTCTAAAGAAAACTAAAATACAAACATGAAATATTGAATCTGCACTACATATTTTGAAATTATGTTGATATTGCGTTCACAAATTTGCTTTAATTTGTACCATGATGTTATAGCAGTATTAGGGCACGTACCTGGATGCTATATTGAGTCTATATTGAGGGCTAAAGTTTAACAAAGAGCCTTCCTCTGCTCTCCCTCGTATTTTTTGTAATTCCTGCTCGTGATATTTCATCCGCAGTGACAAATAGCAGTAGCTAACAGGGAACAGTGAAAAGGCAGCACAAAATAACAACTATATTTCCAAAGCGTTAAAAAAATAAATAAATAAAAACATTTTTAAAAAATATTTTTTTGAAAACTACAAAGAAAACCGTAAATAATGGCTAACCTTGCTAGTTTCTCACAATAATAATAATAAAAATAAAAAGCACACTGGATTGTCATAGGGTTGTGGTTAAATGCCTGGACTACTGGGAGCTTTTAGGCCTGTTATAATGCATATTTGTTTTGATACAGATGTACTGTGTGTGCCTAATCTACCTTCATTCATTGATTAATTGGTGACCAGATTCACAATTGAAGTGTATACAGCTCTGGAAAAAAATAAGAGACCACTGCAAAATTATCAGTTTTTCTAATTTTACTGCTTATAGATATGTGTTTGGGCAAAAGGAATATTTTTGATTGACAACATTTCCCCCAAATTACAAATAAAAATACTATCGTTTAGAGCATTTATTTGCAGAAAATGGCAAATGGTCGAAATAACAAAAAATATACATGTTTTCAGACCTCAAACAATGCAAAGAAACAAGATCAAATTCACTTTAAAACAACATAATACTAATGTTTATACTTAAGAAGAGGTGCAATAACCCTTATTTTTAATCACAGCTTTCATGCATCTTGGCATGCTCTCCACAAGTCTTTCACATTGTTCTTGGGTGACTTTATTCCACTCCTGCTGCAAGAACTGAAGTAGCTCAGCTTTGTGTTTGTGTTGGAATTCAACAGACGCTGGAATGGAACGGCTGCAATACATGTAGAGATGCTGATTTCAGAAAAAAATGCGGTGGCCTCTTATTTTTTTCCAGGGCTGTATATATTGGAACCCAGGCAACTATAATAATAATCTGTATTGGCCGATATAGATTGTCATTACCAATATTCAATGCACATATTTTTTGGTCTCTAAGTGCCCTTGTTGAACAGACTAATGAGTCAAAATGAAAATAGATTATAAAAGCATTATAAAGCATTATAGGGCCCTATTATAAGTCTGTATGTATAAGTCTGACATGTACACAAACATGTCACAAATTATTTTAAACATTTTGTTATCATTTTTACTTAAGTTTACATGCATGACTGTTACGTTAACTTAACTCATTGGCTGCCGGAGACGTCTATAGACGTTCGGGCGAACCCAACCGTTCATTGCCAGAACGTCTATAGACGTTCAACACGTTTTTCAGCGGGGGTTGCTAGGTTACGGCCTGGAGCAACTTTTGAGGTGTAATTCACATCTCTCAACCTGTAGATGGCGATCTTGTATCATTATTTGCCGATCAGAGCCGGGGAAGAAAGGAGGAGTGCAGTGTGTGTATAGATGTGTGTAAGATGGCAAGGCCAGCGAACCCGGAAAAGCAGATAACTGTTGATCAGCGCCTATGGAGCGATCAGATCGCTCTTGGGACCCAGGATCCTGGATCAGAGGATCGCAGAGACAAGCCGGATCAAGCAGCGAGGTCTGAGCAGAGATCTGCTGTGCCCGAGGAGGGGGAGTGTCATGTGTGCGCTGCACGGACCAGGGAGTCTCCTCAGAACTACGACAGCTCCAAAGAAGAAGTTTACTGACTTGGAGCAGTAATGGTGCTGTATGGTAATTGTAATGAATGAAGTTGTGTGTGTGTGTGTGTGTGTGTGTGTGCGTGCGTGCGTGCGTGCGCGTGTGCGTGCGTGCGCGCGTGCGTGTGTAGCTGTGTGTGTGTGTAAAGGTTTATGCATGGGCTTGTGTGTATGTACATAAATATATATATATGTGTGTGTGTGTGTGTGTGTGTGTGTAGGTGTGTGTGTGTGTGTGTATTAGTTTTTATTATGGGTCTGTACTCTGGGCCTCAGACAAAGCCTCAACAAAGTTCTGTTTTATATGAAAAGATATTATTATATCCTGTAAACATCTCTTGGCACTATTCACAGAGCCTTATATTCTTATATTTGTAAATAAAAAATGTACTTTGTCATCAAAAATCTCTTTCTCTGTTATTTTAGATGTTTGAGGTGTCACTAAATCAATAAATATTGATGTCAAAGTCACTGATCTGCTCGAAATCCTTCTCTGAACTCAACGCTCGTTTTCTCCATTTCTTGCTCAAAAACCAGTGTTTTTGCTGAAACTTCCCTATGTTCTACTATCAGTTATTTGAGAACCGAAAAGGTTAGAAACATAATTTTTTTCCAGGTGAAAGAAGAGAGTCTAGGCTTTATTTTGATGTGTGCCATGTTTATATAGTCAAAGAACTCAGTATTCTGTGAGTCTTGTAAAATCAGTGAAAATTCTCTGAATCTCTGGCACTCTACAGGCTTAGATTTTGAAAACAGGCTGGCAGTGAAAGAGTTAATAAAAATCTGTGGGCCTTGCTATGGATTTTAAATGTGAAATACTGGTATCGGCAAATATCGGTTATGGGTCAAAGAAATAGGCCAAATATCAGATACTGGCTCAAAAAAAGCCCGTCCCTATATAATACATGACTAGTTTTATGGAATCAAACTTACTGAATGGAAAATTTAAGCAATGGCTGAAACAGGAATGATGTAACCTGAGGCCTAAGTATTACAGGCAAATATCTTCCAGTTTACGCTGCATAACCTTGCAAGTCATCAGAAGAATCCTTACTCAGCAATGTCCAGTACAAATCTCCAAAAATGCTGATCTATTGCACCACATTAAAGTGCTCGTATTCCGCTATTTTCTGATCAATGTTATAATGTTTCTTCATCACTAACGTACCCGGAGTTGTGTTTTGTTTCATCCACACGTGTTTAACAGACAAATCCTGAATATTTAGACTGAGTTCTCCTCTCAAACAAAAATACTTTGCAATGTCACGTAATAAAGTATGTGCTCCACTGTGTTTTTAAACTCACACCTTCACTAGAATCATTGGGACAATTTTACCTCTGGAACTGCAGATCTCTAGAGCACAAAAGGTGAAAGGTAGCAGTTAACTTGAAAACTACCACTTCATGACATCACAAAGTGGAAGAGAGCATTGGAGATGTAGACAGTAATGTGAGAATGAAACAAAACACAACTTTGGGTATGTTTTTGATGAAGTAACAACATTATAACACGGCTAAAAGCTCACTAGATCAATTTTGCATAATATAGGACCTTTAATTCACAAACTCACTCCCACAATTACATTTACATTATTTAACTATCCCATAACTATTTAACTATATTTTTCTTGTCTATTGATTCCTCGTCTGGAGCTCCCCTGCAGGACAGAGACTAAAAGTGATGGCTGTGGTTTTATGAGCTAGCACACTCACAATTGTCCTTGAATGCTTGCGGCTCTTGCAAATTAATCTTTCACTGTTTATTACCGCATTCGGTTTGTCTTACTTTTCTTGTTCTTGTCAATTAGTGTATAGGACAAATAATATCAGGGCAGGAAATGTATCAGAAGTGAAGTTTTTTACTCGAAGGGCATGCGGTGTGCAGTGCTCGGCATAACCATAGTTTATTTATTTTCATCCATTATTATTTTAGCGATAATAATAATACAAGCCAACTGCCCCTCCAGCTGTGCCATAAGTCATGTTTTAATTGAGGGAGGGAATCTACTTGTCAATGGTAATTTTGGGTGTTTTTAATCGAGAGATGAATATGAAGAAAAAAGTACACTGGTCTACAAGCAAAATGCTTCCGGAACAAAAGCAGTGAAATTTTTCTTGGTTTAGGTCACTAATAAAGAAAAAGTAAGTCAGAAGTGCTGATTGGCTATAGTTTCCAAGATATAGTATTGGGTCAAAATAGGACATTTATGCAAAATAAGGCAAAAACGGTAGTTTATCAGAAGGTACAGTGTGTCTACAAGCAACCAGTTCTATCTGAAAGTCTGTCTGCACATTCCAATACATTCATTTTAATATGTCTAGAGTTTTAACATATATCATATAATTACATATCTTTAATACATTAGCTAACCAGCACAGTTATCAATTGATTTTCAGTTCATTATCAATATAAATGAGATTTAGCCACTTTTATCTCAGAAGCAGATCAAGTCCAAAAATGTGTAGAGCAGTGTAATTAATAGTTTTGGGTTTTTTTTTGGTCATATTGTCCCAGGCCATCACTCAAACCACTTTCGCTCACAAGTAACATGGATCAAGCATTCTGCCTAAGGACCAAGTAGGTGAGTAAAAGTAGTAAAGTACTGTACTTAAAGGTGCACTGTGTAACTTTTCTGGTGGAGGGCTGGTCATCTGCTTCTTTCCATTGAGATAATGTCTGGAATTTTCCACAGTATGGCATTGTACTTATGCATCTCTACCAACACAGCAGGTGACACCACAGTAACATCTCCATGGAGACAAGCGGGCGGCGGATCGTCCACCAGAAAAGTACATTTCTGATCCACGCTGCACATTTTTGGACATCTGTAAATACGTATTTATTTATTCTTTGCACTGCTTTTAGATTTTGTCTTAGAAGTTTTTGTATTGTCTTTATATTGTATTTTGTACACTGTCTTTTTGCACTGCTTGGCCAGGGAGAAACAGAATTTCGATTTGCTGTATATCAACACATAATATAAGTTGACAATAAAGTTGACTTTGACTTTTGACTTTGACTTGACATTTTGGGTACAGTATCTGTATTTTATTCAAGTCAATTTTAAAGTGGATAGCTTTTACTTTACTACATTTGAGAGCAGGTATCTGTACTTTCCACTACATTTTTAACAGGACTTAAAAGTAAAGTAAAGTATTTTTATGAATGTCTGCGACCTGCTAAAAATGCTGAGGGGTTATTTTTAATACATTTGCAGTTTGAGGAAACTAAAGTATAGAAATGAAAACGACTACAAAAAACTAACAATTGTCAATGTTTCTGTTGAACAAAATTCAACATAAATCTGTAACAAAATTACTACAGTTGAAGGTTTATTAGATCTCAAAATCTACACAATACTTTCACTCTCTACATTTTTAAACAATAGTTAGTTTAGTTAGTTTAATAGTTTGACTTCAGTTTTTTTCATGTGATTCATGACTAAATTTTGCCTCAGTGTTTGTACTTAAGTAACAAAATTGAGTACTTCTTCCTCCACTGACAACAATAGTATACTTTGGTCAGACTTAGATAGGGATGTCAACAATTAATTGATTAACGATTAATTGTCGATTAAGACGTTAGTCGAACAAAATGCATTAATTGTAATTAATCGCGGACACGCGCACCCGCGTGGTCACGAAACAAGGTAACCGCGCACCGCGCTGCGCTCGACTCACAGCCGGCCGCAGGCGCCAACGGCACTGCTCAGCAGCCCCGGGTGTACGCGCGAGGCGAGATCAAACCGAGGCGCCCGGGCCCCGAGTCCCGCGCGGCTGGCCTGCGGCCCGGGCCCCGAGCCACAAACCAGTCGCACCAAACCAGCAGCGGCACACAGCGGCCCAATCCTGGTTCAGTCCAGGTCCAGACCCGGTCGAGTCCCGGTCCAGTCCAGGTCCAGACCTGGTCCAGACCTGGTTTAGTTCTGGTCTAGACTTGGTCCAGTCCACGTTTAGTCCTGGTCTAGTCTCTTAGCCAATCAGGACAGAACACAATGTTACACTATAAAAAAAATGTTACACTATTAAAAAAAATAAATAAATAAAATAAAAAATCCGCGAACCGCGATAGAGCGAGGGATTACTGTATTTTGTTATTCAGCATCAATACATTTGTCTGCTTTTTACTAAGGAATAATTAATTGAGGAATATACAATATAATAATACTATGATATATTTATGACTCAGTGTTATGTTACTATAGCTTATATTCTCAAAGACCCTATTGAAACACTCAAATTCAGGTGAAAAACGCCGCTTATCAGTTAATCGTTAATCAATCGATAAGGTCAATCAACTATCAATTAATGAATTAATCGATAATTTGCATCCCTAGACTTAGAATATAATTGAGTTAAGAGTAGCTGTGTGCTGTATTACTATAAAAGTACTGCACTGAGTGGTGTATAAAAGTACTTTACTTTACTCAGTAAGAAACATAGTCACAGTAAATATAACGCACTGGTCAACTCCATCCAGGCTTCACAAACTCAGAAAGATATTTAACACTCTTACTATGATAAAACATGGCATCTCTTTTGTGTGTGTGTCTACAGAGAACTAAACAGAACCAAAGCCTTAATATAACTTTGTCCTATTCACTTTACAGCAAGACCATCAACTACTTTCTATGCAGTTACAGGCTCATTGCACAAACATGAAGCCTCAAAGTATGAAACACAACAGCAATAACCATAATACCGCAGTGGATTCATCTCTGTCAGTGTGTGAGATGGTCTGCTGGGTTAGTGTGTAGACTAAAATGAATGGAGGTTGTAGATTGTGGCTGTTTTACATCAAGTCCAGTATTTAAAGGGCCAATATTATACTATTTTCAGATCAGTTATAATGTTGTTTCCTCATCAAAAACATACCTGGAGTTGTGTTTTGTTTCATTCACATGTTTAACACACAAACTCCATACACATTCACTAGAATCATTTTGATGATTTCAGGGCCTGTTTACACGAGAACGCCTACGGGTAAAAATGACAAAATATTTTCTCAGAAGTGCCTTTCGTTTAGACGGTGACGCAAAACTCTGGTCAAAACTGCTGACACGTTTACGTCACATCGGTCCATATATCAGTGTACTTTGTTTGGCAGGACTCCCAGTCTACACCTTGTTGCACCTTCGTTGCTTTGTAGTCTAACGTGGTCTGAAGCAATAGTTGAACTTCTTCGACTGACCACAATTTTTTTTTTGCTACCGGTAGCCATGTTTTGTTTTGCTTTTCGCTGCGCAGATGAGAAGAAGGAAGATTCTACGCATGTGCACGGACATAGTGATAATGTATCAAAGCACCACCTAGCCGCCTGGCATGCATACTCAATCGAATTCCACACACTTTTGCGTCACCGTATGCACGCAGATTTTCTCCCGAAAATGCTTGTCTAAATGCGGAACAAAAAGGGAAGACGCGACACCAATTTTGAGTCTTCTGTTGAGACCGTCATTATATAAATGTAACCTAAGTCCTGCAATTGCCTATCACTACTGAACTAAAGGTAAAAGGTAGCTGCTAACTTGAAAACTACTGCTTCATGACATCACAAGGTGGAACAGAGCATTTTGAACTTTGTAGATGTATACAGTATATCTAAAGTTGTGTTTTGAGGGATTTATTCATGCTTGAAAGATTCAGTATTGTCCGGACTGATCTGAAATTCCCTATTTTCACCTACCCTCTATCCTCAGCCCCTGCTCTCTACATAGTTGCAATTATAAAAAGATATAGACTAAGAAAAAAGTCGCATTCCTTCAACAAAGAATCATGTAAATAAAAGAAGTGGGCAGTTTTGAACACAAAGTCAGTCGATCTGTTTTAAGTACAAACTTGTTTTAGATGTTTACTCGTTTTCTTTTGTCAGACAAAAATAAAAGGTAAAACTTTGTGGGTTGCTATCAGCTGTAAGCAAACACATCCTAGTTGTCACATTAATTTCAAACAATCAAAAATGTTAAAAGACACACAACACAGTCAATATCTTATTTTTAGACTTTCGACCTTTTGATTTGAAACCAGATTTGGGTTTGTTCTTGATTAGCTGAATGGCCTGTTTTTTATGCTGTGTTTTCAGAAAGCCTAAATCAAAGATACATATTTGTGAAAACATTGTCTAACTCTCATACGCTTAGATGAACCAGATCTATCTGTGTTTACAAGGAGCAGCACTCACAGACTTTACCCATTACAAGAAAAACTTCCCACAAACATTTGCACTTCTCAGAACACATGACAATGATGGTTCAGCAGTGTAATATTGATCTCTCCAAGTCTGTGCCCAAGTACGTTATTTATCAACTTCTTGTTTAGCAGAGACAGACCAATGTCAATTGCGTATCGGCTATTTTTGATCGTTCTACTGCCTAAAAATAGACACAAACGTTTTTTGTTTTTTTTTTAGCTTTAAAACATTTATACAGCTCTGGGAAAAAATGAGAGACCACTGCATTTTTTTTCTGAAATCAGCATCTCTACATGTATTACAGCCATTCCATTCCAGCGTCTGTTGAATTCCAACACAATATTAAAAGAAAGAGAAAGAAAGTTATGCCTTTATTAGTCCCACAGTAGGGAAATTCCAGTTCTGCATTTAACCCATCCTGTTATCAGGAGCAGTGAGCAGCACATTACTGCACCCGGGGACCATCTCCATGATCTTCTTGCTTCGGCTTGGTCAGGACCTAAGCTGGAGGTACCTATGGTGCATGTTTTGGGTTGATGGGGGAAACCGGAGTGCCCGGAGGAAACCCACCCAGACACGGGGAGAAACAGGCAAACTCCGCACAGAAAGGCTCAGGCGACCCGCGGATCGAACCCAGACCATGCATGCAAACTCCACACAGAACACACACAGAAAGGCCTGGGCGACCCGGGGATCGAACCCGGAACCTTCTTGCTGTGAAGCATGAGTGCTACCCACTCAGCCACCATGCACCAATTATTGATTTTTGAACTCTTCTTATGTGTAAACATTAATATTATGTTGTTTTAAAATTAATTTGATCTGTTTGATTTGTTTCTTTGCATTTTTTGAGGTCTGAAAACATGTTTTTTTTGTTATTTTGACCATTTGTCATTTTCTGCAAATAAATGCTCTAAACGATAATATTTTTATTTGGAATTTGGGGAAATGTTCCTTTTGCCCAAACACATACCTATAAGTAGTAAAATCTGAAAAAGTGATAATTTTGCAGTGGTATTTTTTTCCAGAGCTGTATATAACTATACAAAGTGAGACTACACAGCTTCCATAAATGTTTGTGGGAAAAAGGGCTGTGGGTGAGTTTGTAGCCCATTTAAATAGCATCATTTGAGGAAAATGATTCAAATCAGCCCTATGTATAGGCCCTTATAGGCAAGATTTTAAGGACATTTCATCATTTAAAGGATATAATATTCTGTTTTGAACTGTTAATTACTATGGCAATGAAGCAAAGTTTTCATCACTCTTAAACCCACAGTAACTCTAACAGGCACAGTGGTTATCCCAGTGATTTCCAATAAGTGAGTCAAATAGACATATCCTATACTGGGGACAATAAAGTTGACCTTATCACCACCCAGACATAGACACAGAGTCATTGTACAATTCTGCTATAACTTCAACAATATTATGTGTGCATTATTTTTCTTATGTATGTTTTTGATGAGGTAACAACATTGTAATATGGATTAACGCTCATGAGAATCAATTTTGTGTAATATATGAAAGCAACTTTATAACTTTATATATAGGACCTTTAAAGGTCCCATGGCATGAAATTTTCACTTTCTGAGGTTTTTGAACGTTAATGTGAGCTCCCCTACCCTGTTTAGGCCCCCCCCCCCCATGGTTGTGAAATGTCTAAACTGAGCATTTGTGATCCTTTTCTGCGTTACAAAAAATCGGAGCTCATACGGGCGATTTTGAACAAGGCACCTTATTGACGTCAGATCGGCAAATGCAGCTCCAGCCCCTCCCTCTGTCTCCGCTCAGCGTCTCTGTAAATCACGCCCATAGAGTTTGGACTGCGAATGCGCTAGGCAATGCGAAATGCGTTTTTTTATTTGCCTGGAGGCACGTCCGAGTGTTTCTAGGCTCGGAAGTCCTTTATCTGAGCCTCTGGACCTTTGAAATACCAGTGGTTTAATTTTATTTTCTGTGTAAATATGCTTTTTTTCATTGCAAAGTCTCTCATCTGTCTCTCACGGAAGGGCAGACACAGCGGTGCAGAGCTGCGCTAAGCTGCGGGGGAAACCCGCCCCCCCGCTCCTCAGCCAATCTCTCTGTCCTTCTCATTTGCAGTGAAGAAGCAACACCCACAATAAAGAATTTTAGACACATATCTAGCCTCATGAAGACTGTCAGAGTCATATCTCATGCACTGAGTGTTGATTTTGAAGAAGGATTCATTTACAGTATTAGGGAACCATTAAGGAGCCATATAAAAGCATCAAGAAGTACCATGTCATGGGACCTTTAAGGACATTTCATCATTTAAAGGATATAATATTCTGTTTTGAACTGTTAATTACTATGGCAATGAAGCAAAGTTTTCATCACTCTTAAACCCACAGTAACTCTAACAGTCACAGTGGTTATCCCAGTGATTTCCAATAAGTGAGTCAAATAGACATATCCTATACTGGGGACAATAAAGTTGACCTTATCACCACCCAGACATAGACACAGAGTCATTGTACAATTCTGCTATAACTTCAACAATATTATGTGTGCATTCTTTTTCTTATGTATGTTTTTGATGAGGTAACAACATTGTAATCTGGATTAATGCTCATGAGAATCAATTCTGTGTAATATATGAAAGCAACTTTATAACTTTATATATAGGACCTTTAAGCAAGCATATGAATTCCAAGAAGTGACAAGTCAGAACTATGGTGAGGCAATATGTATTTTTCATATTTTTCATTTGTATTTATATATAATTATTACTTGTATTTATGCCTTATTTGACACGTCTTTTGCTTGTTTAGAATGCATTATTACCATTTATATTGTTGCTCTTTGTTATTATAATATATTGTGATGTGTGAGCTACTGTAAAGTAAAGTAATTTCCCTTGTGGATCAATAAAGTTTGTAAGTCAAAGTAAGTCTAATAAACAAAAAGAAGTGTAAAAATAAAACTAATCAAATGCTTACATTTTAAGCTACTTTCTTGATGACTATTAAAAAAGTGAAAAGTCCAACCGTTTGTACAACTTAAGAAGTAATCCAGGAGTAAGTGATGACGTGCTTTTCATCTCATAACGAAGGCTGATTCATTCCACGGATTTGAATGTCCCTTTTCTTACGACACATATCAATTTACAGAAGCCATCAAAAGGACAACAGCACTTTGCATAACGCTAATGAAAGCGCTCTCCTCTGAACGCCATATATCTCAACGCCATATATCGCTTCTATCTTCATCTGGCCACTTCACGAGCGTAGCACAAAGCCCTGAGAGCTCTCTGATGGTGTGCTTGTTAAACAGTAAAAACCCGTTGGACAAGAAGCGGGCAAATTAGCCTCGCCTCTCGTATCTGTTGATAGAGCCTTGACATTGTGGTGCTCGGAAAATTAATTTGACTCAAGTGTGTGGATGGTTGTGAATGGCCTTAAGACGGGGCAGGAGACTGTTATTACCATCATGTGGGTCAGGTTTGAATGACAGAGAAGAGGCTTCGGAAAATGGGTTCTTTGCTTTTTTTTAATTGACCATAGGGAAATGTAACGCACCTCTGAGTGTGAGAATGAGTCGTGCAGAAAGCTATCCGCTGCAATCCACAGTGGTAATTATAAAGACCAGAACTTTACATTAGCTGAAATGTGGGTTAACTTTGAAATATTTGACATAATGACTTTGAGAGAGTAAAAGAGTCCAATTTCAATAAATGTGTATTGATACTTTGAAATGATATCACATTGGGAAAGGGCGACAGGTACGTCTATAGAGGAATGTTCAACAGTTACCATGGTGACACATTAGACCATTTTCACATTAGAAAACTACAACAAAAAAACACACACAATATGGACTTAAACACCATATTCCCATGAGCTCAGACTAAAATCTATCATGAATAACAGAGCTTCTGACAGAGCAGTGCCTCTAGTTAGCTTTACTCCACCCTCATTTTAATGAGATCAGCTGCAGAAGATATCAGTATAGGCTACTAAATATTTTCCTCATTAGGCCTATTTGCCAACATTTCTGCAGATCACTGGTTTGCTATAGGCCTCGAGCTTTTGCAGTAAAAGAAAGCAAATCTTAAAAGTTAATGTTTCATAACTAAATCATAATTCTGTCAATAAAAAGTAGCTCTCTAAGAAAGTTCAGCGATAAGAAAGTGAAATTAAAGTATTTTTCTGACTCCACAGCATCTGATGGAGTGCTGGAATGTGTTGAATAAAGTATGTTCCTGAAGCAGCTCCAGGTCCAGGTGCATGTATTTACTATTCACAGAGAATCATATAATCTCCTTTTGACTTACACTATCTGTCTTTTCTCTCCTCTGATGACTTCTGCAAACTCCTTTAAATTTCTAATTAGCTCATTCTAATGGTGTCCCCCAGAGGTCTGACAAAGTCCAATCAGGGCATCTGTGAGCGGGCCAGGCGCCCTGCCCTCTGCCTGATCAGAATGGTAGATTAAAGGCAGCACAGTGCTGACAACTGCCCAGTTATCTGGGGACGCCCAACACTTACTCACAAGAAGAACTGGAGTTATTAACAGATCTTACAATTCTGACTTTTTAACAACTGCCCAGAATGAGAATGCATTTCTCTATTGATACTTTGCAGATGTGTGATGCCCATCTGATGGGATTGTAGGCACTACAGGGACTTGTTAGACTTTAATCTGGGCTTTACTTTAACACAATCTGACCGGAAAGAACTGATTTAGCTGGTACTGTAACAGATGAGATGATTTGTGCTGTGAAACAAGCCTTTCGTGTATAAAATTAAAGTCACAATACTTAACCACTCTAAGGTGCTTTGTGTTACATTTTTGTATGAAAAGCGCTTTATAAATATTGTTTGTTTGATTGATTGATTGATTGATTGAAGAGAGCTAGCATTAGCCAGTCTTTAGTTAGTCACTCTCACCGTTTTGTTGAAAGTCAAACTCCTAAACAAATGAACACTCATTTTGAAAGCAAGCTCATGAAAATGTGCAGTTTAAATCCAAATTCCATCTTGGTATTTTGGCAGTGTTTGCTAATGTGTGCATCACCATGGTAACTGATGAACAGTTCATCAGATACAGATACATGTAGAACACCCCCAGCGTGATGTCACTGCAAAGTATCAATAGTCTTGATTATAATGATTAGAATGATTAGATTGCAGGAGCCTATTTCAACATAGGCACTTCAGTAAATATGTTTCTTATTTTTTTTCCTTTAAAAATATCCAGACAGAATATGTACAAAATTTAAACTTATTTTTTTCTTTCTTCTCTGTTTTCTTTAATTGCATCTGCTGACTCACCATAACCTGTGTCATTGACTGATGCAACCTTTTCCGTTTTTGATTGATGAGGATAGGCTCATTACTTACAGAGATGCAAAACATACACCAGCTCAAAACCTCTGCACAATGTTAAAAGGTAAATATAACAATATAACATCAGAAAAGCTACTACTGAACATTATGACAAGACAAAAGGCTTTCTAGAATTTGTAAAGCTCTATTCATGTAACTCTCTGGTGACAGTGAGGTGTGCTGTAAGCCACAAAACATGACATGAATGGAGCCCTTCTTTGTGCTCTCTGTTGTTTCCTGTCTTGCCTGTATTCTTCCCATGTTACATCAGCGTGTTACATAAGAGCTGTGATCAGGCATGTGAGAACAGGAGATCGGGCCTGCATATAAACCCCCAAATTACTGGAGTGTCACCTTTTAATGTTTCCCTGTTTAATGCAGCTCTATGCTCAAACACGTTTCCCCACCTACTCACCCCATTTGTCAGTCTTGAACTTTCAAAAGCAGTAAATAGCTTTAGTTACCTCTTAAGCTGGGTGTCCACTACATGATTTTAGCCCTCAGTGACAAAAGAAAATGTCTGATCATGGGGAAAATCTTAAATTGTAGCTCAAAATTGTGTGTCGTAGGTTGTCAGTATGATCGAAACAAAGATCAAACTTAGAACCACCGTACAACAAAAGACGAGCTGCAACTGGAATCAAGCATGTCTGACATTTTGGAATCTGGGTCACAGAGAGTGTCCTTCTCTCGCTGCGTCTGTGATCAATCTTTTCGCCATGAACGGGGACAATCTCATTTACTATCAAGCCTTAGCTAACCTTTGTAATTGGGGATACACTACCACACAGAGCCTAGAGCCTGATATCCGCTCAGAGGAACTTGCGTAGTAACTGTGCCTGACTGCATGCACCATCACAGTGTACATACAGTTCTGGAAAAAAATAAGAGACCACTGCAAAATGATCAGTTTTTCTGATTTTACTACTTATAATGTAGGTATGTGTTTGGGCGAAAGGAACATTTTAGCTTGAGTCTATAAACTACTGACAACATTTCCCTCATATTCCACATAAAAATATTATCATTTAGCGCATTTATTTGCAGACAATTACAAATGGTCAAAATAACCAAAAAAAAGATACATGTTTTCAGACCTCAAACAATGCAAAGAAAAAAGATCAAATTAATTTTAAAACAACATAATACTAATGTTTACACCTAAGAGTTTAATCACAGCTTTCATGCGTCTTGGCATGCTCTCCACAAGTCTTTCACATTGTTCTTGGGTGACTTTATTCCACTCCTGGTGCAAGAACTGAAGTAGCTCAGCTTTGTGTTTGTGTTGGAATTCAACAGATGCTGGAATGGAATGGCTGTAATGCATGTACAGAAAAAAAAAAATGCAGTGGTCTCTTATTTTTTTCCAGAGCTGTATGTGTTGTTGCACAGTTTGATATCCAACGATCTTATCAAATGAAATAGTTTATGCAGTGGACACCAGGCTTTGAAGGCATAATATGTTCACGCACTGCATCAAAATTGGGATTAACAGAGACTAAAACTGGACCAGACCTGGACTAAAGATTAGAAGAGGACTCAATCAAGTCAACATCAGGACTAAAATTGACACAAACATGGACAAGTATGACCACCCCTTTGTGGAAATGGATAAAGCATCCAAGACAGAACCAACCAAACCCACTGATGCAATGTAATTATTCCTTCTCTCTGGTCTACAAGAGTAAATTAAAGGCTGTTATTTGGTCCAAAATGGAGGTATTTCATTTCACAATGCAATCCTTCTGCATTTTTGTAGTCAATGCATGTCTCTGATTGGCTAATCAGCTTGCCAAATTTGCCAGTCTTTATTTGGGAAGATGCACCTGTGATCCAGACTGACATCTTCATAAAGTACTGGAGAAGTGTATGCTCTGATGTGGACATGATTTGGTCCTGTTCTAGTGCAGGTTTACATTTTGGGTTTAGTCTTAGTCCTAGTTCTAGTCCAGGTTTACATTTTGGGTTTAGTCTTAGTCCTAGTTTAATCCCAATTTTAATGTGAATGTGGAAAAGTGGACACTCTATAAGAAAATGTTTGATATTAATCTGTATACTTGGCGAATTCAGTGTAGCTGTTGTTATCGACAAAGTTTTAAAAACATGCTATTTATATAGATAAGTTATAACTAACAAGGAGGTTAATAAATTCTGTCTCTTGGCCTGTCATGTAACGCTTTGGGAAAAACACTGCACTTGCATCAAAACCTCATATGTGGCCTACAGCTCGCAGTGCATGCTTGGTGAAAGATTAATACGAGAATGAGAGCGCTCGGGAGGGACAGAGGAAGTGGTTTTTTTCTGTCTTGTGAAGCTGGGCGAAAGTCAAAAAGTGCCTCGGGACTGCTCCGGGCCAGAGCAGCAGCTGCAGTGGGGAGCACAGGGAGAAGAAACAGCACCAGCACAGAGCCCACAACACAATCACAATCACAGCCAAAACAACACAGCTCTGCTCTCTCATCATCTCAGCTCACAAGAGGGGCACAAATGTTCTTTTCAAATCAAAAATCTGCGTATCTTTCTGATCTGGTGTTTAGAGCCAAAGCACAGGGAGTAAAGGTTTCTCTATTAGCAGCACCAAATTACATTCTTCTAAAACTCTTGAAATGCAAAACTGCCATATGGCACTCGGAAGGCATGGCTGTAGCTAGTTGAGAAAATTATTATTCACAAAAAGTAGTTATTGTTATGCTAATACAGACAAATTCATTTAAAATTATGTTGTTCTTAGCCCCAAGTAGTGCTGGGACACTATTTGAAAGTCAGTGATCAGTTTTTTTAAGTTTAGCCTTAAAGTTTCACAACTCACCTCCCATTTTAACAGATGTATGGAATACATTCGGAGCCCCTGAAGGGAAACTAATCAATCAAGTATGTCAGCGCAAAACAAGTGGCAGCCATTTAGCGGTCTTTATGCAGCGTGCAAGTGTTTACCTGAATAGGCCCAGTAGGTGTCCTCAGCGGTGGCCCGGCGCACTCGTGTTCCGGGACCGGCGGCCAGGAGTGGGTCCTGGGGGGAGGTGGGACTTCCTGCGGACGCTGTGGAGAAAGAACAGGGGACCAGGTTAACACTGCATGATGGGTTAGCGCTGCAGTCCTTGTCCTGTCTGGAGCCTGCTGGGAGTTAGCTCTCTGTCTTAAAGAGACTCGGGGAGGTCAACACAACAACACACATAAGAGGCAGCACGCAAGCCCCTGCTGTGTAAATGCCAACAGTCTTAAACTACTGCACAGCAAAATATGACGACAGCCAGCATGAGGGTGTTATGGCCCTTGTAAACCTTCCTAGCGTGGTCGAAAAAGATATAGTGCAATTTTTTTGTTGGGTTACGGTTCGAACTTGAGTTTTGTTAACAATGCCTGTTTATTCATCTCCATAGCAACCATGTGTCATCTCCATAGTAATAATTACATGTGCAATATTATTTAAAGTCACTTTACCTGCTACTTATTTATGTAAGAAAGAAAGAAAGCTATGCCTTTATTAGTCCCACAGTGGGGAAATTCCAGTTCTGCATTCAACCCATCCTGTTATCAGGAGCAGTGAGCAGCACATTACTGCGCCAAGCTTCAGCTTGGCGCAGCTTCAGCTTCAGCTTGGTCAGCACCATGCTATGGTGCATGTTTTGGGTTGGTGGGGGAAACCGGAGTGCCCGGAGGAAACCCACCCAGACACGGGGAGAACATGCAAACTACACACAGAAAGGCTCGGGTGACCCGGGGATCGAACCCAGACCATGCATGCAAACTCCACACAGAACACACACAGAAAGGTCTGGGCGACCCGGGGATCGAACCCGGAACCTTCTTGCTGTGAAGCATGAGTGCTAGCCACTCAGCCACCGTGCCGCCACGGGATCAACATAGCAATAAACCAAAGCTTCTATCTGCTTCATTCACAAGTGTTGTGTCCAGTTAAGACACCTGTCCCTGTCTGCTGTTTTTGCAATGCATTGTGGTCTATAGGCCTAACCACTAATGCCCACTACTTTTCAAGGTGCATTGTGGAAAATTTTGAGTACACTACATTTTAACCTACTGGTCATTCAGGCACCACTAAAATGGTGTGACTTCTACTTAGTGCCTTAAGTAGGGAATAGTGTGGACATTTGGACACAGCCAGTGTTTACATTTTAGAATGTATTCACTGGATGAATGCATGGGTCTATTAAAATAACTGGATCGGGTACTGTTTCTTGTAGCTGTCTCCAGTTGACGTAGTGGCCACTCACTGGTACTGCAGCGAAAAAATACCACTGGCCCAGAAAGGATTTTTCTCAAAGAGCGCAATGTAATCACAAACTGCTCCTGTTCGGCTGACAGGGCACCTACAACTTAAAAAAAATGTTGGATTTTTTGGCAGTTTTTAGCTAGTTTTAGATTATAAACTCAGCTCAAAGTCCTTCGGTTGTCTTAAAGGGATATTGTCACCCCCAGGTCAAATTTGGGCATCTCCCCACAGTCCAGAGACTAAAATAAGTGGTGGAAAGCGTTGCACAACGCACCACGTTGTGCAACAGGGGAACTCCCTTCCCGGTGTGTAACTGGGATTCCCCTGGCAGCGTACTGCGTGATTCGACTGTATTCTTCCGCACTGGAAAATAGTTCCCACCCAAAATGACCAAGTCAAGCTCTCCGTGTTGATTTGCACATTTATTTGCACTCGATATGAATGCGCACTACACAGAAAGTAATTGGGAAACGCATCGAGCAAATTAATTCCTTTTGGCCGAAATCTTTCTCTGGCGACGTTAGACTCCAGTCTAAGGCGGAGGAGCTGCAGATACCGCGGCGGTCAGTGGCGACAGACTCGGACAATGGCTGGGTGAGCAGGAAAACGCTTTCCACCACTTATTTTAGTCTCTGGACTGTGGGGAGATGCCCAAATTTGCCCTGGGGGTGGCATATCCCTTTAAAAACAGCTTTATAATCGTTAGCTCCGGCGCCGCTCTAGCTTCTCTCGCTCTGATTTTTTAGAATTTTTAGAATAGTTCAAGCTGGTGTAGGGTGAAAAAAATGTCTTTGTGGCAGATAAAGTTAAATGCATTTTAATACAAAATCAACTTTTATTCTCTTGCTTTTAACACTGCAGGAGTTGTTTGACCCTCTATGCTTTGTATTAAATTTGAATGTATTTTATTGAGTTAATTTATTTATTCCTAAATTATGATCTGCTTTTGATCCATTTGGTCATTATGAAATGATGGTCCATTTATGAAATGTGCCATATAAAATGTGTGAAGAGTCCCTGAGTCGTCCAGGTAGAATCCATGATAAAAGAAGAAATTCAATTTGTCAACTGGACAAAGTTTGTTTGGTCGAAAACCTTTCGCCGCTCATCCGAGAGGCTTCGTCAGTTCTGGTTAGAGTGCTGGTAAGACACTGCTTATATCTCGCTGCAGGGAGGAGATAACTATACTGCAGTTTTTCTGGCGTCTAGTTTAGTCGTGTAGGGATGAATAGGTATGCTAAACTTTTGCCATATAAAGTTGACTGGATTGGAAACCTCATCAGTATCAGATCAAAACAAAACAAAACAAAACAAATACTAATACACTGGTATAACCCATCACTATTGAGTACAGTCTATTGCCAGACAAAACAAATCAATTCCTCTCACAAAAATACTTTTCTCTTTGGGGAGAATTCTTTCTACTGGCTGTAAAAAGTCAAACATCATACTTGGATCTTTTGACTTGTGACACGTTCTCCACGGGCTCCACTGAGCCGTGTGTCAGACCCTTTCACTCGCGGTGCACAGGACAAAATTCTGGTCAAAGCAAATGAATGTTTTGGAGTGTTTGTGTCATATCAGCTCAAGGTTTTTGACATTACATTCACAGAGATATTTTTCCAGCCCAGTCTGATCTACAACCACATTTTTTAGAATGAAATCAGGTCAAATAATATCAAAATAAACGTCCTACTGGATTGGAATCTGCAATGATTTTTTTTTTTTTCTGATGGCTCTCGCTTCTATGCCCTCTCTCCTCCAGTATAAATACCCTTAGTGGTCCGTGTAGGATAAGACTAGAGACATTCAGGCCAATCAGGGAGCAAATGAGGCTTGAAGCAGAGAGCGAGCTTGGGGCCACCGCGGAGCGCGCTGCCCACACATACAGAGCAGTGGTCCTCAGCATGCGTCAAAAGCTAGAACTGGTCTTTATCTGGGCTGGACATGGCTTTGTTAAGGAGATAGTTGGAGACCTTGTTGTTACACAAAAATACAGGAAGCAAGGGCATTCTGCAGGTTATTCGTTCAAGGGTATGCAGGCAGTCCCATATATGCTATAGAATATTTAATTAATCGTATTACACATACTTTGTTCATTTCCTATTGCGGTTATTTTATTTGAACTTTACACATATACCCCACATTACTATGTTTCAGCAGTATAATGTGAAGAATCCCTCAGTCGTCCAGGTAGAATCCATGGCAAAAGGAGAAATTCAATTTGTCAGATGGACAAAGTTTATTTGGTCAAATACGTTTCGCAGCTCATCCAAGCGGCTTCTTCAGTTGGAGAAGAAGCAGCTTGGATGAGCTGCGAAAGGTATTCGACCAAATAAACTTTGTCAGTCACCTGTCCACAGATCTGACCTGGAACTTGGCCTGCTGATATCACCTGCTTGTCTCTATGGAGATAGGTAAATTGAATCCCAGACTGTGGAACATTGGAGACAAGTGGATGGTGGACTTTATTGGAAAAGTTAGTGCACCTTTAACACAATCTACTAGTAGTGTAAACAAAACTGAAAAACATTAATACATGTAAAATAACCCATTAAACAAGTAGCAGCACAGTTAAAGGTGCACTATGTAGCATTTATGTCACTTGCTTGTTTCTATCAACCATTGCTTTTCTTGGACTCATCCACAGTATGACATTAAACAGCTCTACCTTACATTTATAAAGTTACAGGTGATTTTATGGCTCAAAAATACATACAATAACAGGCATTCTGACTGTGAGCAGGGTTACTCGCCACAGATCTGACCTGTAATGTGGTTTGGTTTGGTGTCTATGAAGATAGAAATGTTTAATACCATGCTGTGAAACATTCCAGACAAACCAAAAACTAAATTTGACGGACCCTTCACAAGAAAAGTTACACAATGCACCTGTAAAGATAACATTATTTTTCTAATTAGATTATTAGCATTTGTGTCATTATTCTCTATTTTAGCCATTTGAAATAGAGATTAATTATTACATATAACACCGGCCAATGCTTCTAAGAAATCTCATAAGGCTATAAAGAGGCTTCTGAGAGACAAAGCTGAAAATGTCACTATTCTGAATGCAAATCTGTGTTAGTCTCTGGTGTTTTAGTTGTACATTGTGTTGAAAAATGTAGCAGCCGGTGTCAAACAAAGACAGAGGATTTGTCTGAAAGGCGCCCCGAACCTTCCTATATCCCCTGCCCTCCGATGCCCCCTCCTGCACCGGCGGTTTTAATTCTTTGGGATGTAGCGTGGCCCATGTCTGTGAATACCAATGCGACTCAGCTCTATGGCTTTTCTATGAATTACATTATTGATTCCCAATAGTGCTCAGAACAGAAAATGTAATTATGCACGGACCCGCCCTAACCTCCCTCATCCCCTCCCTCATTTCTGACTTGTCTTTCACGCTGCGGTTTTTCATCATCTTTGTTTTTTGTTCGTTTGACCTTCAGTTGCCACGGCCACAAGATCGACCCTATAACCGTTCCTTTCTTAAATGGGTGCTACCCATTTTCTACCACGGTTAAAATCTCAACCATCTCAATGAGCTTTAAATTAGCCGAACCTGAAACTTGGCCTGCTGGTATCACCTGCTTGTCTCCATGGAGATAGATGTGGAGAGCATGCCAAGACGCATGAAAGCTGTGATTAAAAATAAGGGTTATTGCACCAAATATTGATTTCTGATCTCTTCTTAAAGGGATAGTTTGTTTTTGTTTTTTATTGTTATTTTGACCATTTGTCATTTTCTGCAAATAAATGCTCTAAATGACAATATTTTTATTGAATTTTGGGTAAATATTGTCAATAGTTTATAGACTCAAACAAAAATGTTCCTTTTGCCCAAACACATACCTATAAGTAGTTAAATCAGAAAAACTGATATTTTTGCAGTGGTCTCTTATTTTTTTCCAGAGCTGTATATAGATAGATTAGATAGATTAGCTAGATTAGATAGATTAGATAGATAGATAGATAGATAGATAGCCCATTAAAGTAACAGCACTGGTAAAGATGCACTATGGACTTGGGGTCCGCCATTGCTCTGCCTGGATTTGACCTTCAGTTGCCACAGCTGCAAGATGGACCCTATAAGCTCTCCTTCCTTAAATTTGTGCTACTCATTTTCTGCCATGGTTTAAATCTATCATCTCAATAGATTTAAATTAGCCAATGTGCTGTCATACCAGCTGTGTAAAGGATTTTAATCTTCGGCCCAATTGGTGTCTGAGTAATGGTTGCCGGGGGAAGTTCAAGAAAGTTTAAGATTTAAAGCTTGTTGCAGCACTGAGAAAAAGGGCTTGAAAGGAGTTCACTTTGCAAAGAAGGAAGGCAAAGTAACAGATTGACTATGCAAGAGGTGATAGATGTGGATGTGACAAGTCAGATAAACTGCAGACTAACGTTAAAATCAATTTATGGGGCAAGACTTCAGCTTCTTTAAATATAGTAGTGGTTATATGGTCTCAAAATAGCATAAGTTTTCTGAAAATGATACACAAGATGGCAATTCAAGATACACAAGTTTAGACTAGACTCGGGCAACAATGTTTTCCCTCTAACCGAAAGTTCAGCGGTTCAATTCCAGCTTTTTTTGTTTGTTTTTGCTTTTTTTTTAAACTGTAAAACATAAAATAAACAACCTATTCAAATTCAAACTACCCAATTATTTTTATATATAGATTACTTCAATTTGTGTCATTATTTTAATATTTATTATTCCTCAAAATTAATAATAGAATTAGCATCGCAAACATCTCACTTTCTAAACTCTTAGGAATTAATTTTATTTGTTTTGTCTTGTTTTCAGTGACATGCACCCTTCTTGTTCACTGCCTTATACCTATGTATTTATTATTTTTAGCACGATTCGGTTAAAAAAAAAATAAAATAAAAAAAAACGAGATAAAATTAGACAGGAATTAGTGACGCTAACAGCTAGCATTGTGCACAGAGCCTATTGACAGCCTCACTTGCTTTATTTTACCCCAGGGCAGCTGTGGCTACAATAGAAGCTTACCACAAATGATTGAGAAATGATTAATGGCCAGCTGTAGCGCTTTGTGAAGCTTATATTGACTTCCAGATGTTACCATGGGAACCACCATTATTCTTCTCATTCTATGGTTTTGCATAGGGCTGCTGATCTTGACAGCAAATGAGTTACAAACCCATTTTCAAGCAGAGAAAGGTGCTTTGTTGAAATGCTATTTTCAGTCATTGCACTGAAATCGGTTGGTATCGGCAGATCTTAAAGCTATAGTATTGAAATTGGTGTTAAAACTGAAAAAGCTGAATCATTGCATCCCAAGCTGGACAATTTCACATAAATGAACCTACTACAGGTCTGGGAAAAAAATAAGAGACCACTGCAAAATGATCAGTTTTTCTGATTTTACTACTTATAGGTATGTGTTTGGGCAAAAGGAACATTTTTGTTTGAGTCTATAAACTACTGACAACATTTCCCCCAAATTCCACATAAAAAATATTATCGTTTAGAGCATTTATTTGCAAAAAATGACAAATGGTCAAAATAACAAAAAAGACACATGTTTTCAGACCTCAAACAATGCAAAAAAAACAAGATCAAATTCATTTTAAAACAACATAATACTAATGTTTACACTTAAGAAGAGTTCAGAAATCAATATTTGGTGCAATAACCCTTATTTTTAATCACAGCTTTCATGCGTCTTGGCATGCTCTCCACAAGTCTTTCATATTGTTCTTGGGTGACTTTATTCCACTCCTGGTGCAAGAACTGAAGTAGCTCAGCTTTGTGTTTGTGTTGGAATTCAACAGACGCTGGAATGGAATGGCTGTAATACATGTAGAGATGCTGATTTCAGAAAAAAATGCAGTGGTTTCTTATTTCTTATTTTTTTCCAGAGTTGTATGTTAGCAGCCAGGCTTTTCTCTAATTCTGCATTAAAATGAGTGAGATTTCCATTTAACCAGAAGTTTCAACCACAACAGCATAACAGTATAGTGGCAGTCAGAAGTGATAGTGGGTGGGGCCATGGCGTAATATGGAGCATACAGGACTAAGCCATTACTATTTAATTTCAAGTTATCATAGCTATGCATAATTACACACTTGCTTATGTAATTTTGACAATCTTTAATTCCTCCATGACTGACACAGAGGAGCTGCAGTAGCACGTTTTGCTACAGCTGGCCCCATATGGCTTAATCCTTTACAAAATGAATGATGTTCTTAACCTGTTTTTTGCAGTTCCATTTAATCAGATCATATTTCTAACAGCGAGGAGAGATGGAGCAGTGGTGTAGTACAATGACCCATGTTGTGCCTGTGCTGAACCACAGGTGTAGAATGGAGACAGAGCTCATCACAGTCAGGAGGTCTGCCGTGTATTTGTGAGAATCCAATTATGCGCACAGCCAATCAAAGCCTGATTAGATCCAGCATTTTCTGCCTCCAGAATCACAACCATCTTTTATTAATTTAAGCCTGACTTCACTAACGCTAAGTGAACAATATCCTGTAATCCCACTGCTAATACAAATAAATTATTTTGTTTTAAATCTGGTACAATCATTTTTCTGAACAGGAATGTGTAATTTACAAATTTAGACAATCATGGCAAGAAGTATGGGAGGATCGAAACCAAACATTCACTTATCAATACACTCAACAAAAATGATAAAAGGAGAAGTTCAATTTGTCAACTGGACAAAGTTTGTTTGGTTGAAAACGTTTCGCCACTCATCCGAGAGGCTTCGTCAGCTCTGGCCCTCATGCTGGTTAGACCCTGTTTATATCTAGCTGCAAGGGAGGAGCTAACTACCCTGAACAAAGCTCTGCACCTATCCCAGCTACTCTCTTTTGTTTTACGAATTCCCCTGGCGTCTTAGCTAATACAAGACGCCAGAGGAATTCCTAAAACAAAAGAGAGTAGCTGGGATAGGTGCAAAATATAAACGCAACATTTTTGTTTTTGCTCCCATTTTTCATGAGATGGACTTAAAGATCTAAAATTCATTCCAGATACACAATATTACAATTTCTCTCAAACATTGTTCACAAATCTGTCTAAATGTGTGATAGTGAGCACTTCTGCTTTGCTGAGATAATCCATCCCACCTCACAGGTGTGCCACATCAAGATGCTGATCTGACATCATGATTAGTGCACAGGTGTACCTTATACTGCCCACAATAAAACGCCACTCTGAAATGTGCAGTTTTGTCTCACAGCAAAATGCCACAGATGTCACAAGCATTGAGGGAGCGTGCAATTGGCATGCTGACAGCAGGAATGTCAACCAGATCTGTTGCTCGTGAATTGAATGTTCATTTCTCCACCATGAGCCGTCTCCAAAGGCGTTTCAGAGAATATGGCAGTACATCCAACCGGCCTCACAACCGCAGAGCACGTGTAACCACACCAGCCCAGGACCTCCACATCCAGCAGGTTCACCTCCAAGATCATCTAAGACCAGCCACTCGTACAGCTGCTGAAACAATTGGTTTGCATAACCAAACAATTTCTGCACAAACTGTCAGAAACCGTCTCAGGGAAGCTCAACTGCATGCTCGTCGTCCTCATCGGGGTCTTAACCTGACTCCAGATCGTCGCCGTAACAGACTTGAGTGGGCAAATGCTCACATTCGATGGCGTCTGGCACGTTAGAGAGGTGTTCTCTTCACGGATGAATCTCGGTTTACATTGTTCAGGGCAGATGGCAGACAGCGTGTGTGGCGTCGTGTGGGTGAGCGCTTTGCTGATGTCAAATGCTGTGGATCGAGTGGCCCATGGTGGTGGTGGGGTTATGGTATGGGCAGGCATCTGTTATGGACGAAGAACACAGGTGCATTTTATTGATGGCATTTTGAATGCACAGAGATACCGTGATGAGATCCTGAGGCCCATTGTGGTGCCATACATCCATGAACATCACCTCATGTTTCAGCAAGATAATGCACGGCCCCATGTTGCAAGGATCTGTACACAATTCTTGGAAGCTGAAAATGTCCCAGTTCTTGCATGGCCAGCATACTCACCGGACATGTCACCCATTGAGCATGTTTGGGATGTGATTGACCGGCGTATACGACAGCGTGTACCAGCTCCCACTAATATTCAGCAACTTCGCACAGCCATTGAAGAGGAGTGGACCAACATTCCACAGGCCACAATTGACAATCTGATAAACTCTATGCGAAGAAGATGTGTTGCACTGCATGAGGCAAATGGTGGTCACACCAGATACTGACTGGTTCTGAGTCCCCAGACCCCCAATAAAGCAAAAAAAAAAAAAAATGCACATTTCAGGGTGGACTTTTATTGTGGGCAGTCTAAATCTGTCACAAATCTGTCTAAATGTGTGATAACACATTTATACAGATTTGTGAACAATGTTTGAGAGAAATGGTAATATTGTGTATCTGGAATGAATTTTAGATCTTTAAGTCCATCTCATGAAAAATGGGAGCAAAAACAAAAGTGTTGCATTTATATTTTTGTTGAGTGTATATATATATATATATATATATATATATATGAATTTTAGATCTTTAAGTCCATCTCATGAAAAATGGGAGCAAAAACAAAAGTGTTGCATTTATATTTTTGTTGAGTGTATATATATATATATATATATATATATATATATATATATATATATATATATATATATATATATATTTTTTTTTTTTTTTTTTTTTTTTTTTACTGTTGTTACGTCTTGGCCTTGAGGAAACCATGGCACAACATTTAAAGAAAAAATCCCAGCTCCAAAAAAACACCACCAAACTTGCAGTAACTGCACATTCAGTGGTTTATTAAAACTGCATCTTGCACACACACACACACACACACACAAAAACTAAAGGAAAAACTGAATCTACACGATTCACGTAGGTCACCTGTTTGCACCTTTTCATGCCTGTCCATCACCTAAAAGTCCCAGTATTATCCTAACATTACTACCTGCTGACCTGCTGTGCCTGAGCGACACTTCCTGGTCATTCTGTTCCTCGGGTTCTCTCAGGTTCCTTCGGGTTCCCTCGGGTTCCCTCAGCTGCAGAGGACGTGGAGGCTCCAGCAGCCCCTCCAGAAAATATGTCTGTTATTTTAGAATATTTTGCAGCGTCTATAGAAAGATTTTGTAATCTTTTAGCCCATAACTTCTCCACAACACCCTTCTGCCGTTTCTCCATGTTTCCACACTCAACACTGAAACTGGCGGGGATCAGTGCAGAGAAAGGGGTGGGACCACTTTCGTTCGTAAGCTTCTATATCCTTCTTATATAGTCCACTGTCTATATTGAAGATGTACCAATGGGCCGCCTCCTCTAAATTTTGGGCCAGTCTCTAATTAAAAAAACAAAAAATAAAAACCAACAGCATCGACCCCTAGGACTGTCGGCCCACCGGGAAAATCCCGGTATGCCCGATTACCAGTCCAGTCCTGTATATGTATATTTTAGTCAGTTGTGGAAATACATTATTTAATTTAGATACTAGAATGAGTCATCAAATGTGAATAAAATGCTAACATTGTTTTTAGTATTGACTTATGGTAACACGACATTTAATTTATGTCAGTGACCTTTTGATATAGTTATTGCTGTGAATACATTTCATTATATTTATACATTTAATTTATGTTCCAATGGAAGATAGGGGTGGGATTTGATCAATTTTCTTCTTCCCACTCTTTTTTGAGTTTAAATTTAAAAAAATATATGTGAAATGTACATTAAGTGTACTGAATACATGTATACATACAAGATTCACGATTCAAGATTGTTTATTTGTCATATGCAGGATCAACATAAGGTCAACAATGCAATGAAATGCCTAGGATCAGAAGAACAGTTGACTCGCTAAGATAGTCGAGAAGTACTAATAGCATGCAATAATAGTACATGGTAAAAAGTGTTGCAAAAAAGTGCAGGGGAAAAAAAGTAAACAATATAATAAGAAAAGTTATAAAATATAATAAAATACAAAGGTACAGGTAGGTTTAAATAAGGTGTAAGTAGAGTATTTCACAGATTGCACATAATAGTGTAGTATAAGTATTGCATGTGGATTTCTTGCTCAAAACAAAATAGATACATAAAAAAAATGATTTAACTCAATACTGGTTGGCCTTACAAAATGTATGCATGCTATTTGATGCCATTTCTGGACAAACTTATGATAATGTGACCTGACAGCCAGTCAAGTCAATCCTGTATCCTGTAGCGCAGTATCACAGTACAGCTCCAGGCCCAGAGAGGGACCAAATACTAGTCTCGTCCTCCTCATTCAGCACAAGTACTCCAACATTACAGGCAAACACATTACAAATTGGTATATTAACTTCTATTGTCATTATTCTTGCAGATGTATTTGGATTTGTGTCATACATTTCCTTTGCCAGTGCCTAACCATGAGTGGCTCATGTGTTTGTAAAGTTTACTCTTTACAAAATAAGGCATGGGATGGTACTTGCATTTTGAAAATTAACATTGGGCCTCTCCTGAGCCTCTTTCTTACTTCCTTAAGCTATGGTAGCTTTTGGCGTGTTTTAAAAACTTTCATAAAAGTAAATTAGATATATAAATGATACAGATATAAATTGGCGATTATTGATATAGTCAGTGATTCCTGCAATAGCCACAATAATTTTGATTCATCGTTGCAGCCTTAGAGAAAACAAATCACACGTGGTCCGGGCTCTCTGTCACAACTATGGAGGCCACAACTATAATGGAGCACCTCTATCCTTCAGACGCCTTTCTGCAATGTGTTTAACCCCACAGGCCTCTATAAAGCCCCAACCCCGCACACCTCCACCCACCCTGTTTCCATTACACTTCAGATGTGTCCACTCAGACATGTCCACTCAAACGTGTCCAGCCATTTAGCAAACTTATTTATCCAGAGCTGATGCCCCATTACGGCCAGCGGACAGAACCAAACTCAATCCATCACCAGCCGCTCCTATGGGCTGCCCTGCTCCGATAACAATGTGGAGCTAAGTGACAGCTAAAAGACATGCTGCTCTAGGATTCAAATCAGAGTTGAAGGACGCCAAGGAGGTCGGGGAGGGGAGACCAAAACCGAGCGAGGAGGGTTTGAAAGGCCAGAGGAAAGGAGCAGCGGAGGTATTTGATGAGAGCGGCACATATAGACGAGGTATTATGGAATCGGTGCTCAAATGGCATTCCGGAGCCATTCATAGCAACAGTTGCCGGGTCTCTGATGGACGGAGTGCTGCATGGCAACAGTCAGCGTAAAGAGGAGAGTGTGAAGAAAAGAAGTGAGAGAGGATGAGAAAAGGACAGCTCCAATATGTGCAGGTCCCAAGTTCAGAAACTTGATATAATATTAAAAGGCCATGTGAAACCGCCAAGATTATTTTTTAAATATACTGTATATAGTAGTAAAATGCTGCACATTTGCTCCTGAAATTACTACTGCACATTTATTTTTATCTTTATTTTCTATGCACATTCTATTGCACATCGCTGCACATTTCACTGCTGCATCTTCCATTGGACATTTTGATGCACACTGCACATTTTGGACATCTGTAAATAGGTATTTACTTATTCTTTGCACTACAGTACTTTTAGATTTTGTCTTATAAGTTTTTGTATTGTCTTTATATTGTATTTTGTACACTCTTTTTGCACTGCTTGGCCTGAGAGAAACAAAATTTCGATTCACTGTATGTTAAACACATATGGCAGAATCAAAGTCAGAATAAAGCTGACTATGAACTTTGAACTTGAACTTTAAAGATACATAGGCCTATTTATGGGATTGTTAAAGGTCCCATGGCATGAAATTTTCACTTTCTGAGGTTTTTAAACGTTAATGTGAGCTCCCCTACCCCGTTTAGCCCCCCCCTCCATGGCTAAAAGTTATGAAATGTGTAGACTGAGCATTTGCGATCTTTTCCGTGTTTGAAAAAAAGACAGCCCAAATGGGCGATTCTGAACAAGGGGAGTTTCTGACGTCACATTCAAGAAAAAATGCAAATGCAGGTCCATCCCCCCCTCTGGATGTATACCCACCGTCTATGGAACTCATAGCCATAGAGTTTGGACCGCAAACAAGCTACGCAATGCGAGATGCGTTTTTTTATTTGCCTGGAGACACGTGAGAGTGTTTCCAGGCTCGGATGTCCTTTATCCGAGCCTCCGAACCTCTGAAACAGCAGTGGTTTAATTTTATTTTCTGTGGAAATGTGTTTATTTTTCATTGGAAATCGTCTCATATCTTCCTCCGTGCATAAACGCGGAAGTGGGGCCGGCGCGCATCGCGCTGCTGAAGAGAAGGGAGAGGAGAGTTTGGCCACGCCCCACCCGCTGCACTGGCATGTCTCTGTCCTCCTCATTTGCGTTCAAGCAACAACGCCCATAATGGAGTGTTTGAGAGGGATGTTTTTGGCTCTGGCTGTGTTCACGAGGCTTTCTCATGCACTGAGTCTTGATTTTGAAGAGGGATTTGTTTGCAGTGTTGGGGAGCCATTAAGGCGCCATATAAAAGCATCAAGAAGTACCATGTCATGGGATCTTTAAGTGATGATATAACGTCCTACGGTAACTTCATAGCTAAATTTCTAGCTTTGTTTTTTGACGAAATGCTGCAATGATGTGTTCCTTCAAACAAGAGATAATTACTTTCAAAAACGGTATTAAATATGTACATAATCTAGTTATAATTACTAGATTAGCAGTGTGTATATTTCTTTATCTGCTGGTCATCTCTAATTACTTTGCTTCAGTGACATCACAACATTCTTTAGGCCAATAGTATTTAATACAACTAGGGGCGCTTACAATGTATATGGTCAAACTGCACATTTCTGTTGTAATCCGGTGAGTTCTTAGGTGTGGTCACTGATGGACATGATCAGGTTCAACATTTACATTTTGGATATTTCATGGCAAAGTACAATGTTATTAATAGGAAAAACTGACCCTTGCACCCCATGTGAGAATGTGACAATATGGGATATATTATTAAAATGCAGGTTTTTGTTGTAATAGCAAATCCATGGTGACAGTCTCTAATAAAAACGATCAGGTTAAACTTGAATTTACCATATGGATATTTCATTGCAAAGTACAATGTTATCAATAAAGGAAATTTTGACGTCATCACAATTTCAAATCTTAAAACCAACAATAGAGCATGATTTTCTATGAACTTACACAACCTCGCACCACAATTAGGCTATAACTTGACAAACTTCTCCGCATCTGAAAATACATGCTTTTATTACATCTGAGGTAAGTATAGTACAGGTGTCTGCTCTTCGGGGAGAGGGGAGGACTGTCTCTCGCTAAGGTAAGGTAAGGTAAGATACTTTATTGTCCCTGAAAATTCACAACCACCACCATCTGAAACCACCATCTTTATTCTTCTCACACAGCCTTGCGCTGTCTCTCACTTCGTTAGTACCCTGCAGATCAAACCTATTTAAAATACAGCAAGAATTGGTATAAAGCATTTTAAAGGCTTGACTGTTCTACCATCCTCACACTAGCTCTTCCGATTATTTGAATGTGTAGAAGTCAGTATCCCTTTACTTACTGGATGGTATTTTCTAAATGCATACCCAAAATTGAATTATCTGAAGGTCCATTATCCCTCAATATTTGTCCAAGCACAGCACAAAATCATTACACTACTCATTTGTCTGTTGGCATTTCAATTAACCTCTAGAGGACTGATATAATGTTGGAATGAAGCCTGAAATCTACCATTCAACCAACAAACAAACAAAAAAAAATTGTGATGCAGTGCAATACGGCATCTTCAAAGACATCATAGCGATCTGATCATAAGATTTTGAGACACGCTAAATCATCGGACACTGCAAAAGGACAAACATTACTACAGGCAACAGTAGCTCAGTTGGTAGTGTTTGTCAACTGATCCTAAGGTTGACGGTTCGTATCCCGCTCTTGGTGCAATTCCAGCTCCCACAAATTAATGCTGTTGATGTGTCCTTGGGCAAGATACTTAACCCACCTCACCCCTAGTGTCTGCGTACACTGTGAATGGAGTGGTTAATGTAAAGCCTTGAAGCTGTTTAAAATGTGACCATTTACTATTTACTAAGATACCTTCAGGCATATTTTATCAAAGTTTGTGAAAGAAAAGCTAAAACCTAAAGGTAAAGCCAGATTTCCAGTTTCCAATTCCAGTTTCAAAAGAGTTCCCAAGTCATAATAAAAGAAAAACATGCAAATCATGACCTATTTGATCAAAATTTCTATCACTTTATTTAACGTAGGGCTCTAGGGACAATATGTAAATCACACGGTACGATGCAATTACAATATTCATTTCACAATAAAATATTTATTGTGATAACGTGAAGATGCTAACAGAATTGAGGAAATGCTTCTTTGTCTTTTTAAAAACGATATAATTGTGAGAACTTTGACTATACAATGTCACAATATTTCAGTTACTTTTACATTCTTTTAATTTACAGTAGCCTATCTACATGTAGGCCAATTCATTTATTTATTTATTTTCAACATGCAGCATATTTTTAATCATGAGTAAGGATTATACCGGAGTCTACAGAAAAGGATCTATTGTACAGACCGATATTTATGTTTCGCTATTGTTTGTTTACCAAACAAAAAGACGCCGTGTGTTACCTGTCCCATTGTTTTTGTCGTAATATGTTTGTTTTTCTACTCTGTTATCTCCAAGTTGGTGGCGCGCACTAAAGAAAATTTTGATTTACTGTATGTCGTGTACATATGGCAGAATTCGACAATAAAGCTTACTATGAACTGTGAACTACTGAATAAAAACATTACCATACACACTTTGAAGCACAATATATTGCTATAAAGAAATATTGTGATAAATGATCATCTTGAAACTATTTTGTGGCAGTGATACAAAGCAGGATAATTTGAGTAAACCTGTTTTTAAATGGACAGGACCATTAAAAGGCCTGAGCTGCAACAAACAAATAGCAGAACGAACCAATAATAGCAATAGATATGACTTATTCAACCCTCATTGCATAAAAAAAAATCCAAAAATCTCTCCACTTTTGCGAAGCAATTATATACATTATAAATACTGTTCCATCTATCATATATTGAGCAACAAATCAATATGGTAATTATCATGACAGGCCTAATACTATTACAGTAACATTTTAGTTTACAGTATTACATTCAATAAGCCTTAATAAAGCATGAAATGACTTGATTCATAATGAACAAATAGTTTATTATGAAGGATTCAGGTTTAGAAATGACATTAATTTCTAACCTTTACCCCTTAGGCCAATTCATCTTTGGTTAGGCTACTATCCTTCTTCTCATCTGCCACAAAGGTCTATTTAGCACTGACGTTCCACTTCACAACTCCAGCAGTTAGCTTGGCACAATATTGATGAAGGCATTAGTTTACAGTCCATTAATGCCTGGGTAAAGCAATTACAAATTATTCTTTTTCACCGGCTTTTATTTTTTAACCATAATGTATTTCCATCACACTAATCAACGCAATATTTCAGTAAAATTCATTATTCAAAACATAATTACTGATTCTACATACAGGACATGGGTTGGTGAGTTTCAATTCTGGTAAAATTGCATTATGGCTGTGTAATACATTTCAAGTATGGGGGTTGCGTATACAACCTAATACAAGTGAAATCTTCCTCTGTCGCTATCGTAAGTACTAATCTGCATTGTATTAGGAGCCGATCACACCTCTGCACCGGTGACACCTCTACGACATCGCACTGTTATATTGATTTCCCAATGTTGCGAGCTTGAAGAAATCCCATCTCCCTCCTTCACTTCCCATGCCTGTTTCCTGTTCTGGAGGCTGTCGTGAGACCCCCCCCCTGCCTCAGCTCCGCCTCTGTCAGAGCTCATTTGCATCCAGGCTAGCTCCAGTCACAGCACAGAGCCAATATATCCCATAGCACATAGTAGTATATATGGAAATACACTGGGGCTTGCTATCCGTATAACTGCTACTGCTGAGCCTGTGTCTATGGGAGACTGTTGTCCAGAAATAGTTGACATTGCAGTGTATAAAGCGTCATATATCACTGTCGTACTTTACCATCACAGGGGGGATTGAAAGGTGAAGTGAACTTGTTGACGTCAGTTGTGCTTGGTAAACAGTGGTTTTGAATAAAAGTAAAATATAGTTACAAATAAACAAATCCACAAATTCAGATGAATGCAAAATTAAGGGAAAGTTAAACTTAAAGAATACATATTGTGCTGGAGCCTGCTATACAATAATCCCTCGTTTATCGCGGGGGGTTAGATTCCAGAAATAGCCCGCAATAAGTGAAATCCGCGAAGTAGGACAACTTTATATTTTACAATTATTCTACATGTTTTAAGGCTGTAAATGCCTCACCACACACATTATACGCTTTTCTCAGACTGGAATTAACATTTTCTCACATTTGTCTCTAGTTTAAACACTCAAACTTTCATAGATTTTCAACAAAATGTATTAATAGTGGCGTGGGGGATGACACGGCTCCGGGAGTCCCGCCAGACGCGCGAGCAGCACTGCCACGTCCCTGGACAAGACGTGCACCAACCCCTTGGAGAAGTGCGCGACACGTGCTGCTCTGTCACGGATTTGTCCACAATGAGGGGTTTATCGTGGACAAACAGCGTCTCGTCCAGGGACGTGGCAGTGCTGCTCGCGCGTCTGGCGGGACTCCCGGAGCCGTGTCTCCCCCCACGCCACTATTAATACATTTTGTTGAAAATCTATGAAATTTTGAGTGTTTAAATTAGAGACAAATATGAGAAAATGCAGCGCGAGGCCGCGTGTACACCGGGGAGATAGAACTGCGAGCCACAAACCGAACACGCACAAACGAACGCAAAAGCCGCACGGAGTGATTTAATCCTGGTTCAGACCTGGTCTACTTCTGGTCTAGACCTGGTTTAGTCCACGTTTAGTCCTGGTCTAGTCTCTTAGCCAATCAGGACGCAGACCACATTGTTACACTATAAAAAAAAAATTACACTATAAAAAAAATTGAAAAAAAAAAAATCCGTGAAACAGAGAGGCCGCGAAGAGTGAACCACGATAGAGCGAGGGTTCACTGTATAGGAACAATTAAGTGCAAGAATTATTATGCAAAAGTATGGCGACAGTTGACATTTGAATGTAGTTCAATGGACTTAACTTATAACATAGTACTCCTTACTGTAAACAATTAGGGTGTGTTATTTTCACTGAAGTTAGCTTCTCTCTCCCAGGATCTCACCTGGATAGCTGAAAGATTATACAGCCATTTTATTATTGTTCATAAATCACTTAACAATCCACCTTTCCTTACCAGAGCTCTACATCTAAAGAAGTCACCTTGGAAAATTGGGAAATTGTCAAGGGTATTCGTCTTTGGGGAGAACGTGCATGGATGTGATTGCCCCATCTGACTGGCAGTTCTTCTGATTAGATAAATCAATATTGACACTTGACATGTAGTCTACGGCAATTTGCCCGGAGACAATTTAGCAGCAAAAACTTCTCTGATTGGCTGATTTATTTCCTTGCTCCAGGACATAGCTGAATTGTCTCGATTGAGTCTTATAAACACTTGCTGCATGCAAATACCCTAATTAGCTTCCACAAAGCATGAAGAAAGACTTAATTTATAATGATCAGATCATTGTTACGAAAGATTTTGGTTATTCACGACCACTATAGTTGTTTCCCCTTCTCATTTACCTTCTCGAAGTTGTATTTGGAGTGAATCATGCATGTTTAAGTAATCCTTAATCACTTATTTTCAAAATGCCATTTTGCCAATGAAGCCCAGTTTTCACTTCCACCAGCACATGTCCGCTGCTCTGTACTAACTTGATTCTCCAATTTTATTTTCTTAATCAGTAATACCTGTAGAATTTGGCAGTGTTGCATAGTCATTTTGGTACAAATGAAAAAAATAAAAAATCTGCTGCTCGCTATAGCATGATCTGAGGCTGTGACTGTTGTAATGGCCTGTATTGCGATGTCTACTCCCATTTTGCACCACAGTTTTCAAATGCAGAAGTCAACAGACTGGTTCCTTTTATGAAGTTGTTTTAGATGAGTATTGCGGTTTAACTGTGCAAATTATAACATAATGATCCATGAGTGTCGTGGATTATAACTATTAGCTTGCTTTATCACTGTATTGTTTTGTTTTGGGTCTGAGGATGAGTTATAAAACTGTGACAGTTTGTACCTCAGACCCCCATTTCTGTTCAGAGATGGAAAATAGTAAACTAAGATTAACTGGAATTGAAGGTTTTTATACCAAAAATGAGTAGGTTATGTCATCCAATTGTTCCCAAATAAGCAACATTTGTCTTGTTCCAGGACAGATATATTGTATGAGCTGCTCTTGAGGTAAAAATACACCACTGTGTGCTGTATGCATCGAATTAGAATTCATTGAATGATGATGTCCATTGGGGCAACAGTAGGCCAGTTGATTGAGTAGTCCACTGGTCCAAAGGTTGGAGGTTCGGATCCTGCTGTTGACATGAACATCATTATTTAAGAGGTCAGATCCACTCACCCACAGGTTAGGAGTGCAATTCCAGCTCCCACAGATAAATACTGTTGTTGTGTCCTTGGGCAAGACCTTGCCCCCGGTCTCTGTGCACATTGGTCATTGAATGTGTGTATGTGTGTGTGTGAATGGGTGAGTGGTTTCTTGATGTAAAGCGCTTTGTGTGCCTTGAAGGTGGAAAGCGCTATATAAAAAATGTGACTAATGTAAAAAAAATTGACCAATAATCATGAAGTGCACATTAGCATGCTAGTTGTTGTTAGCTTTACTGTGACAGCAAAACTCTGGTCTGGTCTCTGAAAGTTGTGAAAAGCACTTACAACAAGGAACGACTTTGGACCACTGCAAACTGTTTAAATTGAGCTAGTTTTTCACTAGTTTTCTGGAGGAAGTGTCCGGGGTGAAGGCATCCTGGGAGTGCTTAGACTGTTGCCCCCGCGACCCGGCCCCGAATCAGCGGAAGAAAATGGATGGATGAATGGATAGTTTTTCACAATTTTAAGACAGTAAAAACCAGGTACAGCACCTTTAAGACTAGGTTCCCAACTTTTCATTTTGCGCTAAGCAGAGAGAACATACATATAAAAACCAATAGTTACTGCCCACTGTGGAGATCAACTACCACTTGGCCTTTCCTGGGTCTCATGGAGCAGGGAGGGCGCCACAGCTCCACCACCAGTTGTGTGAAGTGAGAGAGTATTGCCGTCCGGGTCCAGGCTCAGCTGCTCCTCGCTGTTTACATGTCTGTAGGGTGCTCTTTTTAAGTACGCTGAGAGGAAAAGAGCCCTCAGACAAGATGGGCAGAGAGCTGGCCTTTTAATGTAGCCTACTCTTGCTTTTATGGCAGAGAAAGGGAGGTTTTACTACAGACAAAATCAATCCAGCTAAAAGTGACTGTGAAAGCTACATATTGTGCAAAACAAGCTTCTCTGACGGGAAGTGGTATCTGTTATGGTGTACAGTAAATGAGAATTTGCTGGCCTGGACCAATAGTGTGTATATGTATTTTTAGGGCCCATATTACACTATTTTCTGATCTATGTTATAATGTTATAATCCCAAATGTACCTGGAGTTTAATGTTTAACACACAAATCCTGCATATATAGGCGGAAAACACTCCACCTTGTTCCACCTTGTGATGTCATGTGGTAATACAGGAAGTGCTCCACTGTGTTTTTAAACTCCATACACCTTCACTACAATATTTTATGCAGCGTAAATATTCACAAGCTGCTCACTGCTGATAGGCTAACAGGCGAAAACACAACAGCGCTACTCGTCATGTGATTGGCAAGGAGTGCGAGCGTGGGTAATTACGGTGATTTACACATGCCCTGTTTCTTTCCTAAAAACAAGCCAGCTTGAAATAAAAATAAAAAAAGAATGCTTTTAATGCAACAAATGCTGTTATCTGAAAAATGGAGTGGCTTCTTCATGATCTCAATGAGCACATTCTGCAAAAAAACAAAAATCACAAATTTTGAAGAAAAAAACAACTTTAAATGCGATTTTCTCTGTTTCACAAATGCCGACTTGTAGCGGGTTTTGTCTTGGCGGGTCACATATGACTTCAGCCCTGGAACTGCCAAACTCTACTGAACAAAAGGTAAAAGGAGCTGTTAACTTGAAAACTACCACTGCATGACATCACAAAGTGGAAAAGAGCATTATGAGCTTCGGAGATGCTTTTGGAGATAATAAAGGATCATTCAAACATGTGTGAATGAAATAAAACAGAACACTAGATATGTTTTTCATAAAGTGACAGTATTATAACATGGCATAAAGCGCACTAGAAATCAAGACCTTTAATGCAGCTTAGTAACAGAACATTTTATATTTTATATGAAATAAAATTATATAATTAGATGTTTACTGGACTGCAAATAAACAGAAATGAATTTGTAACAGATGCTTAGTTTATCAGTCTTTAGATAACACATTATGGTTTGAGTAGCTTGTTTCATTCACCAGTAATTATCTGTCCTCATACAGTAATTTGCTTTGTAGGACTTTTAGTGTAGGATCTTTCAATGAAACAGGTTTAGAAGGTTACCATTACAAACAGTGGTTCCTGCAGTGAAGAACATTACACAACACTAACCACCATGGGGCAGATTGATAGAAATGAAGCTCCCAATCCATCATACAGCAGTTATATGTGGTGGATTGGAAGACTCATTTCTATCCAAACAAACAACTCAATTTCTTCCTCACCATGGATCCACATAGAGCTAGCAATGAGTAATGATTGGCCGCACGTGCTGTAGTTTATGTAGAGAGGATTCAGAACAGAGAGAATCCTTGTAGGTTTAAACCAACTGGATTTCAACATTGAACCTGGCAACCAAAATGAGAGATGCATGTGAGGCTCATTTTGCTTTCTAATTAGGTAAGAAACACCAAATTATAACATAAACAACTTCGCTATCATGTCATATGGTTCTGTAATTTAAAATAAATCAGAAATTGTTATAGTTATTGTTATAAAAGCTGTATTTGATTTGAACGTTTACCTAAATAGCTCATGTTGATGGAATTTCAAATGGAAACCTTGCAATTTCTTTAAATGTCACAGACTAAAAGTCTGTCTTGTTTAGTTCCATAACATCATCATTTTCAAATCCATATTTATTTTGTCTGTTAGACTTAAAGGTGCACTGTTTAACTTTTCTGTTTGTCTCATTGTAATGCCATTGCTTTGCCTGAGATATTCCACAGTATGGAATTAATGAAATATATATTGTATTTATTCAACTGCAGGTGTTTTTATTTCTCGTAAAGACATGAATTCTCACTGTGAGCCCGCCCACTCCTCCTCAGAGCTGACCTGTAACTTGGTCTGGTAATGTGGCGTGTCTCCCTGGAGATAGTTAAATTAAATGCCATACTGTAACACATTTTTCTACTAGAAAAGTTACACAATATACCTTTTTAAAAAATTGACAACCATCAATATGTGAAAACCAAAACAGCCCTGTATAGTTCTTTATAACTTGTCTGTTTCCCTCTATTATATTATCAAAATGTTTTTTTTTTCCCCCAGAATTATAAAACACAGAATTATGCTTAAGAGCAGAGCAGATGCAGAGGTGCACAGTGGCTCCCACTGTCCTACCTCTCTGTGAACTGTGCCAGAAGTCAATAAAGCTTAAAGGAACGGGGTGGCTCTTTTGTGTTCGAACACATAGTCCCTCTTGAGGAGAAAAATAGAGGAGCCTGGTTCCTGTCATCCATCACAGGGGCCATTTAGAGGAATTGGCCCATGTTTGCTCAGGCCTTAATTAAAATGCACAGCCCATCACTGTCTTCCTGTACTTAACCTTGGCTGGTGCACTTGTGACTTGAGAAGGGAGCGTGTCTCATATACACACACACTGTACATGCTCCAGCCCCACTCTCCCTTTACTTCACTCATTCACTTCATTAGCATTCTTTACATCTCGCTCCAGTGCTCTTAGTGCTAAAGGACACACACATATGCACACACACATGCACACACACACACACACTGCTCGGAGCCTAAACCCCAACAGGAGGCAACCTCTCTGGACAAAGTCCACTGCTTCCCAGGCCAATAGAGGCTGGCAGGGAAGCTGCATGGAGGTAACGGTAATGGTCACTCAACAGCTGTCTGCTGCTGAACACATGCCCGAGGAAGAAAAGGTGTGCCATTAATACTACAAAAAAGACATGTATAATGTTATGCTATTATTTAACACTGGGTAATACAATAAACTCTCTGGCAAGGTTTTCCTATTTTTAGTAATATCAGGTAAAAAAAAAAGAAGAAAAAGAAAAGGCTAGTCACCATCACATCGTTAATGTGAAAATGATGAATAGTATAATAATGTTTTAAATTAATTAATGAATGATTGGATTTATATAGCACCTTTCAAGACACACAATGTACTTTACAGTGCAGTATTCTTTCAGTCCACATTCAGTGGTGGTAAGCTGCCATTTTAGCCACTGCTGTACTGGGGCAGACTGGCGGAAACGAGGCTCCCAATCTGCGCCATCAGCTCCTCCAGTCACCACCATCATCTCGCACACTCACCACTTTCTTACTAAGCAATGTGGGTAAAGTGTCTTGCCTAAGGACACAATAATTGTTATTGCCACTGGCGCCCCACTGTGGCACCTGGTGGTCCCTGTGGTCTCCCATCCAAGTATTAACCAGACCCAGGTCTGTTTAGCCTCTGTGATCTGATGAGATCACCCAAAAAAATCATAGATTTGGGGTTCTGCAACCTAACTGAAAACCACATTTGTATGAATTTAATATAATTACTACATGACTATTACTGCTGTAAGGTACTTTGGGCTGTATCAAATAAAGCAGTATGCAGAAGTTAGACAATGAAGAAATGCTTTTCATGCCATTATGTTGTACATGTCCTTGTGCATTCTATTCTGTTGCTGCTGTTGTTTATTTGTACATATCGTAAAATGCAGTATCATTTTGAGGGAGCAAATGCATTGAAGTGAAAGGTAAAATGTCTAGTGTATTTCAATGCATAGTGAAAAAAATGTATAAGAAAAGACTCAATCCATTCAAATGGGACAGTTATTGTACTGTTATTTTGAGTGAAAGGGCTGAAAACTCAATAAATCAATTTTGCCTGCAACCCACTAGTTATGTAAGGTATGAATTTAAAGTCAATAATCCCAGATGACTATTATTACTGTTTTGTAATAATAATAATAACTGCACATTGAGCTGTAGCTTGAGAATGCAGTACACATCACTTACCCTTTGCTTTCAACAAACCTCTTGATGTCATAAATGTACATTCTTGTGACCTTGTTTCATTGTAGTTAACTCCTCCCTTCAGGCAGCCAGCGTTTGACCAGAACTGAAGAAGCAGCTTGGATGAGCTGCGTTCAGTTGACAAATTGAATTTCACTTTTTGTCATTCACATATGTTTGAGTAACACTTTATTATTTGTCTGTCTACATCTCCAATGCTCAAAATACTCTACCTTGTGATGTCAAGAAGTGGTACTTTGTAAGTACACAGCTATCTATATTCAGTAGAGATTGGCAGTTCCAGGGCTGAATTTATTCAAATGATTCTAGTAAAGGTGTGGGGAGTTTATCTCGTGATGAAACAGAGAGTGCCGTTTGAGAGAAGAACTCAGCCTAAATATGCAGGGTTTGTGTGCTAAATGCATGAAACAAAACACAACTCCAGGTATGTTTGTGATGAGGAAACATCATTATAACACAGATCAGAAAATAATATAATATGGGCCCTTTCAAGCATCCTGGGCCTTTCTGTGTGGAGTTTGCATGTTCTCCCCGTGTCTGGGTGGGTTTCCTCCGGGCACTCCGGTTTCCCCCATCAACCCAAAACATGCTCCAGGTTAAATTTTCCAGCTGAGGTCCTGACCAAACTGAAGCAAGAAGATCGTGGAGATGGTCCCTGGGCGCAGTAATGTGTGCTGCCCACTGCTCCTAATATATATATATATATATATATATATATATATATATATATATATATATATATATATATATAGAGGATGGGTTAAAATGCAGAGAAGAATTTCTCCAGTGTGAGATCAATAAAGTCACTTCTCTAATAGACACCTGTTATAACGTCCCAGCTGCGCGTATGAGTAAGTGAGAAAATGACATTAGCTACAGGCAGCGATTGGACTGTGTTGTACTAAAAACACAGCTGACGGACTTGTGGTTACGGAGAGGACCTGTTGGCGTCTTCGTGCGCATTAAGCTGTGAGCAGATGGTTTACATTCAGGACACACGCAGTAGAGACAATTTAACTCCAGAGGAAAACACTGCATCATTTTCTCCAGAGGGATGAGCGCCCCGCCATTCACCGACAATGCCCAAAGCAAAAGTGGGTCAGTAACGGCGCATGCATTTCAAGTAAGGCCTGCTGTTTGTTTATGCCAACCTTTTCAGTTCGGGCTAGTTGTTATTCAAAGTGATGTTATGTACAGGCGAATCTGCACACTGGAGACAAAAAAAATACGGTATTCTTCTTGTCCTTGAAAAATAGTAGTAAGCGTGTACATTTTGACAACGGGTGCTGTCAAAGCCACAATACAATTTGACTTTTCAATTGTGGAAATGGTATCTATGGCAACGATTCATTTTTGGTGGAAAAGCACAATATAAAAATGTGGCCAAATGTGACCTATAGTTATAGCACTGTTAAATGATAGTGCCATACAATTTAGAGTCTGTATAACTGAATAATTCAAATAGCTGAAATGTGCGAAATTTTCTTAGTTCCCAATTGAATTGAGTCCATCAAACTATGTACTGCGAATGCGTCTTTATAATATTACCATCCCTGGTCCATAACCTGAAAAGCTAATATCACCACAATAGACACAGGAGGTATAAAGCTAGTTATGTGCTCTGCTCAAAATTACACTTTTACTTTAAAATCTAACCAGAGGCACAACGAAAGCAAAATTTGCTTTGTGAGTCCAGACTCAAGGACACAACATTATGTGAAGGAAGGAGCTGTGAACAAAGCACCACGTTGGGTCAGTGGGGGGACATTTTTACAATGTTGTATTTCTGTCTGGCTTCAACTATTGTCTTTCTTGTATAATAGAATCATAAAATTGCTAAACTGAATACATGGAAAAGCTGCTAGAAAGTCTGTGATGAAGGTCATTCATTTTATCTCCCAATTTCCGACGTTAATTGCAAACTTGAATACCTTTGTTCCTTCTGTATTTTAAATGTAACGGTGCAAAACTGGCTTTGTCTCAATTGTGACCTGAAAAATTGCTACTGGAGGCGCAGGGTGAATTTGAGTGAAGCCAGTGGAGCTGCAAAGGAGCCTGTGCTGCGGAGGTGGGGGGACAGGAATGGCTTTTGTGGCCGAGAGGATGTCGATCAGAGCCAAGCACCGAGACATGAGCGCCTGGTGGAGCTCACCCTGCATGACTTTATGTTTTAGGGAGGGGGCCTGAGCCAAGGGCACAGGGGGATGCTAACACGCTCACCCCATGATCATCGGCTGTGGAGCAGAAACACAGGGAGGGACTCAGACAGACACATAGTTCACCCAGCTCCTTAGATTGTCATCCGCACAGCCTCTCCTCCAAAGCACCTTCCAACCTCCTCCTCCTCACCTTCTCTAGCTCATTGATTGCGTATAGACAAACCAGCAACGACGCAAGGTAGCAGGCAGACAGACAGACTGCAAATGGATGCTGCTCGCCCCCTCCTCCTCTGCCCTCCTCGTCTTCCTCACACTTACACACATGCTTGGCTAATTAATAGCCACTATAGAGAGAGACAAGGTCATGCCGCCACAGGGCTAAACACAATGCCACGAAGCTGACACCTCTATGGGGACGCTGTTAATGCACATAGGCCTGTAGCTGTCAGACCACGCCCCCTTAACCCTCTCTCCACACACACGATGGCGGTTCAAATCCCGCTCTCGATGTAAACATCATTGGCTGAGATCCCCCACAGTGTCAGCGTACACTGGTGTGTGTATGTACGATGCCTTGAAGGTAGAAAAGCACTATAATATAAAAAATGTGAATCTGTGTGACATGAGTAAATTTACCTAGTGAGATTTTTATTTATTTTTTTTTTTTCATTTGGATTGGACATAAATAGGGTTAAGTGTTAGGGAGTTACATCTCTTATAGTTCTAAAAAAGCAGTACTAGAACGTCAACAAAAATAAATAAATAAATAAATAAATGTGAATGTTGAAACTGGAATCGCATAATTAATTTATTAGCTTGTCTTGTTTTTGTGGACCCAATCTCCTATCCTGCCTCATTCTGTTAAAATTGTGTTTGGTCCCATCCCTAGACATTAAACTGACTTACATTTATTTCCTTGACACTGAACTTAACCTTTTAAAAAATGTTTTTTATACACTAGTTATTTCATTTTTCATAGATATTTTACTTTGATCCTAATCTTAACCCTAGTCATTACTTACCTAACCTTAAACCAAACTCTAACTATTTGAACACTTTTTTTCTTCTTCTTCTTTTGGATTGGACAAAAATAGGGTTAAGGGAGTTAAATATCTTATAGTTCCAAAAAGCAGTACTAGAATGTCAACAAAAATAACAAATAAATGAATAAATAAATAAATGTGAATGTTGAAATTGGAATCACATAATTAATTTATTAGCAGTTATGTTAAAATCTTGTCTTGTTTTGGTGGACCCAATCTCCTATCCTGTTTCATTCTGTGAAAATTGTGTTTTGTCCCATCCCTAGACATTACACTTATTTAAAATGTTTTTTTACACTAGTTATTTCATTTGTCATAGATATTTTACTTTGATCCTCATCTTAACCCTCGTCATTACTTACCTAACCTTAAACAAAACTCTAACCTTAACCTATTCGAACCCTTATCTGAACTGTAAACCATGTGGCTGATATTATAAAAAAAAAAATAATTCACGTCAGGAGGAGCAGATGTAGTCCCCACAAAACGACACATACCCGTCCGCACACACCTACGCACAAGCACATTTACACCCACTCTGGCTCAGGACACAAGGTGCATGCTGGGAAAGAAGAGAGCACTTCTTCTGCTGCAGTGAAGGTCGTGTCAATCGCACACCAGTCCAAGAGGTGTAGCCATCTGCAGCCTGTATGTCACACGCAGCCACTCTACAGCACAGCCTGGTTACAAGATTACACACAATACACAGGCGGTTTGTCATGATAATTACTATGTCCACGCATATGAAAGCTGGAACAATATATTTTGGGTCATTATTTATAATGTGTACATTTTCTTGGCACTACTGCGACATTAGGAGAGGTTGAATGAATAGTTGGAATAGTTTTGTGGTTTAAGGCTGCGTCCCATTTCTCTGTCTTACCCCTTCGTCTTACTCCTACCCCTTGGTTTTGCGCGTTCATGTGAGGGCAAGGGGTGTCCCGATTCTAATTTTGATCAAGGGCTAGGGCCACAACCGAGTGCTACATACCCCTTGAAACGAAGTAAGCTCACGACCAGACTTGGTACGAAGGGGTACGCCTACAAACTCAGGCAGGTTTTGGGATCAGGATGGCAGCGTCACATCGACCAGCGCTTATGTTCTACATTACTTTTAGTGAGCTGTTGTTGCGGTTTTAATTGTAGTGATGTCTGTTTAGCTGACGTTATCGTCCTTGTTCAGGCGACTGTGGTTACCGGCTGGTTAGCTCAACTGGTAAGTCACTGACTTTTCCCCTGGGGGTTGTGGGTTCAAATCCCCCCTGGCAATGAGCTAACCAGTGTGGGTCCTTGGGCAAGACCCTTCACGGTACTGCCCCCCGGGCGCCGAAAAAGATGGCTGCTCACTGCTCCTGAAAAGGATGGGTCAAATGCAGAAGTCAAATTTCTCCCGTGTGTCACTGTGTGTGAGACCAATAAAGGCTTAATCTTAAATCTTAATCTCGTTTTCATCAAACTTTCGTGTATAAACAAGATAGGTTTTTTATCGAGCTGAGGTACCCGATAATCCTTGACATTTGTTTACGTTTGTTTGCCTCAGTTGTTGTTGCCTCTGTAGATGTAGCAGCCAGGTAGACGCAAGGGTAATCGAGTGGCGTCCCATTTCTTAGGGGAACATTCGTACCCCGAGCCCTCTCAGCTCTGTATCGAGGGGCAAGACAAAGACGTAGATAAAGGGGTAGCGGAAGGGGTAAGACAGAGTAATGGGATGCAGCCTAAATCTGCTCTTGGGCGTTTGTGTCAGTTTTTACTATTTTTCGTTTATCGTCGATACACTTCAGCAATATATCAGACTTAAAAAATTGTTATCATGACAGACCTAGGTGGATGTTAGATATAGGCTGAGGGCTTTCTACTTGTGTTTTGTAATTTTACACAATTGGATGGTGTGTGTAAAGCCGTGTGACTGCTGATTTTGGCTATCTGCTGTAAAAGGTTAGGGATCATGGGGAAAATGTTGTGTTGTATATTTATATCTCAGCTCAAAAATGTGGGTCATAGTCGCGCTGAGACAGGGACAGAGGTTGAACGATCAAAGATGAGCAGCAATTGATATCAAGCAATGCCTGATATTTTGAAATTAGTTATGAGTGATCCCTCTCCTTGTAGCACCTCTCATTAATCTACATCAAACACGTAACCAACGGTTAACAGAAGTGTTCTGACAACCAACCAGGACCAAACGCAAAAGCACACCAGCATATACTGCCTCCCCAAAATGATACAACTATGAGGACTTTACCATCACATGGAGCTTGATATTCGCTCAGACAAACTTTGGTCATAACCGATCATAACTATCACTAGCACGATAGTTGGTCATAACTATCGTGCTGTCTTCTTATTTTAAATTTCTAATGTTTTGTACTGAACAGCAAGTGTAGATCAAATGGATATGCACAAACAAGCAACCAGAATCTTTTTGTCTCCATGGAGATGTTATTGCTTTTCCACAACATGTCATTAAATGTATCTTGCACATTCTATTGCTCAAAAATACATTGGGAAAACATACATTGTTATGTGGTGATGTCACTACTTGTTTCCATGGGCCTGGATATGTTTAAAGGTCCCATGGCATGAAATTTTCACTTTCTGAGGTTTTTGAACGTTAATGTGAGCTCCCCCTACCCTGTTTAGGGCCCCCCCCCATGGTTAAAAGTTGCGAAATGTCTAAACTGAGCATTTGCGATCCTTTTCTGCGTTAGAAAAAATCAGAGCTCAAACGGGCGATTTTGAACAAGGAAACTTATTGACATCAGCTCGAAAAAAGAAATGCAAATGCAGTTCCACCCCCGTCTGTCTCTACTCAGCGTCTCTGTAAATCACGCCCAGAGAGTTTGGACTGCGGAGGAGCTACGCAATGCGAAATGCGTTTTTTTATTTGCCTGGAGGAACTCGCGAGTGTTTCTTGGCTCGGAAGTCCTTTATCTGAGCCTGTGGATATCTGAAACAGCAGTGTTTTAATTTTATTTTCTGTGGAAATGTGTTTATTTTTCAATGGAATGCGTGAAAAGTCCCTCAGTCATCCAGGTAGAATCCATGATAAAAGGAGAAGTTCAGTTTGTCAACTGGACAAAGTTTGTTTGTCCAGTTGACAAATTGCTCATCCGAGAGGCTTCGTTTTCAACCAAACAAACTTTGTCCAGTTGACAAATTGAACTTCTCCTTTTATCACTTTCAATGGAATGCTTCTCATCTCTCCCTCCGCGCAAAAACACGGAAGTGGGTCAGAGCACACAGGGCACAGCTGAAAAGGAAAGAGTGGAGAGTTTGGCCACGCCCCCACCCGCTACTATAGGCCATCTCTGTCCTCCTCATTTGCATTCAAGCAACAACGCCCATAATGGACTGTTCCAGAGTGACATTTATGACTCTTTCTCATCTTATCTCTCTTTCTCATGCACTGAGTCTTGATTTTGAAGAAGGATTCATTTACAGTATTAGGGAACCATTAAGGAGCCATATAAAAGCATCAAGAAGTACCATGTCACAGGACCTTTAATGCCATACTGTGGATCAGTACAGGCAAAGCTGTAACATCTCTGTGGATACCATTTGTACAGTGCACCTTTCTGAGTGTAGGTGAGCTTCATACTTGACTGAGTGCACACAGTGATGATGATTTCAGTGTCAGCAGATGCTTTCATTAACTGTCTTACCCTCAAGAGATTGGACCATCTCTGGAGGTCCATCTTTTCTAAGCTGTTCACCTATGAATGAACTAAACTCTGCATCTGGCCACCTGTCAGCTCTGCAGTGCTGGCTGTTGTCAGGTGATGTCACAATCTTGTACTCACACATCAACACATTTTAGAATCTAAAAGCACTCATATCTACACTTCACTGGAGATACAGCTCTGGAAAAAATTAAGAGACCACTGCAAAATTATCACTTTTTCTGATTTTACTGCTTATAGGTATGTGTTTGAACATTTTTGTTTGAGTCTACTGACAACATTTCCCCCAAATTCCAAATAAAAATATTATCGTTTAGCCCTCTCCAGGCCGAATTAATAATACCTGTAGGAAAAATTGGATATTTGGTGAAAATAATCCCTGGGGTATGAAATGTGCGATTTTTTTTTTTTATGTGACCATTATGTGCAGTGTATTCTATTCTGGGATGTTGCATATGTGCAACATTGGCCTGGATAATTAAATAGTGGACAAAACAGATCTTTGTAAATATGAATTTATCTTATTTATTAAAAATGGCTGAACTCAACCTTTGCCATCATAAAACAGGAACAGTGACATAGTAACAATTAAACAATAACAATACTGAACAGGTGAGATGCGTTGTACCAGGTGCATGTGCAGGCGCAGGTGTTTGAGGTGTGATAGACCAGCCCCCGAGCAAGTTTCCCGTAAACTGTCCAATTAGAACTCTGCAACAGAGTTCTGCTCTTGCACACACACACACAAAAAAAAAAAAAAAAACACTAAAAAATGCAAACGTTGGCAAACAGCTAAGTGACAATTAGCTGTTGCAAATTTCAATAAATCACTTCTTCTTCACTTCTTTACACTTAAGAAGAGTTCAGAAATCAATATTTGGTGCAATAACCCTTATTTTTAATCACAGCTTTCATGCGTCTTGGCATGCTCTCCACAAGTCTTTCACATTGTTCTAGGTTGACTTTATTCCACTCCTGGCGCAAGAACTGAAGTAGCTCAGCTTTGTGTTTGTGTTGGAATTCAACAGACGCTGGAATGGAATGGCTGTAATACATGTAGAGGTGCTGATTTCAGAAAAAATGCAGTGGTCTCTTATTTTTTTTCCAGAGCTGTATAGCTTTTATTATGTTATTGTGACTCTGGGTTCACCTTCCAAAATATGCACTTGGTCATAATAATAATAATAATAATAATAATAATAATAATAATAATAATAATAATAATAATAATAATAATAATAATAATATACATCACTTTCATACTAGGAAGTGTGGGTGAAGTGTCTTGCCTAAGAAGATAACGACAGAACTTGGTCAGAGACAGTTGACTTTCACCTTCACGAAGGATTTAACACAAAAGCTTAGATCTTAAACTCATAGTTTGCATTATGTATCGCAAGGCAAATTTATATAGAACACATTACTTAAAGGGATTCAAAAAGCAAATTTTGCCCGCTGTTGCACTTTTGCACCTTCACTGCTCCGCATAAGTATTCTGAGCAAGGCATTGTGGGTGATCTTTAGTAATGTTCCAGATCGTTGATGGCGAGAGTGATTTGTTAGCCTCACCTTTTCCATAAATCGGGGAAAGAACAAAATCCCGAGCACCGCATTCTGCATTCACCACAGACAAAAAGCCAGGGCGCAAAATGAGATGTCCTCCCTTTCATCTGCTACCATCTTTTCTAAGTAGCCTTGAAGGTCAGCGAGTGCCAAACAATCCATAACAACCACTGCTTTGTAGAATCTGCAAGTACAAAAAGCACCAGCCTCCATGTCGTGTTCTTTTGGAAATAGCCCCTCTCTGTTATTAGCTCAACAACGGGCCCATGTGACATTTCAATCTCCACAAGCCAGTCCTGCAGCCTTTTAATTGTTCAGCAGAAGCCTGTGGAAAATGTCAAAGCGCTGGGTTCAATGACGTGCAGTATGGGCTGTGCTTTCAAAATGTAGCCCAAAGCTAAATCCTGGCACTATGATACTATGTGCATCCAGATAGATTTTAGGCATGACAACTGAAGAACCACCAGGCAAGAGTGGACTGCCAAGGTGGTGTCAGCTTGAATACACATCTAAATACAATAAATAGTAAAGTAAAAGTTTGTAGCAGCTTCTCACTGACAACTTATAAATGAATGGCACCGTGTAACTTTTAAAAAATATATTATTATTGTTTGTGACCTGGTGAAAAGGTTGAGCTGTTTTTTTAACACATTTGCAGTTTAAGTGAGCAAAAATATACAAATAAAAACAGCTAGAAACAAACTATAATTTCAGTTGTTTAGACTTAGACTTAGATCAACTTTATTGATCCACAGGGGAAATTGTTTTGGGTACAGTAGCTCACTCATCAAATATAGAGGAGTAACAAAAAAATAGATGGAATAGTAACCAAAGAACGGTAGACCAGTGTCAGATGAGACATAATTATAAAAATAAAAAATGATAATAAATGTATATGTACAAATCAGAATTAAATAGAAAAGTAAGTAATAAAATATAAAATACAATATCATTTAAGATGCCCAATCCCAGCTATATACAGTTGTAGGGAGTATTATCTAGGGAGTATTATCTATTGCATAAGGGTGAGCTGTTGTACAGTTGTAGGGAGTATTATAGTATGAATGTAATCCTGTATCTCACTGTTTGGGCGGAGCTGTAGGAGCCTGTTGGAGAATGAGCTCCTCTGTCCCTCTATAGTCTGCTGCAGTTTCTGTTGAACAAAATTCAGCTTACCTGGCCAGCCAAATGATATCTCTCTGTATTTCCTATACAGCGCGATACCATTTGGACACCCTCGCTCCACCCTCGCTCCTCCGGTTAACAACGGACTCCGCAATTCTGATTCGTTCAAAGATGGTGACGTCAGTGCACCCGCCTTTGCCCGCAACGTCCCTTCCATTCAGCTGTAAAATTGGTCTTAAATGACCTAAAACACATTGATTCCTTAAAACCTCAGCAGCTGACAGCTCTAGAGGCCTTTCTTTTAAAAAAAAATGTTTTTGCATTGCTTCCTACCGGCTTGGTTCACGTCGCTGTCCGTTAACTGTTCTCTGATTGGTTCACTTAGCTGTCTGTCTAAGCGCAACGGCAGCGCATTCTGGACCAAGCGTTACCAGACTCGCCACTGGTACAGCGATGAGTCATGGATTCTTCCAGGCAAAAATTCAGCACAAATCTGTATCTAAATTAACATTTAAAGCTTTATTTCATCTCAAACTGTGCAAAAATAATTTTAGTTTTTACTTTACTTTAAATAGTTTAAACTGGTAATTTAATACTTTTATTTAGGTAGTTCTTCTTCATGTGATAGTTTTACTTTTTTTTTTTTGCATCAGTATCTATACTTTTACATAAGTACCAAAACTGAGTACTTATTCCACCACACATTTTATGATTTTATGGTTTATGGAAATACAAATATGATCAAATCAGACAGAATAACATCCACAGTTGATTATACAGCACTTATACAACACAAGTGGGATGCGTCATATTTCTTTGTGCACACAGGGCTTTTTGCAGTGAATGCAGAGGACAGGCCCTCCGTGTCCTCAATAGAAGCTCTTGCCCTGGGTATTTGGCATTTAAGCGTATGCCCGGTGCCAAATGTGTGTTAGTGCTTTGTGCTGACGGATGGGGGAGCGGTAGTGGGGACAGCAGGGGTTGGCTGTAGGCACAAAGTCAGAGGGCTCCCATCAGAAGTCTATTGTTGTGTGCTAGATCTGGGAATGATCGCCCCGTGAAATTTACAGTATCCAGAACAATACTGCGAGCGCTACAATCATCCATGCTGGGCGGATTTCAAAGTGGCAACAACATGGCAGATGGAACACTGGGATTGCGTTAGATATTGAAATGAGGCGAATGAAACGTTAAAAGCTCAGTGTTAAAGGTGCGTTGTGTTTCTTTTCTGGTGAAAGAGCCGTCACCTGCTTTTCTCCATGGAGATGTTATTGGTTTATCTGGAATGTTTCACAGTATGGTATTAAACCTTTCAATCTTCATGGAGACCAAACCAAACCAAGTTACAGGTCAGATCTGTGGAGAGGCAGTCCCACACACAGTCAGGGTCTGTTTACACGAGAACGCTTATGGGTAAAAATGACAAAATATTTTATCAGAAGTGCCTTTCGTTTAGATGGTGACGGTGTTTTGGGGGCTTATAAATGCCAAAATCTGTAACCGCCCTCCAAAGTGGAAAACTTGAATACGCTCTGCTGTAGCGTTTTCGTCTACACTGCCCAAGACGCAAAACTCTGGTCAAATCTGCTGACGCCACGTACGCGTTTACGACACATTGGCCCATATATCAGTGTACTTTGTTTGGCAGGACTCCCAGGCCACACCTTGTTGCGCCTCCGTTGCTTTGTAGTCTAATGTGGTCTGAAGCAATAGTTGAACTTCTTCATCTGACCACACACTGTTTTTTTTGCTACCGGTAGCCATGTTTTGTTTTGCTTTTCGCGGCGCAGATGAGAAGAAGGAAGATTCTACGCATGCACGTGGACATAGTGATAATGTATCACAGCACCACCTAGCCGCCTGGCATGCATACCCAATCAAATTCCACACATTTTTGCGTCACCGTATGCATGCAGATTTCCTCCTGAAAATGCTCATCTAAATGCAAAATAAAAAGTGAAGACGCGACGCCGCTTTTGTTCAGACCGTCATCATATAAACGTAGCCTCAGAGTGCCTGCTTTTCTAAGTATTTTTGAGCTATAACACTACCTGTCATTGAATAAATGTAAGGTAGATCTGATTAATGTCATATTGTGTTACATTCCAGGCAGAGCAATGACATTTCCATAGAAACAACCAGGTGACAGACCCCAAACCAAAAAGTTACACAGTGCACCTGTAAGTAGGGATCTAACAATAACTGAAACATTGTGATATCCTATTGTGCAGCATGAAGAAATAAATTTAAATCTTTTGGATTATGACAGAAAAAAGTCCTGTCAAGGCATGTTAAAAAGCAAAAAAGCGTATTCACAATTTTTTTGCAATAAATATCATACCATGAGATGCGTATCGTGAAGCTATCGTACTGAGATTTCAGTCGTTACGTCCCTGGTGTTAAAGATGTACTGTGAAACTTTTCTGGTGGAGGGCCCGCTATCTGCATGTAAATGGTCACATCTTTATATAGCGCTTTTCCACCTTCAAGGCACCCAAAGCGCTTTACAACAATTCACACACACATTCACACACTTGGAATCATACCGGCAACCTGTGGGTCAGTGGATCTGACCGCTCAATCAATGATTTTTTAAATTTTTTATATCAAGAGCAGGATTTGAACCGCCAACCTTTTGGATCAGTGAACAAACGCTCTACCAACTGAGCTACTGCCGCCCTGTCTCTATGGAGATGTTATTGTTTTGTCTGATCTACAATATAGCATTAAACTTATCTAACTCCATAGAAACAAGCTGATGCCACCAGGTCATTTTACAGGTCAGATCTGTGGAGTGGTGACTTCTAATTGAAAAAATGAATGATAGATAAGGTTCATGCCACATTGTGTAATAGTCACAGCAAAGCAATGACATCTCCATGGAGACAAGCAGTTTGCGGACCTCACACTCCAAAGTTGCATCGTGTTGATGCGTTAATGATCAGACGTTAATGTGTACTCATTCTGTAGGGATTATTAGCCCAGCTGTGCTCAACCCCTCTAAAAAATGGGGGCTAATTGGAGCCATTGAGACTAACTGGGGTTTCCAAACCTAATCAAAGCGCCTTTGAAAGAGCAAACATGTGAGCCGCCTGTGCTGTATGTGTTTGTCACTTGATCTATGAGGACATTTAGTGTCAGCTCCGGCAGACTGCACACAAGGGCATAGCAAAGTGTCTCCAGCAGTCGTTATGAGGCCGCTCTCCTGAGTATGGGGGCCGCATGGGGATGGGAGCGCTCCAGATCAGATTCCCCATAGGTCTATGTTGGTGAAGATATACGCATTTATTTGTTTCCAAGTTTTATTTACTTTTTTACGTTAAATAATGTGGTCTGATGTGGTTTTCTATTCCATTTAATAGCATCAGAGAATCACCAAAGTACAAGAGAAAACTGATACAAACAAAAAAACAATTTAAAGGTCCTTTTTTTGCACAAAACTGACTCTTGTGAGCTTTGCTAGAATGCTGTTACACCATTAAAAACATATGTGGGAGTTGTGTTTTGTTTCATTCACACGTTTGACTGAATCTGCATTATTAATCTGTCTACATCCCCAAAGCTCAAAATGCTCTGTTCCACATTGTGATGAGGCAGTAGTTTTCAATTTAACACCTACATTTTACCTTTAGTTCAGCAGAGAATGGCAATTCCAGGTCTGAAATCATCCAAATGCTTGAATGAAACAAAACACAACTCCAAGTGTGTTTGTGATGAGGAAACAACATTATAACATAGATCAGAAAACAGCATAATATGAGCCCTTTAAGATAAATACATTCAAATGTCCATTAAGGAAAAAACAAAAATCAAACAACAACAAAGCAATACAAAATACTCCAATAATTAAAGTGTATGAGGTGTATTGGACTGGTGGTGGTTGGATATGATTGAAGTGAAAAAATAAATAGTAATAGCAACCTTGAAAATAAAAAAGTCGATAAAAAAAAAGAGCTATGAAATCCTGTTTTTTTGGACCAGACACTGACATGTGCCTAGTATGAATGAGAGTATGTGCTGTGGCCATTGAAGTCCTGAACAAAGAGCTGCAGATCAAACCCTACGTTACTTTGTCCTTGCATCATTTGGGAGTGTAGCGCACATTACATCAAGCTCCTACGCCTTCCGCCCAACAATTACCCCCCTACATAGGAAATACTATATCATAGAAAACATTCATTCTTTACTGCATTAATGGATTTTTTTAGGGCAAAGAAAAAAAAATACGAATCCTTCCTTGAGCTGGTGACTGAGAGGAAGATAGTCAAGGCCAGGCAGATGAATCGATTGCCCCCGGACATACTCACATCTTGTCTTCCTCGCCGAAGAGTTCACCCCAGGGGTCAGAGCTCAGCCAATGCGCTGCTGTTACCAACACGAGCCCCGAGTCAAATAGAGCCTTCATTAAGCAGAAGCGCATTAACAGATCCACAGCCCGCAGCGTCACATTACACTAACTGTATTTCCCTTTAACTCCGCAAACATACTTACTCATCTCAATAATGCGAAGCGTCATCAACATTATCGACATTACAATGGAACGTATGCATGCCCCGCTAAGATGAGGGTTTTAATGATCACAACATGTTCAGATAGTTTGGAGATATTTAGGATTAAAGTTTTGAAGACTTCTTTAACAAACATAGAAGTTAAGCTATTTTTTGGTACTTTAAAGCAACTGGATTTAAGATTTTGATTTGAAATGTCAGAAATAAAACCTAACTGTGTTCCCAGATACAAGGTAACTATGGTCAAATCAAATATAGCCTTCACTGATAATAACTGTAATGCTGATTTATTCTTAATTATAAAAACATTGGACATGATGGCCAAGTTCTTTTGGTTCTCAAGGTGATAATCCAATCAGAAAGCAGAGTGAGCCTCACATGGCTCTCTCATATGGGTTGCCAGTTCCAATGCTGAAATCCAGTTTGTTTAAACCAGACCTGGGCACAAAGGGCTGGTGTGGCTGCAGGTTTTCTTTCCAACCAAGCAGCAGCACACCAGACTTGACTCATTTAATAAACTGATCTCAGTCTTCAGACAGTTGAAGGTATGCTCTTGGTTGGTTGGAACAAAAATCAGCAGCTGCACCAGCCCTTTGTGGAACAGTTTGCCCAGGTCTGGTTTAAACTGTCTGAATCCTCACTACCGAAACCCCAGCACAACAGTCAGTCTTTAAAGGCAAATTAACGTTTTTTTACAATCTGAGCCTTCTTTCGGCAATAAAACAAGTAGTTTTACTCGCCCATAGCAGTTTGCTGTCAATTGGAGCAGTATCGCAGAACTTATGTTGAGCCGTTCTGTTCTACTAATGATCCCGTATCCGTTATCATGGTGCTCGTATCATATGCTCGGGGCATTACTTTGCGGTGTCCAAATAACACAAACTTTAGCACTTTTCAAATCATAGAAGCCCGATGTCTTAATGTAAGATTTCGTTTGAAGCAAAAGTGGCCTGTAATCCGAGATTTAGCCATAGTTTCGAGTAGATGAGGACGCCAGTGCGCATGCGCGGATTGTGCTATCAGCTCCCGGGACCCAAACATGAAACGCAAAGCTGAAAACTATGGATAAATCTCGGATTACAGGCCACTTTTGCTTCAAACGAAATCTTACATTAAGACATCGGGCTTCTATGATTTGAAAAGTGCTAAAGTTTGTGTTATTTGGAGACCGCAAAGTAATGCCCCGAGTACTCACGCTAACGGATACGCTACAACATAACTTTCACCAAACAGCTCCAAATGACAAGAAAGTGCTATGGGTGAGTCAAACGACTTGTTTTATTACCGAAAGAAGGCTCAGATTGTAAAATAACGTTACTTTTCCTTTAATCAGTGCCTCTGCCCTTATACTGAGGATGAAAAACAGTTAAGGATCTGGCAACCCAGGCTTTCTGAAAACTGTACTGTGAGCACACAGGCTACATGATTATTTACTTTTAATTATTTACCTTTAGTTATTTTACAATTTATTCATATACATTTACTTTTTTCAAACTATGGCATGTGGCTCTGACAAGGACTATTCTCATACTAGCATTAAGCACCAAACTCCACAAAATCTTGATATAGTGGTTGGAAAATATTCAGGAACAAGAATATCTGAAAAACTGACCAAAAATGCCAGATACTACCTCACACGGTGATAGTATGCTAAAATGCTAAAAAGACTTGAAATTTCAGACATTTTCCCATCATGAAAAGTCAGCGAGGCTTTGTTAATCATAAAATGCAGATAGAGTCATTATTTGGTTGTTTTTAATGTTTTTTAGGTACTTGGCTCAGCTCCGTTTGTATTCCCTTGTTCTCCTGCCACTGGGATTCTCAAGTGTTGTGAATGTTTTCTGTGTCCTCCATTTGTCCTTGTGGTAATTTGATCCCCTGAGTTTGGACTATACTCCCTCATTACATAAAGAAATACACCATAATGTGACCATAATGTGACCTGTAAAGCTGCTCAGGCGTTTCAGATGTACAGATGGGACAATATAAACAATACTATAGGTTACAGTGATGAAAAGGTTAGATAATATTACCAGAAATGACCTACAGCTCTGGAAAAAAAATAAGAAACCACTGCATTTTTTTTTTTCTGAAATCAGCATCTCTACATGTATTACAGCCATTCCATTTCAGCAAATATTGATTTCTGAACTCTCCTTAAGCGTAAACATTAGTATTATGTTGTTTTTAAATGAATTTGATCTTGTTTCTTTGCATTGTTTGGGGTCTGAAAACATGTATTTTTTTTGTTATTTTGACCATTTATCATTTTCTGCAAATAAATGCTCTAAACCAGAGGTCCTCAACAGGGGGGTCGTGGCCCCTAGGGGGTCGCGGAGGTACTGCAGGGGGGTCGCGAAATCTTTTGATTTCACTAAAATAATATTATTTTATATTTTATAGTGTAAAATGCGGTATTAACCTGTGTATTATTTCCTTGTATTGGATGTACCATAACAGAGTAGCAATGTTTATACATGACACTAAGCTCAATTTAATATAAAACACAATTCTATGCCGTATATATAGTAGGGGGTCCCTGGCCCAGTTCGCCATCTGTTTGGGGGTCCCTGGCCTGAAAAACGTTGAAGACCCCTGCTCTAAACGATAATATTTTGTTTGGAATTTGGGGGAAATGTTGTCAGTAGTTTATAGACTCAAACAAAAATGTTCCTTTTGCCCAAACACATACCTATAAGTAGTAAAATCAGAAAAACTGATAATTTTGCAGTGGTCTCTTTTTTTTTTTTTTTCCCCAGAGCTGTATGCATTAGGCTGTCTTATAAATTATTGTTATTTTCACTTAGAGCAAAATACATGTATATATAAGTTGTTGAAATAGGGAACTTATTTGTCATAGTAAAATTATCATAAAAAGTTGCTGAAAGTAGTAGAAGTAGTTTATTTAAAGGGATATGCCACCCCCAGGTCAAATTTGGGCATCTCCCCACAGTCCAGAGACTAAAATAAGTGGTGGAAAGCGTTTTCCTGGTCACCCAGCCATTGTCCGAGTCTGTCAGCACTGACCGCCGCGGTATCTGGTGCTCCTCCGCCTTAGACTGGGGTCTAACGTTGCCAGAGAAAGATTTCGGCCAAAAGGAATTAATTTGCTCGATGCTTTTCCCAATTACTTTCTGTGTAGTGCGCATTCATATCAAGTGCAAATAAATGTACAAATCAACACGGAGAGCTTGCCTTGGTCATTTTGGGTGGGAACTATTTTTCAGTGCGGAAAAAGAAAGCCGAAGCACGCACCACATTGCCAGGGGAATCCCTGGTACGCACCAGGAAGGGAGTTCCCCTGTTGCGCAGCGTGGTGTGGGCTTCGGCTTTATTGTTCCGCACTGAAAAATAGTTCCCACCCAAAATGACCAAGTCAAGCTCTCCGTGTTGATTTGCACATTTATTTGCACTCGATATGAATGCGCACTACACACAAAGTAATTGGGAAACGCATCGAGTAAATTAATTCCTTTTGGCCGAAA